>OX352772.1:194491773-195091773 GCA_947095535.1 Poecilobothrus nobilitatus
GAATTTCCATTACATTAATACTATCGGGATTGTCAACCCACTGAAAACTTTTATATGGTACATATTGAGACATTGCCCAGCCATATAAATTATTTGCATCTAAATAAAAAATATATGTTGAATTTTCTTCTTTTTTATAATATTCCCCCATATATTTATTGTTGGCTTTTGAATGTCTTTAGGAACATTGACTAATACCACCACGTATTCCTTTTTGGAAAAAATTGTACATATTAATATCAGTTAATAACTCTAACTCAACACCTGTATATTTTAACATAGCAGCCCAAGTAAGGCCCGGTGCAGTGTAAAAATTAGCAGGATCTAGTTCATAAATTTTTCTACATATTTTTCGGAAATTTTCAAAAACATCTGTCAATATTAACACATCAGTTTTTAAGTATATTTTCATGTAATCCAAGAGATTTTTACAATTAAATGTGTGCCATACGATAGTTGCGTGAATATAGTCAGTGTTAGAACAAGCGGTATTTGTCATTCGGTTCTTAAATGCTTCCTGATGTGGTAAACATTCCTCATAAAGTTTTACTATCGAATCAATGTATTCATACGGGTAAACTCCTTTCCGCCTCATTAATTCAAATTTTTTCTCAGAATCAAATGCTTTTCTGACGTGTTCTAAATTCTCTTTATTTAAATTCCTACATAATGAGTCAAGGCTTGAGGCCATAAATCTAAAACTATCAAGAAAACGTAAATAAAAATGATTGTCTCCGTCAAGACTAATTTGTTTGGTCAGTGAAATGTAAAGTTCTTTATTTAAAGGTAATACAGCAATATTACCTTTAATTTCATTCAAGGCCCTAAACAATAAATGACAATCGTATTTTGAAAAATTATGGAAAAATATAGGAAAAAAATTAGGTCATCTATATAATATGTTACATGAAAATGTGCAGGGCCTCTATATCTACCTGAAAAATGACAATGATCTCTTACTCTATCAATATAGTCTAAAGACTTACTACAAATGTGACAATTCCTCTCTGTTAATTGGTGTAATTCTTCGTCCAATGTTAGATTTGCCATTGATTTCGGTACCATGTGATGATTTTGAAATATGTTTGTGCATTTATTTACCAACGATGTTATAAACTCCTTAGCACAATCAACTCCTACAAACTCCTGATAACCACTCAAAGAATCATCGAAAGTACATTTAAAATAATATGAAAATGCTATTGGTACATGCCTATGTATATTTATAGTTGATGAAATTTCTGGATTAGGGTTACATGTGATTGGTGATAAAATACTTTCAGCATCAGCATAAATCACAAAAGGAGCTTCCATTTGTTGTTGATAATTTTTATATATTAGAGTGTTGTTGTCTTCAGTAGGAAGTATCGCAACAATTTTCTTACACTCCTCCTTGTGTATAATAATGTATGTATATTTAATGTTCATGATATGTTATAGAACTCCGTAATAATTTTGAGATATGCTTTATATAAACAAAGTGGAAGTTCTCATCTTTTTCAAGTAATAGTAGATTTACATGATTTAGTTTTTCTTCTTTGGTTATATAAAAAGGTCCAACAATTTGATGTTCTGCATTCTTATACTCCAATCCAAAAACATTAATGCTTATATTATCATTAATTTCTTTAAAAATACGTAATTCGCTTAACTGTGCTGGAAATGACATACCCTCAAAATGCAGTTGACGTCCAAAACCATATTCTAAATCAACAGTTGGGGATGTTATATCACTAATTTTATACGATGATGTTTCATATTCACTAGATTATGATGCAAGTTGTTGCATAGCTGATATCATACTCCACTTGAAACAGTATACGTCTTCATTTCGTACATTTATACAGGCTCTCCTTCTAATAATTGATCTTGGGAGAGCGATATATGATGATCCGCGGATTGGTTGATATTTATTTTTCAACCCGCAAAATTTGTATTACCGCCCAACCGCTATCTTTTTCCTGAAATTCTTCAGCTTGTTGTTGGATCTTCTCTGTTATATTATCATATATAGAAGAAAGATCATCCGCACGTGTAGCAATTTTCATTTGGGTTTGAAAAGATTTGGTTGATAAACTTTCTGTATCATCATCAATCGGCTTTATTTAATCTCCAAAGAGTTCAAGATTGAATTTTATAGCATTATGCTTTCTTACTGAGCATTGTAGTAACTCAATAATCTCATTTTTGATACAATCGAGAAACTCTCTGGGATTTAAAATCGCTTCATTTTCATTATCGCGCAGGTATGTTTCCAATCTACCATCAAAAGACTGGTTAATTTTCCGTAAATTTTTAGTAAGATGTTCAACTGAATTCATTTTATGTGAATTTGTACGCAGATGTGCAGCTTGGCACTTTCTAGAGATGTATTTTCCACAGGGGGTGCAAAACAAATCTTTTTCAGCATTATGTACCAATTTCAAGTATTTTTTCAAGCTATCAGCTCTTGTGAATTCCTTGGAACAAATTTCACAAGCTAATTTTGATCTCTTGTTTTGTGAGTTCATTTTTTTTTTTTGTTATTGTTTTTTATAAAAAATAACTTTATGTTATGTTATTAATATAACTTTATGTTATGAATCGATTTTAAATTACACATATTCTTTTATGCTTTTTTGAAATTGTTATAATGGATTTATTAAGATTTAAAAATAATACAGTAAGTATGTCATAATGTTAATTTTTAAGATTTTTTTATGTAATTCATATATGCATACATAAACTATAAAAATAATACATTTGGAATATTTTTATTTCACTTGAAATTAATTAATAAAATAAAAGCGGAAGTCATAAATCAATTTATAATAATAGAAAAATGTTACAAAAGTCCTTGACGACTTTTCAAATACTAGAACAATGTTGCATCATATTAGATATTGAATTTATTATAAATTAAATTCTATGCTACAAGTTTTAGGTGTGTTTTTAAAAATAAAATGAATAATGATTAAATAAATTAAATTTAAATAAATGCAACAATGTAATGCATAAGTAAAAAATGTTTTTTTTTTTCATTCTGTTAAAAATTAATTGTTGCATTGAAAATTCCATGTGTTATTGAATTATTATCTCCTCACTATTATTTAATCAATATATTTTTTTTTTTTTTTGACAATATTTTATTATTAATTTTTTTTATTTTTATATCAAGTTTGAGATTTGTCACATATTGAAGTCAATGTTGAAAACGCAACTTGTAAGTTAATGAAAAGATTTATTGTTTTCACAAAGGAATTTATGAATAAATTCAGTTTAGTTCCTGGTTGCTATAAATAATAATTCAAGGTACATATGTGTCATGCAATTATTTAGGAAATTACATGATAATTGACATAGTTCTATTGTATTAGATATAAACTATTAATTACTTAGTTTATGAAAAACTGCATAAACTAAGTAATTAATATTAATATTTTAATTTTTTTTTTTTTAATTAACCAGAATAAAGAAACTATGCATGCATTATATATTTCTAAAAAAAAAGAAGTAGTGGGTATTTGCTTTTAAACGGTAGGTATATAATGCTTTGAAAATTCAAAATAGTTCTTTACTTTACTTTGAAAAACGAATAAATTTAAAATTAAATCCAATTCAAAATATAAATTGAAAATGGTAAGATATTTTTTCAATCAATATTATTTCTGTTATCCTTATTATTTTCAACATTCTAGGTTTTCATTAATGAATTAATAGCATTAGGAAAGGGTGAACAAGAACTATTTAAAAATATTGATGTCCTCGCCATAGACAAGATGTATGAAGTTATAACGTTTAAATTTTTAGATACAAAACGAGGGCAAAAAGCACTACTTTGCGAGGTAAAGGATACGTTCGATAATGAAAAAATAACGTTTTACATGCAGGATAGATTTAACAAAAAAGTGTCAACAGATTCTGAATTAAGCGAATTAAACAAAGTACGTTTCTATATTAAGTTTTTGGGAAGAGACGAACCCAGATGGAACATGGCTCTATTCGACTTAATACCAATGACTAGTATCGATTCCCAAAAGAAACTATTGAAATAAAAAACAAAGACTTTACTATTTAATAAAAGAAAAAAAAAAAATAATTTTAAATTGTAATATTGTTTGTATTTTATATTTCTCAAAACAAATATTTTTCAGGCTAATCCATTTAAATCAACCTTTGTTTCTAGAGAGCCGATATCCGGTCCGAAAAAGTCCAATATCGGTCCCCTGAGGTCCGGTCCCCTTTAAAATGGGGCCTAATTCAGGCGACCCCCCTCTCTTGATTCTGTATGGGGTCCCCGGATGTCCGAAATATAGTTCGGTGTCAGTCCTTGGGGTCCGGTCCTCAAAGTTCTGAAATATACCCCCCAAGGTCCGGCATCGGTCCTTGAGGGTCCGGTATCGGTCCTTGAGGATCCGGCATTGGTCCTTGAGGGTCCGGCATCGGTCCTTGAGGGTCCGGCGTCGGTCCTTGAGGGTCCGGTATCTGTTTTTGCTTCTGCTAATGGCTCCCTTCTCATAGTGGCAAGGGGCAAAGGGGCCCTAGGGGATCCCTCTTTTTTTCCTCTCTTTTTAAAATCGTATTAGGTATAAATTAGAGGTTTTCAAGTTATCTTAACGTAGTAAGACACAAAATGAGCAGCAGGAAGGCGGTAGTTGATCTACAGTTTATTGTTGGAAATAATATTGCTTATTTAGCTGAATAAGGAATAGGAATTAGGAATTTGCTTTGATAGCTGAAGGGTTACTGATACCAAAGCTGTTTATGTTTAAGGCACTTTACTCGTTCGAAGAGTTAAATAGTGATGTTAAACAGCAGAATGAATTCAATAAAATGCAAATAAATGGGCTTGACTGGGATGATGGATTTATAGAATATTTAGCGATTAAAAATATTTTAAACGAACATTTAAATTCATTCGATGTCGTTTTCATAGTCTAGAATAGTTACACTGAGCTATGTGTAAATTCATTGGAATGTAGAAATCTTCTTGTTCCAATCTTAATTTATTCTTTGCGATACATCTATCAAAATATTTGAATACATATTCTCGTATATTAAGTTCAGCTCCATTATTATATGATATCACTGCTTGTATAAAATCTAGCATGAAACAAAAACGAGTGTACTCATCTATCTGATAGCTATGTATGTTTTTTAGTGTGCTCTGTATGATTAAATGTTAACGAAAATCCTTTTGAATTTAATTTTACTTGACTGTTTTTAAAATCATGATAAAATGTATACCATTCCAAATAATTCATTTCGCTTATAAATTTGTTTTGTCGTTGGAAAATTATTGATGCAGCAAAATTTTCAATATTAAATCCAATTTGAATTTTTATTGTTTGTTTTTTATCCAAAAAATAAATATAGCTTAATAAATGGTTCTGCGGTGGCTCACCTTTTTCTGTTTTAAATACTTCTGAATTTGTAGATCGCTCCATTTTTTTTTTGTTTTAACTGATGAATTCTATTTTAGAATTTTCTATTTATAGGTTTTCTTCCACATTTTTAAAAAATTTTTCGAAATATTCTTTGTATTTTTTTATCATTTTTAAGTGGGGATGATGTATCGAATAAATTAAGAAAATATTTTATGCTTTTATTGGAACTTCGCATCTATAGATATACACAACAATAATGTCCACAAACAGATGTTAAATTACTTTGTAAACGCTTAGTGTTGAAAACAAAACATTTTGATTGATTTTGTAGAAATTTTATAATCTCATTGTGAAACGGAGGATTTCCAAATGAATCAAAATATTCTGCACACCCTTGAACTGGAACAAATATTGCTAATCAATGTGTTCCCTTTTCATTAGAATTATCGGTATTTACCACCAAAATACTAGGTTTTAAAACTTGTTTTGGTAATTTATCAAGAGCATAAACGCCTCTAAATATTTTATGTGTTAACTTATTACATTTCAGAACCTTTGAAATCTGAAGTGTATTCATCATCTTGCAAACGTGAAATATCAATTAGTCGAGTATTTGCTCGTATAAATGCTATCAAAAATTCTGCTTTAAGTTTTCCATTTGTTAAGACTATATCGAATTTTTCAAGCAAATTTATTAAGTTATTAGTTATTTTTTCGTTATTGATATGTCCAAAAGAGTAATTCTCAATATCTGTTTTTTTCAAATCTCTGACAGGAAATTTATACTTTAATTCTTTTACAATAGTTTTACATTTTTCTTTTATACCAGCCACAGCAATATTTTTTACAAATATTGTATTGTTATCGTCCGTACAGAACGATAAATCTACTAGAGCACATGTCATTTTGAAATGAATAGAGATGGTTCACTAAACTTCCTTTTATATGTTCACGTAGACCTTACGATTTTTATCAATTTCGATATTAGCATCGAATTCTGCAAATACAATACAAGTTTATGTTGAAGTTAATGGAGAGCTGAGTCTTGCTTCAATCTTTACTACTCCCTGGTTTAATACACTCTGACATGTATCTGTTCCCGAGCCGTCTGGTGATAAATCAAAATCCAGTATTGTATAACCTTTTGAAAATAATTCTTTTGAAATTTGATGTCCTCTATCAGAATGATGTATACCTGTTCCGCTAAATAATGTTAAATATGCTCGAGAATTACAAGAATTATTGGGTGTAAAACTTGTTTCAATTACAGAGTTTGGTGTATGCGCTCCATTCACATATAATTGAAATTGTGTGAGATTTTGATGGTCGAAATGGTATGAATTTTTCGATCTCTTACCATTGAAATTTTCATTATTAACCATACAAAATACTAGAGCTTTTGGTATTTGCCCTATAAATATATTATCCAATGATATGTTAGATGTGTTAGCTGGAATTGTAAATGTTTTGATTTCACTTCTGGTATAAAAATATTTCGCGTTAGCCTTTTCCAATACAGTATTATGTGCCATCAATATACTAGGATTAATTGTTAAATGTTTCATGTATAACGTAGCTTCGAGAATTTTTAAATAGCTTTCATCGGCATCGTTAAAGAAAATAAAAAAAATCCTGTTTTTATAGGGCTAAAGCAATTTGAATGTCAACATTATTTAAAAGTAATTTAGGAGTATTGAAGAAATCTACATGTAATTTTCCCATTAATTCTACTACTGTAGAATTGTTGTATGATTTTTGTTTTGATTTAGAGCCAGAATTATTAAAATCATTTACATTTGGTTTATCCCAACCAGATGCTTCCAGATGTGTTTGACTGGAATCTGTACCATAATTTAGTAAAGTAGTTAAGTATGCTTTATAATAATATAAGGAGTCTGAAGGAGTGATGTTTTTCCGTTTAGAGTTACATTACATTGTTTAATTAAAGAGTGTAATAAAATATTTACAACACTGGGCTGCGGAGCTGCCCTTGCTTCAGTTCCAGTTCCTACTTTATCATTTGCACTCCAAACTGATCCATCTTTTTTTAATATTTGAACTTTAAATTTTATAAAGGTTGAGGATAAATCTCGATATGTATCTCCATTTCCAAGTGAAACAAATTCAATAGTTGACGGTGATGCCTCTAAAGAAGCTAAAGGATTGTATGCTACCTCTTCTGAACGCAAAATACTTGTTTGTACGGGCAATGACGCAAAAGAATCAAGTTCAGATTTCATACATTCCATTTTTAATTGAATATTTCGGAGGTTTTACTTTGCTTTTTTCGTCGTTTCGACTTCAAATGTGTCTTTTTAGAAACTGTTCGTCTTTTAATAGCTCTTTGTCTTTTTATAGTTCTTTGTCTTCCACCATACATCGAATGCAGTTGGTTAACTACTGATTTCTGTAAATTTTTTATACCGCCTTTGCTTTGATCAATTACAGCTTCTTTTATGTTTGCACCAGATGATATATCATTAAAAATATTTTTACTTGTGTTTACAGCCTCTTTTTTAATTAAGTCCCAACCTGATGTAAAAACTGGCTTTAAGTAACGAATTAAAATTCCGAATATATTTCCAAAACCACGACCTCTTTGTATAGCTGGATAAAATTGTAATAAAGGCCCAATATCGTTGACTCCTCCACCTACTTGAGAGGAATAATATCTCACGTAAGCTCTTTCCATGCTTGATAGGATACCATATTTGAGTAGTAGTATTTATATTATTTTTGGGGAATCAATGCTTTTTAAAGTGTAATACAATTTTTGTTGGATAGTAACTGGAAACAAAATTTATTTCATCACCGTATTGGTTACAAATTTTAATTGCTATTGTTTCAAAACAATTTTTTTCTATGGGTATGTAATGAACATTTTCAAATTCAATATTTGTAGGTATTCTACAATTTTCTATGTTGATAGCTCTCAACGCCCGCACTTTGCTACTTCCACTTTGCTACAACAACAGATGATTGAACGATATCTGAATAAATCATCACCATTCCATTCAATTCATCTTTATTATTAGCAACAGCTAATTTGAATAGTTCAGGTAATTTTGTTTTGAAATTTTTTATATTTTTTTTCTGTTGAAATAATTCAGTTAGTAATGTTTTTACATTATAACTTTGATTAACTTTTATATAGAAACTGTCTTCATCAAAAGTCTGCGATATTCGAATTAAATCCGCTCGGTTGGATTCTGACACATTTTTAAATATTACATCATCATAATTTTTAGGAGTAGAGATATATGTCAAAACTTCATTAAAAAATTCTTTGAAAACTTGATTTCGAGTAAACCCGGGATTAGGAGTTATATTTTTAATAAGCTTTGGCAAAAAATTAAACTTCCAATCATCCAAATGTAATTCTGAATCGTCATATGAATAATATGTGTAGCCTATAGATTTGATTGCTTTAATTTTTTCTAGAGGTTTTTCAATATTTGTTACATAAACATTATACTGTCCAATATTAATAAAAGCACATTTCTCTTTGTTAAATTCTTCTGTTTGTAGGAAATCGTTCAGATATATTTCTGCAAGACCAACTTTCCAATTTCCATTTCTTAAATCAAAGTGAATAGGTAATTTATTTTCGGATGAAGCTAAAGTGTTATCTGGAAACAGTGTTAAATTATCATTACTAAACAATGTTACATAGAAGTCATCTTGACTATCCATCTTTGTTAACTTTTACGAAAACATAAAATGTTGAACTATTTATATGTTGTCCATTCCGGTGTTGTTGTCCATTCCGGGTCCGGTCTTAGTTTTGGACTTCTTAGTAAAGGTTTTAGTTTTCGTTTTTTTGTTTCAGGAAACTGTGAAAGTATAGTTGAGGAAACCAATATTAATAAAAGCACATTTCTCTTTGTTAAATTCTTCTGTTTGTAGGAAATCGTTCAGATATATTTCTGAAAGACCAACTTTCCAATTTCCATTTCTTAAATCCAAGTGAATAGGTAATTTATTTTCGAATGAAGCTAAAGTGTTATCTGGAAACAGTGTTAAATTATCATTACTAAACAATGTTACATAGAAGTCATCTTGACTATCCATCTTTGTTAACTTCTACGAAAACATAAAATGTTGAACTATTTATATGTTGTCCATTCCGGTGTTGATGAAGTTCTTAGTTTTGAGTAAAGGTTTTAGTTTTCGTTTTTTTATTTCAGGAAACTGTGAAAGTATAGTTGAGGAAATTGAACTACCGGCCGATCCTAGTGTCTTCTTTTTTTCAGGAGATGGTACAGCAAAGGTAATTACATTACCACTTGGTGTTTCAAACATTCGATAATCAGAGCTTAGAGATGGTCTTTCGACTAATTTTTCATCCTTCAACATTTTAGTTTAAGCTAATTTTTTAAATGAATTTTCATCATCCAAATCATAATATGTTAAATCGATATCCATACTTGAATTTTCTTTTTTAGGATCATATTCAAACACATCATCAGTAACTGATGGTAAAAAATCGGTCTGTACTGATGTTGATTTGTATTTAGGTAATTCAGTTTCTGTATATGCCGTTTAGAAAAAAATTTTGTTTGAGTGCCTATATCAAATATAAGATTATTAGCCTTTTCTGGTAATTTTTTTGCGTGTCTTTTGTTAATTCCATATTTGAGGAGATTTTGCCGATATAAATACCATTTTTGCAATGGTTTTAATTTTTTGTCATATAAAACTTTTTTTCATTTTTTGATCTAATAAACCCAAGTTTTTATCATCTTGAAATAATTTACTAAATTTTGAAAATATTTCTGGTGACATAACAATCATTCGCTGCATTATGTCTTACTGAGCAATTTTCCTATTACACCAGATAATATAGTACCGATTAAAGTTGGTAAAAATCCACCATGTTGAACTAATATTTTTCGTTTGGCTTTTATACTTTTCTTTGAACAGGCTAGGAATCTTAATTTTTTTTTATGTTTTGTTAATTTAGCTTTTTTTGCTGGTGAAATTTTATTATTACCATTTAATATATTGATTGCAATTTCAGCAATAGTTTTTATAATATCATCATCACAAAATTTAAGAATATTTTCACGAAATTTCTTCTTCTTACACTTTCCTAGTACATGTAATATATGTTGGTTTTTCTTCAACCGTTTCATACTTTTGACTGTTGTTCAAATCACTCGTATCACAGAAGCATATGCAATATTCTTTTGAAAAAATATTAGTTCTAATACGAAACAAATCGTTAACGTCTTGTGTTAAATCCAACACAATATAACCATGTGGACTTGAGGTTGATTCATTATATACCCCCAGGAAACCTTTTATATTTTCTGGATATAGTTGTCTAGCAAGATGAAAAATCTGTGATTTGTCTCGAGGGTTTTTGAAAAGCACTAAATATTTACGATTTAATGAAATATCTCTTGAGAATTTCCCCTGATGAAAAACGTTTTGCGTTAACAATAGATAAATTACGAAGGTGCGAACCTTTAGTAAATAATTCGCATACCTGTTTATTTGAAGAATCTAACATTAAATCATCTAAAACAATTAAAGTGGGTCTATTTTCATTCCCACTAAACTCTTTGGGAATACTGGTATAAAAGTCTATATCAGGAAAATCTATATTTTTCGGAACAGCAGATATTTCTGGGTTACACCATTTTATTTTTTCAATTTTCGGATAAATCAATCTGTCTATATTTTCAATTAAATTATATACAAATGTTGTTTTCCCACAACCAGATGGTCCCGCAATCATCATTGTAAATGGATGAATAAAGTTAATCATTTTTGGTCTGTGTCTGATAAGAAACTAAATTTAAAATACAACTGAGGAATTATATAAAAGCAGCGAACATATTCTTAGTACAGTCATTTTGAATTATGGCTGTAGAGGAGTTCTTAAATATTTATTCCTCCGTCTTATTAGATGATCATAAGAAACTAAAATTACATCTATACACACACATTAAAAATAATTCTGGAGTAAATAAGTACACTTCAATTTATGGTACTCATTTTACCCTTTGTCCATGGGCATATGATAATTCTACTTCTGGACCGGACACATGTGAATATCATACAATAGAAACTTATAGCATCACTTTGGAAAATTTAATTAAATGGTACGAGAATAATGTCAAGATTACAAGTTGTATCAGAAATTCATAGAGGTGCTAGAAGAAAATTTACGCGAAGAAAATTTATTCAAAAGGGTTTAAATGATACTTGGCAAATTGATTTGGTTGAAATGATTCCATATGCAAAATTCAACAAGGGATATAAATATTTATTAACAGTAATTGATACATTTTCAAAATTTGCGTATGCTGAACCAGTTAAAAACAAAAGTGCTGATAATGTTTTAATCGCAATGAAAAATATTTTTAAGCGAGCTGGTAAAAAACCAAAAAATTTACAATCTGATCAAGGTATGGAATTTTTCAACAAAAAATTTCAAAATCTAATGAAGAAAAATAAAATTAACCATTATCATACATATTCAGAACTAAAAGCATCAATTGTAGAACGTTTCAATCGTACGCTAAAAAACACGATGTGGAAACAATTTAGTTTACAAGGCACATATAAATGGTTAACTATTCTACCATCGCTAATAGAAAAATATAACTCAACATACCATCATACAATTAAACTTCCACCTAAAAAGGTTACGAAGAAAAATGAGAAATTATTATTAACGAGGAAGAATACAGTTGCCTTTGTCAACTCTTAGATACCCGTACGAACCGTTAGTATGTTCACAGCCTGTCACTCTGCTTACAATATTATTTTTTTAATATTTTAGTATTTTAAAATAATTTGGGCGAATTTTATAATTTCTAGAACTATGGGTTGTACATATATTCAAACTATATGTTTATACATTTTTCAAAAGTAGATTCTAACATTCCACATAACGATTATCAATCCAACACTTTTTCAAATATTCTATAGAACCATTTAATACTAAGCCGTAAATGTATATTAAATTTACTTAGTACAAAATAATAAATATAATTTTAAATATGTACTACGCATTATATCCTCAACAATTTCAAATTATCGAGTAAAACAAATTGCAAAAAATTTGTTGAAGAAATTTGTTAGAAAATTTGAAAAAATCAAGTAACACTTTCGTCAATTATAAAGTAACCCTATATTATTAAAAAAAGTTGTTAACAGAAACAAGAGTATAATGTTGAAGCTTTAATTTTTGTGTATTACTTTAAAAAAATTTTAACAGGTGTTCAAGTTACAGGTGTTTAAAAATAGAAAATTTTCAGTTTTTGACCCCTTACAGCTCCTAAACGGGGGGTGATGCAAAAAAAATTTCTGAAATGACTCATACTTATTTTCAAAGATCTAACTTCTGTCAAAGTTTCCAACTTAAACCGTTTAGAAGATAGAAGGGTTAAAGGATTTTGCAAAATTTGAGTCTCGCATAACGGTAAATTAAGACACCGTGTGCCACAAATATATATTTATTGTATATATACTTTCAAAGCTAATAAAAGTAGTAATCGTTTGGCGTTTTCAAAATGAAGATATACCTTATACAACTTGTGCTATAACAATTTAAATATAGAGCTTTTTTGAACCTTTGGGGAGCTGTAGCTCCTTAACGGGTGGGGCTACAAAAAAATGTTATTAAAAATAAAATTATTATTTTTATAAGATCTATCAGCAGTTAAAATTTCATAGCTCTATTTCAAAAAAAATGTGGGGATCTAAAAGTTAGGTGTTCGAGAGCTACCCTAAGTTTTGGTCCAAACTTAACCAAAAAAAATAGAGAACCTACTAATTACTCCTAAAATATTTTGTGTAAATTTCAAGATTCTAGCTTTCTTAGTTTTTGAGTTAGCGAGCTGACGGACGGACGGACATGGCTCAAAAGTCTTATTTTTTTCTGATCCGATCCATACCTTTGAAGGTATATCTAGCTCGCTTATTTCGAGGTGTTACAAACGGAGGAGTAATTTTATTATACCCGATCCTATCGTACGGGTATAAAAACTGTATTCAATAAATTAAAAGTATTCCGAAAAGCAAAATACAAAATTGGAGATTTTGTTCGTATAAGTAAATTTAAAGGTATATTTATAGGTTATGAACCTAATTGGTCAACAGAAATTTATACCATAGCAAAAATAAAAAAAACTGATCCAATAACAAACAATTTACTCGATTACACACAAAAACCAATAAAAGGCAGTTTTTGTGAACCTGAACTTACATCTGTTAAATTTCCTAATGTTTACCTTGTAGAAAAAATAATAAGAATAAAAGGAAATCAAGTTTTGGTTAGGTGGCTTGGTTTTGATAAAAACATGATTCATGGATAAATAAACGAGATATTATTTAATGAATAAAAATTGATAAACTTTTAGTAAAAAATGCAATGCTGTTATTTAGTATTAAAAACAACTTTTTAAACCCAAGTTTTTTTTCATTTTTTTTGTTTACTTTTAACTTGAACTTGATCATGTTTTCAAAATGTATTTCATAATCACAGCTTATATTATTAACAATATAATTTCAACCGTTAACTCAAAGCTTTTATTAAAGTAAAAACATATTTACCAAAAGTTTAATTTACATTGTATTACGAGAATAACAAAACGTTCCATTTAAAAATTATTTTGTATTCATTATGTGTTCAAATCAAGTTTTAAAAACTTTTTAAAGTATTTTTCAGATAAATATTAAATCAAGTTTAAATTTTAATAATAAAAAATTGGTATTTAAACCAAACTTTAAACTTTTTTTTCAACTTTAAACTTTTCATATGTTTTTAGTCTAATTTAAAATATCAAAGACATAAATTTTTTTTTTTACTCATTCTTTATGCTTTAAAAGCATTTTGATCATATTTATAAAAAGTTTATAAGCAATAATTTTGCATAGTAAATAAAAAAAAAAAAAAAAAATTCATTATAAAATTTATAAAATTACTTTTATTTGTTTTTTTTCCCATCCAATATTATAAAAACTTTTTATTATTTTTATATTAAACTCTACATTTTCTTAAATATCATTTCAAAACAACATGGGTTTACGAAAAAAGAACTAGTCAACAGAATATTTTTATAATAATTTTATTTTTATAATACATTCTTAATTCTATATTTAAACCAAGCTTTCTTTTTAATATACTAAATTTTTAATGAAGTATTTAAACCAGATTTAAAAAACTTTTCAAAATGAAGTGCTTGAATTGATCTGAATATTTAGCAATTTTAAAGCTTCTCAAAGATAAAAAAAAAATTCAACACTTTTTAATCCAGCTTTAAAAACTTTTTATATAAATATTAAATCAAGTTTAAACTTAAGTTCTAAAATCAATAAAACTTTTATTAATAAAAATTATTAAGCTTCTCAAAGATAATAATAATTCACCAAATTTTAATCCAGCTTTAAAAACTTTTTTTATATAAACATTAAATCAAGTTTAAACTTAAGTTCCATAATCAAGAAAATTTTTTTATAATAAAAATTTTAAAGCTTCTCAAAGATAATACCAAATTTTAATCCAGCTTTAAAAACTTTTTTTATATAAACATTAAATCAAGTTTAAACTTAAGTTCCAAAATCAATAAAACTTTTATTAATAAAAATAAATCTTTAAATAAATTTAAAATATCAAACACATAAGCCTTTTACTCATACTTTACCGCTTAAAAACTCCGTTGCAGCCACAGCACCATTGTTTTGCTCCTCTCCACATTATCATGCGCTTAAAAACTCCGTTGCAGCAGCAGCGCCATTGTTTTGCTCCTCCCCACATGATCATGTAAAATATCAAAGACACAAATCTTTTACTCGTATCTTTTACTTTACCGCTTAAAAACTTTGCCGTTTAAAAGTTCCACCATTTGCGCCGCCATATATTTACCTGGTAAGCTTTGCTGATTAAAAGCTCCGCCATATCTTTACCAGGAAAGCTTAAAACTCCGCCATTTGCACCGCCATATCCTTACTACTCATAATTTTTGTTTTGCCACTTATTACCAACTGATGGTTTGAGAACCATATTCTCAATAGTTCTAGATCATGATTTATATCTGCTAGTAGGTCTAAAGGACTATTAACACAATACGCTAAGGCCAAAACGTCAGCAAAGGCTGTTGTTACACCCTTAAAATTTAAGCTTAACAGCGAGTTAATGTATACCAAAAAAGAGTAGGTCCTAAAACAGAGCCTTTTGGGACCCCAAGACTAACATATCTTGCATTGCTAACAGGGTCACCTGGAACCTGGAACTTAAATAGGATTTAAACGATTTATATGTTCTTAGTCTAGAGCCAATGTTGTCAAGCTGCGACAGAAGTATATTATGGTTTACCATGTCAAACGCTTTGGAAATGTCAACAAATAAGCCCGCCGTAAATCTTTTCTTTTCTACATTTTCATATATTCCAAAGTTTAACAGTGCATTATATGTTGATTTACCTTGTTTAAAACCATATTGCAACTCATTAAAGTAATGAGTACTAGTTAAAAATTTCATCATACGACATTTAATTGTTTTTTCAAACAATTTACTTGCTGAGGGTAAAAAGAAAATAGGTCTGTAGTTGTTAATTTCTTTTCTATCCCCTTTTTTAAAAAGCAGAATCACTTGTGCACATTTGAGTGTTGGCCGAAATTCTCCCAGATGGAAACTTAAATTAATTATGTGAGTCAAAATATCAACGACATTTAACAACACATTCTTTAATAAAAAATTCGAAATTCCATCATTACCTGTCGAATGACAGTTTTTCAAAGAACTGATTAAATTACATAATTCTAATGATGTTAAAGGGTGAAAGAAAAAACTATTCACTTGCAAAACTTCAGTCGGGTTATCGGCCATGGTGACTAAATTATTTTGAGAGATCATAGTTTGAGCAATAGAGACAAAAAAATCGTTAAATTTATTAGTTATTATTGTGCTATCACTAATCATATTAGCATCATCCCTTAAAATGATATCATTATTATTGGACCTTTAAAATATTTTTGTTTAAAATATCGTTAACTACTTTCCATTCACCTTTTATGTTAGTCCTGCATTTATATAATTAATTTTTATAATATATATCTCTACATTTGGGTATTTCACACTTAATAATTTTACAAAGTGTTTTATATTCCTTTTTAAAGTTTGAATTATTTGGATTTTTAACACATATTAGCCTTAACCTATTTGTCCTATTAATTTGATTAAGTAAGTACATACTAATCCAAGGTTTAAGCCTTTTCAAGTTTATTTTAATATGTATATAAGTAGTAAAATTATTTATATGCTTCTTAATTATCGTAAGAAATTCATTTTTTTTTTTTTTCCTAAGGGAGGTGGGAATCTTGCAAAGACACAAAGAATGTCCCTCTTTGTAGTGTCAGATTCTTACTGACTAAACCCACCTCCCCCTTTAGCCAATATAATGGGATAAAACCCTTACCTGCGAACGCAGCATATTGGTTAGGGAGTAGGGATAGGAAAGGATAGGAAAATGGATACGGAAACATCGAATTGGGAGTGGGACTGTAAGGAAGCAATGAATCCGTCTATTATTATTATTTTGCTAACACTGGCTAAAGCCGTCACAACAGTTACAACATGTAGTAGTAGTATATATATTATTACTACATGAGGTAATTATTGAAGGCAACCCCCACTGTCACTGTAGCGGCTGTTATTATTGGTATTGGTATTAATATTCTTATTAATATTATTATTATTTTACCACAGAGTCAGCGCCATCAGTGGATTACAACGTGCAGCAGTATAGAACACCTTACTTGCATGATATAACCAAAGATGGCTCTACTGTAGCAGCTATTATTATTACTATTATTATTATTATTATAATTATTGTTTTTTTTTTTTTTTATTACTATTATTATTATTATTATAATTATTATTACTATTGTTATTATTATTATAATTATTGTTTTTATTACTATTACTATTATTATTATTATTATAATTATTATTACTATTATTATTATTATTATTACTATTATTATTATTGTTATTATTTCACTACATAGTCAGCGCCATCCGTGAATTACAACATGCAGCAGTATATAACACCTTACTTGCATGATATAACCATAGATGGCTCCACTGTAGCAGCTATTATTATTATTATTATTATAATTATTTTTATTATTATTACTATTATTATTATTATTAATATTATTTTAATATTATTATTGTTATTATTACTACTATTGATTATACGATATACATTATTACGATATAAAAGTACTACATATTTTTTATTTATGACCTGACCGGGGTTTGAACCCAAGACCCTTCGATTGAAAGGTTGGCGACTTAACCACTGCGCCATGAGTCAGCTTGTCGTGATCATGATATAGCATATTCTCAAAATACTAATCAAAATAAACGTCATATAGCTGATAACATACTTGCAGAAAGAGTTTGGCAAAGAGTCAAAGCTAAAAATTCCGGTTTAGGAGAAAAAGCGAATGCTCTAGTAGTTACAAACGCTATGAGAGCTAAAGTTAAATTCGGTATCGGGTTGACAAAAAAAACTGTAAAAAAACAAAAACAACAACAAAACAGAAAAAAACCATTGGAAAATGTTATAAAAGCAAAAATAGCAGTGCAGACTTTAAAAAGGCCAATGAATAATGGAAATATTATAAAAATTGCTTTCCATGCAGCACGAAAACTTTCAAAAGGACAAAAAAATGCAATGAATATACCTCGAATTATTGCAGTGCCTAAACTTGATGGTATTTTATCTTTAATTTAAATTTTTCAACTGTTGGAGCACTTACAGGTGGCGCTGCAGGAATAGCTTAGGCTGTAAATGATGCTACAACTGCGCATAATCAGTTAAAAGAAAGTTAGCGTCATAATAAAATGATGAAAGCAATAGCATTAAAAGGTGAAAATGGATTACACTTAAAACCATATAAAAAAGTGTTATGTCTTTATTTGAACCCAAAAAACCATTAAATGAAGACCGATTACAAATTATACCCAAAAGACCGATTAAAAATTATGATTTAGAAAAATTTGGTATTTTACTTGAAACATTTTCGAGGGGTTTTTGTGAGAGACAATTTACCTGCAAACAAACCTTGGAAATTTGAATGTGGTATAATAAATTTAGATAATTTTATTGGAAATGGAATACATTGGGTAGCTTATTTTAAAAATGCCGCAATAACACAGTATAGTTTTGGGAATTTACGGCCACCATCAGAAGTAATTAAATATTTAGGTGATAAGCTTGTATATAATTATAATAAATATCAAAACTTTATTACATATAATTGTGGTCATTTATGTTTAGAATTTTTATTTCATATTGTTAAAAAATTAATTATTAAAGCAAAATTATCAGTAAATAAAACATAAACAAAAATGAAAATAAAAATTTTTTTTTATTATTTTCTATAGCTTTATTAACTAATCTACATTAATAATTTTGTTGAAGTTCAAGGTTATTTCTTCTTTCTTTCTTTCTATTTGAATAAAAAGAAATATAAAACTAGCTGATAAAGAATAATTAGAATTTAGTTATAATGCAAGAAATTTGAAGAAAAATTAGAATTAGAAATATTATGTAGGTATACATTTATTATGATAATGATGGTGAATTAACCTTGAAAATCTATAAAAGCAGAATATATTTACGAAATACCTCATTATTTCAATTAAAGACATCATTAACTTTAACTTTATTAACTTTAAATGTCAATATCATTAACTTTAAACGGAAACTCTTCTATATTAGAAACTAATTATTTTCCTCCTATAGATCTAAAGCGGGGAAAATATACCTGTGGTTTAGTAGATTTTCAAACATATAATTCAATACCGAATGTAGATGAGGAAAATAATACATTTATTATTGATAATAAATCCATCATTCTTCCCACAGGTTCATATGAAATTGGAGATATTGAAACATTTCTCAGAAAAAAATTGAATATTGTTAAAACAGACAATGAGAAGTTAATTATAAGGCCTAATAACAATACATTAAAATGTGAAATTTTTGCTGATAAAGAAATTTATTTTGAAAGAGAAGATACTATTTATTAGTAAATTATAAGGTTTTAGCAGGAAAAGATTATTACCAAACAAATGGCATATTTCAGATCTTTTTGTTGATATTAATAAAATAAACATAATAAGAGTGGAATGCAATATTATTTCCGGAACTATTAATGGAGCAGAAGCTCACATTTTACATGAATTCTCTATTAACGTTAGTCCTGGTTATAAAATAATTGAAGTTCCTAATAATGTAATTTATTTACCAGTAACCGTTAATCAGATAAGTTCTATTACTATAAAACTGCTTTACGAGAACGGTAATTTAGTTAATTTTCGTGGAGAAACAATAACAATTAGATTGCATTTAAAACCTCGAAATGCTAATATTTAATCAAAATTAATCTCATCAATTCTATATACCTTCACAGAGTAAGATACAACAGTTTAATCAATCAAAGTTATTCAAAGGAGTAGGAGGTGGCGACCAACATTTAAAATATAAAAACAATTATCATTTGAAAACAAAGAATATCTAAAATCTCTTGGGTATTTACTAGATGCAAATTAGAATGAAGCTTTTAATGATCCTGTTTTTAATGCAACTATAACTAGCGCTCAATAGTATTCATATTCATCATAATTAAATTCGTTTGGATTAAGTGATATTATTCGAATACAAATACAAAATCAGAATTTAAATATATTACCATCAACAAGTCAAATTTATATAGAGGGATAAGTATCAAAACATGATGGATCAACTGTTACACATACTAAACTATACCATTTCTATTTGATGAAATTCGTTATGAACTTTATGGTAAAAAAATTTATCATAATCGTAATGTTGGCATAACTTCAACGTTAAAAAACTATATTTCCCTCAACCAAAATGAAAGTACCGCTTTATACAATGGAAGTTGGTCATCTAATGAAGCAATTAAAATGAATGGGCATTATTTCAATTTTTGTATACCTTTAAAGAGACTATTAGGATTTGCAGAAGATTATAAAAATATTATTCCAAATGCAAAACATGAATTGATATTAACTCGCTCTTGATCAAATAATAATTCATTATTTTGTAATGCTAATGCTGTTAGTGGAAAACCAAAAATTCTTATTACAAAAATATGTTGGAAGGTTCAACATATTAACTTAGCTGATGATCTTAAATTAAATTTATACAAAAGTATTGAAAATGGTTCGGTTATGAAAATTCGTTTTAGAAATTGGGAATTACATGAGTATCCTACATTGCCAACAGGAATTACACATCATATTTGGAATGTTAAAACAGCCTCACTTGAAAAACTTTGGTTTATTATTTTTGCTTTACAAACTGATAAACAAAATAAACTTGAGGAAGAAAATTTAATTTAAAATTTAATTTAATTATTGTGATATTGAAAATATAAAAGTATATTTAAATTCTGAATCATATCCATATGAAGATATGAATTTAGATTTTTATAAAAATCGTTATGCATTAGCATATGAAGCATATTCGAATTTTCGAAGCTTCTATTATAATAACTCAATATCAGAACCTTTAGTTTCATGGGACAACTTTAAAGATGATTCTCCAAACTTCATAATTGATACTCGTTATCAAAATGATAATCTTAAAATGGGTCAAGTTGATGACAAAATTTAATTAAAGACATTAAAAAAAATTCCAGACAATACTACAGCTTATTATCTTATTTTACATGATCGTTTAGTGGAATTTAAACCGTTAACAGGAGAAGTTAACAAAATCATTTAAATTGCTAATTCAAATTAATTTGATGGATTATAAGTTCTTCTGAAATATACATAAATAAAAATGGAATATGTAATCATTGATATACAAGATTTTCGCGATAATAACTATAAATTTATTTTAAAAGAACTAGCTATTCTCTCCATCATTTCATAATAAAACCACCTTATATCTATAATTATTTAGATAGAAAAACAAAATATACAAATGCATGGCTCACTAAAAATCATCATGGTTCACAATGGTCTGATGGTAAAACACATTTTTGTGATGTTATCAATTTTTTAAAAAATTTTATACATAAACAAACAAAAATTTATGTTAAAACAGAAGAAAAAAAATCTTGGATTATTAGCATATTAAAAAATAATAATGTTTTTGATTTGAATAGTCGTAATTCTATACGTTTAAAATTATTGAAGAATCAGCAAATTCAATGTTCTAAAAGATACTTTTTTAATCATATTAATGTTTGCAGCTTAGAGAATATTTACTTATTAAAATTGTTGATTTAAGCAATTTAAAAGTATTTAAGGAGAGAAAGCATCAGCAATATATTCATTTTACTATTGATAGTCTATAGATAAAAATCAACATGGAAAAAATAACAAAAGTTTTCAATAAAAAATCAAATGATTATAAGAAATTAGTTAACATTTCATAAGAATCTACTAAATAATGGGAAGAAGTCAGATGGTAGTCAGTCAAAATCACATTAAAACAATGCAAAAAAAAGATAATATGTACCTAAATAGCTAAAATAAAATAATAAAAATTTATTTAATATAAAAAAAAAAGTTTTTTTGCATTTTATGAAAAAATTATAAATTTATTTAAATACATCTATCTACACTTCATCTAAATTTTTTTATTCATTCAAATATTCGCATTCAAAATTTATTACAAAAATTTTTTTTTTTTCAATAATTTAAAAAAAAATATTCGTAATAAATTCGTTGTTATTAGCGATTTTTCTGTTCGTTATTAGCGATAACTCCCACAATTTGTGGAGTATGCTTCGAAGCGTAATAGTTTGGAAGATATGTGAAAAAGTCTTTAATGTAATATTAGTATTATATAGTATTGTACTATATATTATTGTTCGATTTCGTAAGGAGTTTCTATAATCATCTATACTCAAACCATAAACTACATATTTTTTAATTCCCTTAGATTTCTTAATAATTTTGTCTTCAATAGTTTTGATTGAATACATTTTCGAGCGTAAACCAATAAATTCTGATATTATTTTTCCATTCAACTCATCGTCTAAAACTTATTTATTTACTTGAGAGAAATTGAATGCGTTTTTGATAAGTCTAAAATTGAAAATCCTATATAAATTGGTTTATCATAAATTATTTTAACCCTGTTAAGTTCTACTGCAGCTAAATTATGTGAAAAAGTTATAACACTATTAAAGTTTGGTTTTGATATTAAACATCTAGCACATAAATGCCTACCTCTGTTTTCCCATTCTGTAACAATTTTAATATCTCTTCTTTTGTCTATATTCTCCATCGTTTTACCATATACAGAATTGTTTTGCAATTTAAAAAAGTTTTTTTCAAACGGAGTTTTCGCTTTTTTCCTGTAACTATTATTTAAATCAATATACTTTTTTAACCAATTTTTGAAAATTATAATACTCTATTAATCTTATTTAATATCAGCCCATTCTGTAGACATTGTTTCAGATTTCTATAATTAATAATGTATCTTTTTTTTTAAAAAGTTGAATCTGGTTTTGAAGAATAATGTATCGAATAGATACATTATAGAATAATGTATCTGGTTTTGAAAAAAAGTTGTAAGAAGTTTGCTAAACTTTTCATTTGGAGGAGTGTCATTAACTGAACAAAACGGTAAGTCATTATGTACATTTTCAGGATATTCTAAATCTACCTCTAGAATATAACCAATTTCTGAAGTGTCTGAAATCGTGGTTATATCTATAGAAGTATCACACCATTTAAAATTTTTATATGGTAAATAATTACATATAGCCCAACCATAAAGATTTACCGGATCAAGATATATAATGAATTTTGAAGGTTGACACATATTAAAATTTTCACCCATAAATTTATTGTTAACTACTGAATGTCGCAAACTGCATTGACTTATTCCACCTCTCATTCCTTTTTTAATGAAGTTGTACATATTTATATCAGTAAACAGTTCAAGTTCAATTTGAGTGAATTTTAACAAAGCTTGCCATGAAAGACCCGGTGCAGTGTAAAATTAGCTGGATCTAAATTATATATCTTTCTACACAATTTTCGAAAATTTTCAAACACAGGTTTTCAAATAAATTTTTAAATAATCTAACAAATTACTACAGTTAAAGGTTTCCCAAACTGTTACTGCATGTCTATAATCATCTTCTGAACAAGGTGTTTCTGTTAATTTATTGTAAAATTTATCTTGTGATGGTAGTCCACCCTTCAACTTCTCCCAACTATCTAAGTATTCCTAAGGAAATATACCTGCCTTTGTTATCAGACTACAGTTTGGACCAAACGCTTTTTTAACGTGAATAGCTTCGGAATTGCTTCTTCAATGTTAATAGAAGGCACATGAGCTTTAATAATTAGTGTCTTCATAGTGCTCATAGCTTCTGTAGATATAAATCGTTGCTATAAAAATGTTATTAACTGAGTGAAATTTTGGAATTCTCTAATAGAACCTAGGCCCTCTTCCCATTTTTTCTACCTTCTATATCAAATTTATGGCAAAAATTAGATCCGCAAGATTATGATGTTTGCTCAAACTCTTTAATTCCTGCTAACGACTGGGTTATGGCGTCAAGTAACCTTTTATAACTATTAGCATTTAATTCAGCCTTAGTAAATGTAGCAGATGTAATTGGATGCAAATGTGATTGTATCGGTTTATTAAACAAATCGGTTTATTAATATTTTCCAAAGCTGTTTTACAATTTTCCTCACATATTGGCAAATGTTTTATTAGATTGCTTTTTCAACATTGCAAACCTCGATATTTTCATGCACCATTGCCTAATATAATTCATGGAATGTTGTCCATTTTATACAGTTACCATCAAATCCAGGAATTTTTATTCTTTCTAGTTGAGTTATCATGGATGACAATCCTTGTGGACTCTCTTGATGACACTCCTCAGCTGACGTGGGTGATCTTGCTGTCCATTTTGATTTTTGTTCCTTATATCCATTAATGAACCCTTTTAAATTCCGTTATTAAAATTAAGGAAAGTTTTTCTGCTTCCTCATAACTTTCTTGACATTCCTTAAATAAGGAAATATGGTGGGCTTTTCCCCCTTCCCAGTACTTCTGGATGTTTTTCAACACAGCGTCTCCATATGCCTTGAACCCGTTTCGGACAAGTTTCAAATGTATTTCAAGTTTCAAGTATTCCAATAAATGCCTGTCATTGCTATCTTCTTTAGTTTCTGTTCTGACTCTGATTCTAAAAACCTCTTCTCAATTCTCCTTTTTAATTTCCTTACAAGAAAGGGTAGTAATTTTTCTTTGTTTAGATTTAATCAACCTGTCCAATTATCTATTAGGAAATTCCCTTTTAAAACAAAATTGTATTATCATAAAATTAAAATATGAATTCTATACAAAATTGTGTGATTAATGTACAATTAATTTATAAAGTTACAAGCTTTATAAAAGCAAACATAGAGCTCTATAAAGATTAAAAAAAAAAAAAATGAAAGCTCGTAGCTCGATTATGGGATATAAAATAAAAATGAAAACAGGTAGCTGTATTTGTATATTAGTTTTAAAATAGTCGTATTTATTATAAAATAAAGCAACTAGCTTTACAATGGATTAAAACTTAGTTTGAAACTTTTATAGTTTTATTTATTTATTTATTTATAATTAACAAGCGCAATATAATATTTATAATTAACAAGTGCCCTTTACCTCACGGATGTGGGCTAACTCCTTTTATAGTTTTTAAAAACTATAATATAAAATTACCTAAATGTACAAGAAAAATTATAAATGTGTTATGAAATTAATTCAGTATAGTAATGCGTTACGTAACGGATACGTTTACTGAATTTAAAAAAAACACGGTAGAATGTAAACCAACGGTTTTTAAAAGCGCACATTTCCAAACTCAATACAAACTGTTTAGAATTGTGACTTGCATAAAAATTTGAAAATTTCATGTAATAAGAAAAAACGTGAAAATAGGACATTTTTGAAATTTTGAGGGGCCGTAAATCCGGAACCCTATATAACTAAGAAAAGCCGTTAACACGCGTAAAAATATATTATTGAACCTTTAATTTTCATGTCTTGCTGAAGAAAAATTTTTACAGGTGCCTAAGTTATAGGTGTCTAAAAATTGCAAATTTTCAATTTTTGAGGCGTAATAACTCTTAAAGAGGGGGTGCTACCAAAAAATTTTCTGAGGAAACTTATACTAATTCTAAAAGTTCTTTCTTGTCTCAAAAGTTCAGGTTTCTATCTAAAGGCGTGCCGGAGTAATGGAAAAAGAAATTTCATGCAAAATATGGTTTTCACATAACGGTAAATTTAAATGGTAAATTAGAAAATATTACATAATTTTGATATTGTTTTATATAGATAATAAAATGTCCGGTCTTCTCGCGGTTTTAGATTGTAAAACTATTACGCAGGGCCTGAGATATATACATCTGAAAATGGGACTTTTTCGCAATTTTGAAGAGCTGCAACTTTGGAACCCTTTACAACTAAAACAAACCTTTAACAAACATTAAAATATATTACTGTAGATTTAAATTTTATATCTTGCAGAAGTAAAATGTGTACAGGTTCCTAAGTTGCAGGTGTTTAAATATAGCAAATTTTCAATTTTTAAGCCCTCATATCTCATAAACAGGGGGTGGTCCAAAAAAATTTTCTGAGCAAACTTATACTAATTATAAAAGTTCTTTCTTGCCTCAAAACTTCAAACCTCTATCTAAAAGCATGCCAGAGTTATGAAAGTAGAAAAATCATGCAAAATTTGGTTTTCACACAACGGTAAATTTAAATACTAAATTTAAAAAAATTGTATAATTTTGATATTAATTTACAAAGATAAAAGAAATACCTGTCGAATGACGTTTTCAGATTGAAAAAATCTTAAGCAGAACATAAGATATATGTATTTAAAAATAGGGCTTTTTCAAAGTTTGAGGGGGTGTAGCTCCGTAATGGGAGGGGCTACATGAAAAAGTTGTTCCACAAAATTATGTTTTTTACGAGACCTACCCATGGTTAAATTTGTTTTTCTCTATCTTTAACGGTGTAGAAGTTTTGTAAACAGACGGACGGACGGACGGACGGACAGAGTGAAACTAATAAGCACATTTTTTCAAAATTGTTTTGGAAATGTGCTAACAGTTTTTTTACAAGAAAATCAGGTTGTTTTTTAATATTGGTTTTTAAATATGTATCTTTTGTCAATTTAATGTTTTTAAGATATAAAATATTTACATAAAATAATTTTAATTTAAAATCGTATTTAAAATTGATATTGTATAATGTGTGATGTGCACATATTTTATTACCATGTACTTTATTTACATTTAATTGTGTTGGAAATTGAATAAGCTAATTTTTACATAAAAAAAATATATAGCATTTAATATTACCGTAGTGTCATGATATACCAATATATATTTTGCAAAAACTTTAAATTTTCGAATTTGTTTTTTAATGGGTTTCTCTGCCACATAAATGTGAACAGGAAATTACATAGCCTTTCCACGATCAGGAGTAGCTGTAAATGTCGTAACGGAAAATAACTCTTACGACAGGTGTGGGATTTGAACCCACACTCCCCCGGAGTTTGCAGCGTATTTTATACGCTCTTACCCACAGGCCACCAAGCCTCCTCTATTATATAATTTTTGGCTATGCAAATGATGCAAATGATGCAAATAATATGTATGTATGATCATTTTTATTCAACTACTTATGTAGGACCTTTATTTCTTGTTCTTAAGTCTTAACGTTTCATTAAAAATAGATTGTTTTTTTATACAAGTATGAACGTTTTGTTTTAAATATAGGTGATTGAAGATTTCAATTTTTTATACTAAAGAATTGTTTTACTATAAATGTTTTATATATGTATAGTTCTTGGTATAAACACCCCCAATCTGGGTGATTTTTTATTAAATTACAGTTACCCAACAATTCGATTTATTTTTAACTACATTTACTAGAATAGTTCTATCTCATCTCTTTCGGCGATTTTATTTAATAGATTTAATAGAAAGTGAAGGTATACAAAGTTTTCCTCCAATTTATAACCCTTTATTTCAACACTGTTATTACAACACTCCAATTTATAACACTGATATTACCTTTGAAAAAAGGTGTTTGCTCTTAATTATCAAAGGCCTTTTTGAAGCATTAAATGCCACCATCACTTCATGAAGCCATTGACGATTATTGAGGATTATTGAGTTTCATCACACTATATAGGATATACTTTAGAACAAAGTTAGACCCTAGGTGTGACCCTTTTTTGTTACTTTATCCAACGAAAATGTAATTTTAGTTTAAGAAATTTAAAAGCTTAACGTACAATATTGAAGAATATTGCAGTCAATTTCTCATATACATGTGTGACATGATGCAAATGTGATTAATATGCCCATTATATTAATATTGCATAAATTAACGTAATAGTCAGTTTGAATCACCACTATAGCAATAAATTTAGCAATAACCTTCAGTATATTAGCCTTAAAATAAATAATACGCTAGAAATTGTGTCGTTTTATTTAAAATATAATTTTCTTTTTGTACACGATTAAATTTTAATAAAATTACATTTTTTGATTTAAATAAAAGCGCTTTAAATAAACAGCATCAATCAATAAATAAATTTAAAATTTTACAAGATTATTTATATTATATATCCCTCAACAGGGCACTAGCAAAGGAGGTCATTATAGGGGTTGAGAAGTGAAAACTAAGGTGAATTAAACGTTTTTTCCGTACTTCAAGAAATAATAATATTAGCGTTTCAAGAAATAATAATAGTAGTATTTCAAGAATATTATTAGCTAATATTTATTTCAGAGTATAAAAAATACTAATTATAGCCTAAGAGCGAAATCAATTACTGATACGCTTTATGTTCGTTCTTATAAAGCTTTTCGCTTGTTTTAACCTCTTACGCTATTGTCCAATTATTGAGAGACACAAACCTTATAAATTTTTAAAGTTGATTTAAAAAAAGATTTCTTAGCGTTTTATTAATAAAATAAAATTTTCAAAACATCTAAAACAACCATTAACATATTAATTTATATTTACTAATTTAACAAAGTAAACATAATACAATTAATTGATATAAAAATAAAATAAAAAATTACATAAATAAAAAACAAAATATAAGATTAAATATATAAATGTCAGCATCTATTCGCATTCTTCTAATAATTGTAATAAATGCATGAATATTTGGATCACATCGGTATACAAAAATAGTGCTGCCAAAGTGTATTCGCTAGGGTGTATAGCATATCTATGATTTCCTCCAATCATTAATTGTGTATCATAAATTATTTTAAAGGAATAAAACAGTACGAACATTGCCGCCACAACCAAATATAATGTTCTATCGTGAATAAAAATCTGAACAACAACAAATATCGTTAACACCACAACTCCAACAATAATAAAAATATAGCACTTCGTGAAATCAATACATATTGAAAAAGCAAGCACCGAACAAATGAAAAAAACGGCAGCTGTAACAATTATTGCTAATAGTATCTGAAAAAAAAGTATTTATTTATACATTTATTTAAATTTTCTATTTAGTTAAAAAAGCATATAATATTTATTCTTTCAAACTATTTTTTACATTATATAATATACAAGAGAGAAAACCATTAAAAACCATCAAAATTAATGTTTTGCCAACAATAAAATTATATTATGCATAACGTAGCGTCACGTAAGATGGTAAAGATAGAGGAAAAAGAGAAACGTACACAGAGTTTTTAAGATAGTAAAAGAAAGTAGTCTTGGGGAAGGAAGCCAGCGAAATATTTAAATTAATAAAATAAACTAGGTGGTAAAATAAAGGATAGTTAACTAGAGATAGCTAATTTGTGAAAAAGAAAACAATTTGTGTTTTTTAAACTAAACTGACCGCAGTCGGTAAGATGTGTCAAGTCAACTAAAAAGTAGAAATTTCTACTGCAAAATAATTTATGAAAATTAATAAAAAAAATATATACTTTTTGCACTTATGTTTTAACATTTAACGACGTGTACCTACACAAATTATTAGTAGACATAAAACGAAAAAAAACACACACACAAAGTTTTCATTCAAAAGAAACTAATTCTGTTATTAAGTCAATAAATTAAATAACAAAAAATTTTTAAATTAAAAACATTAAAAAAAGAAAACACTAACTTTTTTATACACTATTAAGAAATATTAAGAATTTATACATTAAAAAAAAATACGAAAAAAGCGAATATAACAGGTTAAGTCATTTTAAATTTTACCCGTTTGTGTCTATTTTCTGTAAGAGCTTTTATTAAACTTACTCATGCTTAAAGGGGTCTTGAAACTTTAGGCGTACTGTAGATCCCAGTGACATGCTTTTAAAATAACTATACCAAAAAAATTGAGACAAGTTAACTAAATTAACAAATTTAAATTTTCATACAAAGATACTACAGAATTTTTAACAGAATAAAATAAAAGTATGAATTTTTGGGTGGTTGTTGCCTTTTAATATATGTATTTTAAATATTTTATAAAAATTATTAACTATAAATAAAACTAAATGTATATATATATAATATTTGTTTGCAAAAAATAGAAGCAATATCTTCTTCAAGTGTTCGTTTGGTTGTAATATATTTAGAACAATTTTTAAAAATAATTAGTTATAGACTAACCTGAATGTCTATAGCTAATTATTAGGGGGGGAGGTCTATTCTGGACCCTTTTGGAAATATGAGGGATTAAAGGTGTTTTAGCGACTTTTTCATAAAAAAATTTATAATTTTTTAACGGCTTGCTATAGAGAGATAAAAAAAAGTACTTTGTAGAGTAACTTGTCAGCTTCAATTTTTGTGTTCTAATGGTTCCCATATCATAACAGTTACAAAGTTATGAAGGTTCAAAATGATTTAAAATGAAAAAATTATGTTTAAACTCAATTTCCTTTTGAAACACCCTATTTTTGGGATACTTTTTATAGCATATTTCGAAACAGCTTTTCAAGCACTATAATTAGTACCTAATAACTTTTTCTGTATCTCTAACTATTTATTAAAGCTAGGAATCTGAAATTTTGTATAAAATCTTAACTGGCGCAGTCGTTAACGGTTGAGTGAATAGATTTAGCTCACCGTTCGAACCACATACCCTTTTTATTTGTAACAAAGAATTTTGATAAACAAAAAAAAACTAGAGAACATTCTAACTTTCATTGAAATAAAAAATTATAGAATTTTTGTAACACATATGTTGAATTGAATGCTAATTGCTAAAAAAAAAAAAGAAAAAAAAAATTGATAGGAACGCAAAATATAAATTCAATAAATGCAAAAATACAAAAATTTTATATATTTATAACATTTCTAAAGTTCTATAAAAAAAAAAAAAAAAAATATATAAGATAATAGATAGATAAGCATAGTTGTGAATTTTTTTATAACTAAGTTGAATAAAATGACTGAAGTTGATTAAGTTGACTGAAAAAACAAACAACAAACATAATCTACATCTACATTGTACAAGCCACATCAAATCTAGATCCAGATCATATATACAAAAAAGAAAAAAGCATCGTCAATCACACATTCTACATACATCTCCAAGGTTAAGGTCAAGTTCACCGTAATTTTCAAGGTAGGAAATACCAAATAAAAATAAATTTAAAAAAAAAAAAAGAAACAATACATGGTATACATGTATTAAAAAAAAAAAAAGTAGAAGAAAAAAAAGAAAAAAAAAAGAAAATTTTACAAATACAATTTTTTCATCAATTTTTAATTTTAAGCTTATAATAAATTTTTTTTATTTTAAGAAAACAAATACCCACATAAATAAAAAAAAAAAAAATTTTAAATATAATAAAAGTAAAACAAAAAAAAAGGAATTAGATTTTTAGCATTAAATTGACTTCCCTTCAATATCTTTTATTCTATGTTTTTTTAATTTTTTTTAAATCCTAATTTTTAAAATAAAAAATTAAAGGATAGCTTTAAATTGATTTTACATTTTACTTTTCGTATAACATAAATTAGTATACAAGCAAAAAAAAAATATTTGTTTAATCGATTTTGAACAAAAAAATTCTAACTGAACTAAGTTTAATTGATGACAACTTACAACATTAAATAGGAATTAAAATTGTTAAATTGATTAAATTGCATAATAAAAAAAAAAATAATTTAAATATTTCAAATAAATAATTTTAAATAAAAACAAATTTTTAAAATAAACATTGTTAATCAACAAAATACTTCTTGTTATAATTTGGTTGTTGAATATTTTTTCTTTATTGCATTATAAAAATGGACAACTTATCAGAAATTACAATATTTAATTTATTAGTTAAAAGCATAGCAGAGGTTGCACCATTTGATTGTGACAAAAGAAATCTCACAGATTTCATTAATAGAATGGAATCTTTTATTCCCATAATTGAAACTCTGACCGAAAACCAATTTAAAAAACTGTTATTAGGACATATTCAGGATAGAATTGTAGGGCCAGCAAAAAAACACTCTACTTATAAACGGAACACCTGAAACGTGGAGTCAACTTAAAACTATTTTGATTAGAAATCATAGCGAATCAAAGCCTATATCTAAACTAACAGAAGAATTAACTTTAGTTAGATGTACCACTACAATAAAAAGCTTCTATAATAGAATTAACATTTTACTCTGTAGAATTAACAGTGCTTACCTACTTACAGATAATATAGATCCCAGTCAAATAGAAATTAATAAACGGTTAGCCTTAAGCGTTTTTAAAGAAAATTTACCGGAACCAGTTCGTGGTATAATCATTAATAGAAACCCAACTACTTTATTTGACGTTTATAATATTATTGCAAGCAATGGATATTCTAACTTTTCTGGCATAAATAATGTACAAATAAGCCAATATAATAATTTTGGAAATAACCGCAGGAACTTTCCTTCTAACTCCAATCATAATTACAGTAGTAACCGACAAAATGTTTCTAATAATCCTGCAAACAATACCTTCAATCAAAATATTCAATTAAGTAACCGTCCAAACTATTACATCAATCGGGATTAATTTAATTCTCAGCAACAAAATTTTAATAGGTCAAACCAAACGCGATCCAATCGCTCCAGAAACTATGACAGTAATAACTATAATTCCAATTATAATCGTAGTGCAATAACTCAAAATAGAAATCAAAATTTTGAACCAATGGATGTTTCATTAAATATTAATAATAACGAGACTATGAATCAAAATTTTCAAACAAACGCCCCAGACAATTACCCTATATAATAATTAAAACTCAAACCAAAACCTTAAAATTAATTTTAGATACAGGTGCCGAAATAAGTATAATCAACACCAATATATGTAGTCCCAAATGGAAATCAAAAATTAACCCTGTAACTCTCAAAGTCCTAAATAGAAATGTTCAATCCAACATCAAATGCACATTTCCCTTGTTTGAAATATTCAATAGAAAAGATTATTATGTGGAATTTTTAGAATTGCCTTTCCACCATTATTTTGACGGAATTATCGGCAATAATATTCTGGCAGAATTGTCAACCAACTATTTAGGCCATATAATCATCCAGGGAGGTATAAAACCAGATCCAACCCAAATCATAGTCATACAAAAAATCCTCTTCCGTCAATTCAAAAACAAATAAAATCGTTCTTAGGACTAACCGGTTACTATAGAAAATTTATAAAAGATTACCCTCTTATAAAATGCCTAAAGAAAGATGAAATTAGGAAAAATTAGGAAAAACGATCCGGAATATATCGAGGCCTTCAATAAGTTGAAAACACTTTTAACATCTAAACCCATTCTCGTCAATCCTGATTTTCAAAAACCTTTTACGTTAACTACCGACGCATCTAATTTTGCACTGGGTGCAGTTTTAAGTTAAAACAGTCACCCAGTTGCTTTCGCTTCACGCACGCTGAATAACCATGAAACGAACTAATCTACAGTAGAAAAGAACTTTTGGCAATTGTGTGGCCACAAAACATTTTCACACCTACTTGTATGGTAGAAAATTCTTAATCCAAACGGATCATAAACCGCTTGTTTGGCTAAATAATTTAAAGGAGCCTAATATGAAACTTCAGAGGTGGAAAATTAAACTGAACGACTTCAATTTTACCATTAGTTATGTCAAAGGGAAAGATAACATTATAGCGGATGGACTCAGTCGTTTTCCGTATAATAACAACCAAGACACAATAATACCAAATAAAGAAAACTCATTTCTACAATTTACGAATAAAATAAATTCTAGAAATCTCGATTTTGACGTGGAAGTTAGATCCACTGATGCTACTATACATAGTGCAGCCGAAGATGAATTAGATTACATTCCCATTACTGATAAACCAATTAACCTCTTTAAAAATCAAATATACCTAATATTTAGCAATAAAGATAAATATACTACTAAAATTATAAACAAGAAATGCCAAAACTTTATTTATGTTACTACTGATAGCAACCTATTAGAAAAAATGAAACAATGTATAACTGATAAAGGATTAATGTGTGTTTTCTGTGAAGACATACAACTATATTTGAAGTTTCAAGACTTATATCGCCGTTACTTTGCAAATAATAGGCACATAAAAATCCTAAAGTGTAGTATTAAACTAATAGATATTACAGACGAAAACGACAAAATCGAAATTATAAAAAAAGAGCACGTTAGAAACAACCACAGAGGAATAAATGAAGTATTTCTAGAATTTAAAAATATCTATTATGTTCCAAATATGCTTAACGCGATAACCAAATTTATTAATAACTGTCCAACCTGTATTGTAGCTAAACAGGACAGACAACCTCCAAAATTATTCCTCAAAAGTACAGAGTCTCCCCACAAAATCAACGACATAATTCGTATGGACATCTGGTTCCCATATAGGAACATTATGTACTTAACTACGTTAGATAAGTTCTCGAAATATGCCACCATTCATAAGTTAAAAGATAGAACATGGATATCAATTTTGAAAGCCATAAAAGAAAGAATTATGTATTTCGGGGAAAATGCGAAAACTTGTATCAGATAATGACCCATGGTTTAGTGGAACAATTTTTAAATGAAAGTAAAGTCGAATTTCACAGGACAACAGCAGAAAATAAAACCGGAAATTCAGACATTGAGAGACTACATGAATCTTAAATGAACACCTAAGAATTTTAGAGACTGAGGAAACTGACGATACAAACGACGAAATAGATAATAAGATATTTAAAATTATAACCACCTACAACAATTCCATACACTCAACGACCAAGTGCAGACCAATCGATTTTATAAATAAAGAAATTTGTAAAGAAGAAATCGAAAGGTTAGCAAAAAAATTTGAAACTGAAAAAAACCGACGTACCGAACGAATAAACCAAAACAGAAATAACAGTACCGATTTACACGATAATATAGTATTTAATAGAGATATACCAAAAAATAAACCAAAATATAAAAAGCTCACAAAATTCAAAGCAGACGATAAATATACGACAGATACTAGTAATTACAAAAAACAGCGAAAACGAAAATACAAACATCAATAAAAAATAATAACCATCAAACAAAACTTCAAAATATCCTTATTAATTAATTATATAATTGCTTTTTAGGACATGGAACTAAAACTAATGCTTCTTTTGATCACCTCACAATACATGCAATCAATTCAAATCATGCCACTCAAGGATGACAATGGATTTGCCCTAATTCAACTAGAAGAGATAATAATTGTCGAAAATTACAACAAATTATTGCACATTGTTAACATAACTGAATATAGAGAAACAATCGAAAAAGTACAAAAATATATGAACTTTCTTCAACTAGATACAACAGATACAGATTATAAAATTTTTATTAGAGAAATTTCTAGCTTACAAATTTATAGACTCACTAGTGCCCAAAATTACTAAAACGGCGCGTAAAAAACGCGGATTAATTAATTTTTTTGGCAACAAAAACTTACAAACTAATATGAACCAAATCACTGATCTCATCAATAACCAACAAGCAATAATTCAAAAATACGTACAAGAAATGGAGAACACAACATCCACCTTTCTTGAAAAAATCACACTACCAGCCCTCATAATACGGTTAAACACAGATATAAGTTCAATTCATAAACACCTCCAAGTCTTCAAAGACATCGTTTTACTAAGCCACCTCGATGTTTTAACGCACGACATCCTGACGGAAGAAGAAATCCAGAAGTTTAATTTAACAATAGAAATTTTACCATACATTACAACCGGCGTCCTTTTTAATGATAATTTAATAGTTATTGTATTATACATTCCAAATTTTACTAAATAAAAGTATTTCAAAACTCTGGTTTTACCATTTCCAAATGATAATGACGAACAATTAGATGAGCCAATACATAATGTAATTCTAAAAGACAACGACATATTTATTCTTAATAACAAGAAGTATTTGTTGAGAAATAACTTAAATTCTCCAAATAACGTATGTATAAGAAATTTATTAAAATCCAATAACACATGTAATTACAAATTAAATTCAGTAGAATCTGTAACAAAAATCAATGATGAAATGATATTAGTTGTTAATTTTCCAAAATCAAAAATTAATCAAAATTGTATTAATCAGGATATCATAGTAAAAGAAAATTTTGTTATTAGATATAAAAATTGTGAAGTAAAAATTGGAGAAGAAAAATTTTATAATAAAATAAATGAATACAAAGATATTATAATATTCACAATTATAAATAATTTTAATATTACAAAAAATTTTTAAAATAATAGCTTGGAAAAAATACACTTAAAACAAATAGAAAATCTAAAAACTATTAAATATGTAGAGTTCGAACTTAAGGTTAAAAGTTATGTATCATTAGGATTAATAATATTGATTTTTATAATAAGTTTTATTTTATGCTTAGCTGTTTATTGTAAATCAAAACAAAGTTCAATAAAACTATGTTTAAAAAATAAGAAAAATTGTGAAGATACAAAATTAAAGGTACTTCAAGCCGACCCATTTGCAAAATAAATTTCGGAGACCAAAATTTCGTAAAGGGGGGAGGTGTTACATAATTTTATAACAACATAAATATACCACACGTAACCCTACACCTTAAAATATTTAAATGGGAACTTAAACTACCTTTAATTCTCACACAAAAAATCACGTTACAATCACACGTGATTGCAGCTGAATTATAATTAGTGAAGAATTTCAATAATAAGTTTAAGTTAGTATTAAGCAAGATCTTGTAAAGAAAAGATCTAAAAATAAATTAGAATAAAATTAATTGTAATAAAAAAGATTAAAATAATAAAATTAATAGTAATAAATTGTAATTTATAAAAATAAGAAATTTCATTTAATTAAAATCTTAGCTATATATATACTAAATTCAGAAATAAAAATCAATATTTATATACTGATTTAGATATAATATTTAGATACTAGGAAAAACAAGATAATTCCAAGTTTACAAAAGTTTACAAGATAATTCCAACAAGATAACAAAAGTTTTGAATAATTTAAGGTAGGTATAAGCAAAACAAAATAGGTAAAAGTTTTATTGCAATACACAAATAATAAAGCACTGTAATAGCTCGGAAAATACTGATTAAATAAAATGTTCTTAACAAAACTCCAACTTCCTCATGACCCATATCCAATAACCATTGTTTTAGTGTTTGAAATAAAGTATTTTTATTACATAAACATTTAATGGCATAAAATCTACATGATACAATCGAGTAAGAGTTTTTGTAACTAGTAGTTCTAAAAATTGGCACATTTACTCTACAATGTTGATTTTTTCTTAAATTACAGTATGCAGTTGAACGAAGATTCAACTCAATGCTATTTTTTCTCAATAATCTTTTTATAGCATTAAAATAACTCAAAGAATTACATTGTCGATTTTATTAGCTATTTTCCTCTCTCCACTTTTTATTTTAGAATGGGAAGAGGTTTGATTTTATTATGGTATGCTCCACACTAACACCATATAACATATTGAATTTTTGAATGAAATATACCATAATAGGTCATTTTGAGTACTTTTGAAGAGCACAATTTCTTCAAATAATAAAATATTCTTAAGGTTGTTATTAGGTAAGTTTTCATAGAGTACCAATTCATATTTTCGTCGATTAATTTATCTAATTATTTTTATTGGTTAACAGTCTCAATGTCAAAGCAGTCGGAGCAACAAGTCTCATAACTCGCAAATAGATTTTGTTAAAGTTTGCATGCTAAACTACCCTACCCAAATTAAAACGAGCGCAGTTAGCCGCATTAAATTTCAATTCATATTCATAGTTTCCCTCCGCTTCATTAAACGTAAGTACATTATTTTAGTTTTGCTACTTACGACAAGTGTACCCCTTCTCTAAATCCATATTGCATTTGAATGAAGTATCTAATCATTTTTATTTAAGAACTTCACTATTCGTAATTTTATCGCTTTTTCAAACTATGAAAAACTATTCATAATAAATTTTTCCCTCACAATATCTAGACAATCACATTCCTTACAGCAAAATACTCGACTACAAGGAGCAGTTTTTACACCCACATTACTAAAATAGTCGTTAAACTTATTTGAAATAATTTCTTTGTCATAAACCACAGAATCATTATTATTAGGTAATGTAATATCTTCACGTGATTTATTACTTATTAAACTATTTATTATACCTTACAGTCTTTTTTAACATTGCCATTGCATTTTCTAAACTCATTACAAAAATAATTGTCGCGACAAATAGAAATTTCTTTTATTTGAAAAATTGGCATAATGTCTTTTCAATCTTATGTTGTTGGTATTATTAGTAAATTTTTTAAAACTAACAAAATATCGTCTTCCGTATAAACTTCATTCCATTTTTCATAAAATAACTTTTCATTTAACGTATTAGAATTAATGGAAGTTGTACCTGGTATTTCACAGTATTTACTATTTTTACTACACGCTATATTATTAAATAATACTCCTTTCATATTGTGATCACTGATCAGATATATTCAGATCAACTTTTTTTCTGCATACACACAACGACATTATATTATTTAGTATATTATTGACAAAATAATATACTACACTATTCTAATAATTACATATATTACAAAATTTGGTTTTAGATTTTTACTAGTTATACAGAATTTAATCCAGTGCAAAAGCAAAACCTCAATTTGAATCAAATCAATCAAAAAATTAAAATATTTTCTTTTTTTAAAGTATGACTTCATCCCAGAACAACTAAGAGAGAATTTGCATGTTATTTCTGTTACAGAAGCAGAACGACCAATCAAAGATTATAAAAAAGTTGTTAATGCCCTCCCAGTCAGCATGGCTGTAACGCCAAACTAATTTTTTGGAAGGGGACATCTGGTTTGAGATTGGGTTTACCCGAAAACTGGTGCTAACCAAAGAATGGTCGGAATTACCCAGGGGGACACCAACTGAAAGCACATATTTTTGAGGGTGTGTGGTGAGAAATAGATCCAAGAGTTGTTCATCTGAGTTGGATAATCTATATAGCAAACAGAAATTTATGACATGCATTTCTATATAGGAAATGTATGACATTTACATATACATATGACATCTACATATATGACATGTCATACATTTCATGCACAAAAAAATTATTATCTTTGTAACTTCGCTGGCATAATAATTTTTTTGTACATTTTTGTTGTAGTTTTTATCTTTATTAACTAACTAGTGAAGGCCCGTCACATGATGGGCACACGGCGAATAAAAAAGTTTTTTTGAATACTGTATGGTATTGTTAATCCAGACCCAATCATTGAAGAATGTACTTAGGTATAAACATATAGTTTGAATATATGTACAACCCATAGTTCTAGAAATTATAAAATTCACCCAAATTATTTTAAAATACTAAAATATTAAAAAAATAATATTGTATGCAGAGTGACAGGCTGTGAACATACTAACGGTTCGTACGGGTATCTAAGAGTTGACAAAGGCAACTGTATTCTTCCTCGTTTTTTTATAATACCTATTAAACTTATTTTTTATTTTAAGATTTTGCAAAGCGCTTTGCACTTTTTCGAAGTATGTCATAAAATTATCCGATGAAATTGCAATTGCATTAAAATTTAGCCTTATTATCAACATTTTTTGAACATTTGATTTTATAATATTCATTATTAATTATGACATTTTTATTGCACATGAAAAATTAAATTGTCCTTAAAACAATTTATTTTTACAAATTCTTTCAAAAAAAATACATACATATGTATAAAATTAAAAAGCTACTAAGTGCACGCAAATTTATCTTCTTTGTATTATATTTATGTTTGTGTGAAGTCATCTGATGATATAATTATTATTAAGTTATAATAATATTTAAATTGTTACATAGCAAACAACCTATCACATGATCAGTATTTATATACATTATTATTAATTCTCATATCGTTTTAATTTTTTCTATTCGTTTTTTATTTTTCCAAAAATATTTTTAAACAAATTGATAAGATAATAAAAGATTGTAAAATAACGTAACCAGAAATGATTTGCACGTTTCTAATAATAGGGTTGGCTAGGAAATCCCAAATACAAAATCCCAAGTGCAAAATCCCAAAATTCAAAATCCCAATATTCAAAGTTCCAAATTCAGAAATCAGAATATCGCATATATATATATATATATCTATAAATATTTTGGAAAAAGCGTATAACTTTGATTTTAAATTTACATACATATTACATATATAAATATTCTAGAAGAAGCGTATAACATTTGGCTGTGATTCAACCAGGCAAACATCCATTTCTCTAACTCGCAATAAACTATCCGCAACCACGTTATCGCTACCGCGAATGTGTTGCATACCAGTAGTAAATTTGGAAATGAAATCTAAGTGTCTGACTCGGCGGGAACTACGTTCTGTCTTGATAAAAAGTACGTTTACAAATGGTTTATGATCCGTGAAAATAGTGATTTCGGAAACCTCCACCAAATACCGACAATATTTAATCACCAAATATGCTGCAAACAGTTCGCGATAGTACGCGGAGTACTTTCGTTCGGCGTCCGACAGTTTCTTTAAGAAGAATGATAACGGTTTCAAAGAGTTGTCTCGAAACTGTTGCAAAACCGCCCCTACGACAGTTGCTGAGGTATCTGTGGCGATATTAAACGCTCCTTCAGCAAGAGGATGTCCTAATAACGTTACATTCGCGAGAGGTTTTTTCAAAGCAGTGAAATTTTTTTGCCATTTTTGGCTTTTTAAGTAGCAATGCTAAATGCGGGTAAATTGGTGATAAAAATTTTCGAGATATATAAATCAGTGATAAAAATTTATCATAACTATGAAACATTGATTCTCTTTAGCGGAAGTACGTGTGGGGTACTTAATTATAGCATTGACACGGTCTTGCTATGGAGAAATACCCTTACTGGAAATCTTATGATTCAAAAAGTCTAAGGAAGGAACACCGAAAACACTCTTTGCAATTCATTTTTACGTCGTTGTCAACATGTCTTTTGAATAATATGTCATGTTGTCAATATAGGCGAATACGAAGTTGATCTTGATCTCATTCATAAAACGCTGAAACTTTTGTGCAGTATTTCAAATTCCAAAAAGCATACGACCAATTCGAACATGCCAAATGGTGTGCTAATGGCGGTTTTATGAATGTCTTCCGAAGTTAGGGGGATCAAATGGTATGCTCTGGCTAAATAAATTTTACAAAAGAAAAGTTGTGCAGCGAAATCCGTCCAGAACTTTTGAATGTGCCGCATAGGATAGCGGTCCGGTATTGTAACCGCATTCAATAGTCCGTAATCCCCACACGGTCGCCATTCCATATTGTTTTTCTTCTTGACCACAGCGGAGACGAAATCAGAGACGATGAAGGTTTACAAATCCCAAGTTCGGCCATATTATCGAATTCAGATTTCGTTATCTTATGACGAATCGGATCCAATGGACGTAATGCAGAGGAAAACAATTACTTCTTTGCACAAATGTGATGTCTCACCGAACGTTTTATCTAGGTAAAGTAATTATAAATCTGCGTTAAGACGGATATTTTTTAAAAATTTGTCCATACTCGTTGACATATTTATTGACAACGAGAAGTAACGGAGGAATTGTATTTATTCGTACATCCAAGACCTTAACTGACAAATTTGTTTTTGGATCGAAGCTTCTTTGTTTTAAGATCGATCAGAAGTCTAAACTTCGCCAAAAAAACGGCACCGATTATAGGTCTGCCTACTGCAGCTATAATGAACAGGTGTGAGTTCCTCTTAAGCAGATATTTATTTTTAATAACTTGCTTCCATAGTTTTTAACTAACGTTGCATTCACAGCTGATAGAAAAATTTCCGAAGGTGTAGTTTTACAATTCAATTTTGCGTTAAGGATAACCGAAATTTCCGCACCAGTATCTACTAGAAAAGATATGTTATTGTTTGTGTCTCTTATCAAAAGGTGGCGCGAATAAATAAACCCGTTATTGGCCGCGATAATAACACAGGCGGTTTTATTTTTTAGTTGGATCTTTCGCTTCTGGAATTGGAAGTACTAGTGTTTGAAGTAGTACTAGGGTTGTTTCGAAAAATATTTGAAAATTTACAACGTTCTCAAGATTTTTTCGCATATCGCCGAAAACATCTATTATACCAACAAACTCGATCGAAATAGTACGATCTGCCTTGGCACGAGCTCCGACTTTGCAATTTAGGTGTTGTATAGTGACTTCTCTGGCGAGATGTTGATAATAATTTTATTTTGACAATAATTCCTCGATTCTCGCTCTATTAATCTCCACATTGTTGGAGGTGTCCGTTTAAAAGTTTGATTATCATACCCAAAATAATCAATCACTAAAAAAAATTTTAAATATTATAAATTTTCAAATATTATTTATAATATAATTTTTAAATTTTTTAAATATTTAAGATTTTATAAGTTCTATGAATTCCAAAAAAAAATTAATATATAGGTATTATATATATGTTATGTATTTATTAGCGTCGTCTTGCACTTTTGTGTTTATAACCCCTGAATGCTTCATATTATTTATCATTAGTTAATTAATTATTTTTATTAAATTGTATACAAAATACATGTGTATATTATTGTACAAATATATTGTGTTTTAAAAAAAAAAAATGTAAAAGAAAATTTTAGCAAACGATTCTATTGTTTACTTAACCATCAATGCTGTTTATAAATTAAAAAAAAAAAAAAGTATCAATATAATTTATAAATATTAAGGGGAAAAAAATGTTTAGATTAGGTATTGAGTATGTATGTATATTATTACTATTTAGATTATAATATTTTAAAAAAATTGTGTATAATATTATGTATAAAGAAAAAAAATATACTTTACACAGTATATAATTAAAAGTAGTATGTAGGTAAATTGTTAAATATTAGTTCTTTGTATGATGAAAGTTGCTGTATGATCGAAATCTTGCTTCATTAACATTTTCTATGGTCGAACGATGTGAATATGATTGAAGGTCAACGGCAATGTGAAACTTGAAATAAATTGCTCTTTTATTTTCTTTTATTTTTGTGTGATTGAACGATGGATCGTAGCAATTATATGATGATTATATAATAATTTATTTCAATTTTTTTTTTTTTAATTTCTTTATTTAACCTTAATATTTATTTATCAAAATATAATAGTATTTACATCTTTTATTAATTTTTGTTTTATTTGAAATTTTATAATTAAAGTAATGTTTTGTGCTTTTTAGAGGAAAATGGCTACTAAAACCTGTCATAGAAATTTTTATTTTAAACTTAATTTAATATACAAACTACCTAATCTACATTTCAAAAATCTATCTAATCTACACCTAAATCTACACCTAAAATACTACGGAAAATAGTTTTAAAAATTAATATTTTATTTGATGTGTTTAATTCGGAATTCTTGTTAATTAATGGGTATAGTAAGCGAATGAAAAAAATAGTTTTATTAATTGTTTTGGAAAGATGTGATTTAAAGAACATTTTTTTATCTAAGTGGATACGAAGATAACATAATATAGATGAATTTTCTCATACTATTTTGTTTTTATGAGTGTCAAATATCTATGAGGGAGATGGCAAAGCTTTTTTTTTTTGCTTTTGTTTTGTCTGTATTAATTTTAATTTACCACTTATAATAGAACAATTTAATTGTACGAAAGCCACTTTATATATTGTTTCTTTAGAGCAATTTGATGAAGACATAATAGCGGTATCGTCAGGGTATAAACCTAGTTCACAATTTTGAGGTATTATTAGGTAAATCCGAAATAAATATGTTGTAAAGAATTGGTGATAAGGACGAAGCTTGTGGATCTCCGGGTTTTAAATAAAAAAAGATTAAAAAAATTGAACTTTTGTTTTAATAAATTTAAAAAAATTAAATATTAAAAATAATAAAGTCTTAACATTAAATTAAAATTAAGAAATTAAGAAATTTTAATACTATATAATAATTGTAAAAAAAAAAAAAAAAAGGAATAAAGGAAAAGGAAAAATTTCAAAGTCCAACTGAAAGCACCAAAATAGAGTTTATAAGTTTACAAAAATTGTTGATCTTAACTTACATATATAAATATTATAAAAATAAAAATTTTTCAATATCTGAAGAAATCAATAATTTTCTATTATGAGCAAACTATGTAAAATTTGCAAAAAACAATTCCATCGTAAAACAAAAGGAATACAGTGCAGTGGTATTCGCCGAAACGTTTTCCACCTAAAATGTGCATCGGTTGCTGATGAACTTTTTAATGCTGTCCAGGCTGTCCAGGACTTGGAAATGCAATGACTGTCCTAGTAAAAGTAATGAATCGTTCGTTGTGCTGGGTGATAAAGAAAGTGAAGACGAGTTGAACAATGAATTCTCCACTATTAGTAATAACGAAAAGGATTTAACCGTACCCAAGCCATCCGATTGTGTAGGAGAAAGTCTATATAATTGCTTGCAACAATTAGCGTCCGCTGTTAATGGCATTCACAACACATTAACTTTTGTTAACTTTAAAATAGAGGAAATTTTCCAACAAAATAAGGTGATATTGGAAGAGAATAGCACTCTCAAAAAACAAATTAAACTTAACGAGGATAGGACATATAAACTAGAAACTTTGGTAAACAAATTGCAAGTGGAAATAGATGGTATTGAACAACATAAAAACCAGTCCAATATTATAATTTCCGGGCTACCTTCTAACTTAGATAATACAAAAAATACTGTATGTACCATATTTGATAAAATTCAAGCCAAAATTCCTAAGGAAAACAGTTTAAGTGTTACTTGTTTAAATAAACATAACAATAATAAGGAAAATAAAAATACTTTATACTTGATAAAAATGAAAACCGATAAAGATAAAGAAGAAGCTATGGCGAAGAAATCTAACTACCGAAACCTTTTCACAGTTGAAGTAGGCCTTGAAAAATATGGCAACAAGCAAATTTTTTTTCGTCCACATCTTACCTCTCTTCAATCTAAATTACATTATGAGGCTCGGCAGCTTAAAATCGCTGGAAAATGTCAATATCTGTGGATCAAGAATAATAAAATTTATTTACGACAAAATGAAAACACAAAGGTATTTAGAATTGAAAATTTTAATGACATTAACTTTGCTAAAACTAAACTTTGCAAATAAATACAATATAGATAAAATAATTTTCCCAAAACATTCATTTTTGATTAATAAAATTTCTTTCTTTGTTATTCTCACATTATTACACATAAATTTGGATTTAATTAACTTTTCAAGTAAAATAACTTTAAATAACATAACCTATAATATTATATTAGTAATTTGTTCTTTTTATTTTTACATTCTAATTACAACAACAACTTTAATTAACATAACCTATAGCATTGTCTTAGATCTTTGTTTTTTTTTTTTACTTTTTTATATCTACATAATTTATATTTCATAGCAAACAATTTGTCAAAATCAGCAATTTCAGTTTTATACAGTATACAGATTAACTCATTTATAAACAATTGGTCAACTAACGTCTTTAAACATAATTTATTATTTCTTATATATTTTAGTACAATTTATATCTCAACAATAACAATTAAATTTAATATAAACTTAATCTATTTTACAATTTTTATAACTCCTAAAATTATATTTTGCTCTTTCAGACTAAATTCTTATCCTTTAACTTTAAACTATTCAACTTTAAATATTAACCTTAAACAATTACACATTGCTCGTATTTACATTTCATATATTTCAAATTTTTCTACATTATTATATTTACGACTAAATCTATTTCACTTATTATTTTTTTCTCAAAATTTTCAATTAACTTTAAACTTTACAATTTTAAACACTAATTTTAAGCAATTATACATTGGCCATATTTATATTTTATACATTTCAAATTTTTCTACATTATTATATATACGACAAAATCTAATTCACTTATTAATTTTTTTTCAAAATTTTCAATTAACTTTAAACTTTACAATTTTAAACACTAATTTTAAACAATTATACTTTGGCCATATTTACATTTTATATATTTCAAATTTTTCTACATTATTATACATATTTACGAATAAATGTAATTGTTAACTTATTAATTCTAATTCAAATTATCCACCTATGATATTATATAAAAACATCTTAATACTATATAAAAAAATATTATATATAAACATACATATCAATCTTCTACTACTCTTTTTTTTTTTGGTCAGCTGTTAAATTTAATATTACATAAAAATATAATAAATATTAATTTTGACAGATTACAACTGTTAATTTTAACTCATGCTGTACACATTATTACTTTATACTCGATATGCACTTAGATGAAATAGAAAACGTAGAAAGTCATTTCAAGGTGGCACATTACCTAAATTACGACCATAATTCAATGAGTATAAAGTATCAAAATAATTTTAACATTTTGTACTTAAACATACAAAGTTTAAGAAAAAAAATCTTTGAATTAGAAACATTAATCGAGAATTTTAAATGTAACATAGATGTAATTGTTCTAACTGAAATATGGCTACTTTCTTCTGAGAAAAAATTTTTCAATCTATCAGGATATGATATTCAATCTATTCATATTTCATTAATAGAGACAAACCATATGGTGGAATCACTATCTATATAAAAAATCACTATTCTAGTAATATTAGTATTACTGAAGAATTTGACAATAGCCAAATATTAGGTATTAAGATAATGAAGCAAAACTTTAATATTGTCCGAATTTATACATCGCACGAAACACGATGTATAAATTATTTAATAATTCGAATAAAATTAAAAATCCATAAGTGTTTTTGGCAGCTGCTTGAACTTCTTCCCTTTTCTGTCTTATTCAACTCGAATTTCAAGAACGTAAAAGAGGCATCCGCTTGGGATATGCTTGACACCCTTGTATAAAATTTTAAGTTTCTACTTAATTATTTTCGAAGATTGGTAGTCCTTGGGAGGTTTGTGTCAGCTACCCGAATTGCCACTCCAATTCATCGAATCCATCTCAGGAACATAAAGAAAACATGCCAGAACACCATTCTATTAAATTTAAAGGTTCTACTTTTGTTGGTTTTGGAGATATGCTCGTTGCTCTTGTGCTCGTCCGGAAGTTTCCAAAATCCAAACCCATGGACCACATCCCCTTAAATTTTAGAGACATAAATCAAACTGGAAGGAGCATCATTATAAACAATGTAAAGGTTCTATCTTTCTTGGTTTTGGAGATAATCTCGTTTGCTCTGGGGCTCGTTCGGAAGCTTCCAAAATCCGAACCCATGGACCAAATCCTCTTAAATTTCAGAGACATAAATCGAACGGGAAGGAACATCATTATACAAAATTTAAAGGTTCTATCTTTGTTGGTTTTGGAGATAATCTCGTTTGCTCTGGGGCTCGTTCGGAAGTTTCCAAAATCCAAACCCATGGACCAAATCCTCTCAAATTTCAGAGACTTAAATAAAACATGAAAGAACACCACTCTGCCAAATTTAAAGGTTATATCTTTGTTGGTTTTGGAGATAATCTCATTTGCTCTGGTGCTCGTTCGGAAGCTTCCAAATCTAAACCCATGGACCAAATCCCCTTAAATTTCAGAGACATAAATCTAACGGGAAGGAACATCATTGTAGAAAATTTAAAGGTTATATATTTGTTGGTTTTGGAGATAATCTCATTTGCTCTGGTGCTCGTTAGGAATCTTCCAAATCCAAACCCATGCACCAAATCCTCTTAAATTTCAGAGACATAAATCGAACGGGAAGGAACATCATTGTACAAAATTTAAAGGTTATATCTTAGTTGGTTTTGGAGATAATCTCATTTGCTCTGGTGCTCGTTCGGAAGCCAAATCCAAACCCATGGACCAAATCCTCTTAAATTTCATAGACATAAATCAAACGGGAAGGAACATCATTCTACAAAATTTAAAGGTTCTATCTTCGTTGGTTTTGGAGATAATCTCATTTGCTCTGGTGCTCGTTCGGAAGCTTCCAAAACCCAAACCCATGGACCAAATCCTCTTAAATTTCAGAAACATAAATCAAACGGGAAGGAACATCATTGTACAAAATTTAAAGGTTCTATCTTTGTTGGTTTTGGAGATAATCTTGTTTGCTCCGGAATCATTCGGAAGCTTCCAGAATCCGAACCCATGGACGGATTTTGTCCAGATTCGAACTTAGCCTTTCTTTCGTAATTAGTAACCTACTATATAAATTTCATCAAGATAGCTTCATTAGTTTTTCAGTTATCGTGTAAACGGACGGACGGACGGACGGATATCGTAAAATCGACTCAGGAGGTGATCCTGATTCAGAATATATATGCATGTCTATATCTAACTCGCTTCCTTTTGGTGGTTACAAACACCATACTAAAGTTAATATACCCTATAATTTAGATGTAGGGTATAATAATAATTGTAATAATATTCAATACAAAACCTTTTTAAATTACACCAATATTACTAAAAATGATTTCTGGCTAAATTCTGAATCATACAATGATGTTGATCAAATCATTGATAATCTCTCTGCTTTAATAAATAATAATACGGAGCGTATTGAAATAAAAAATGTTAAAAAAAAAAGATATGGATAACTGAAGAGATTTTATGTGTTATGAAAATCAGAGATTCCTTTTTAAAATATAAGAAGCAACACGTGAATAATACTCATATTAACAACTTGTATATTCAATATAGAGATGGAGTTAAAAAATTAGTTATTGAGGCAAAAAAAAAATATTGCTCGGACAAAATCTCTTTATATCCGAGTGATACAAAAAAACTTTGGAATTTATATAAGGAGATTATACTTAATACTGTTACACCCGTTTCAAAAAACCAACTTAAAACTCTATGCCAGAATGAGAAAATGTTAGATAATCCAAAAGACATTTCCGAATGTTTCAATAATTTCTTTGTCAATGTAACCAAGGAAATAAACATATCTAATACAATTATTGATCATGTTTATTTAAGCCAATTCGGTCGTACCATATCTTCAGAATTCCAATTAACTCCAACAAATCTCGAAGAAGTAAGCACGGCTATCAGCTCATTAAATGCTGCAGCAGCTACAGGCATTGACAATATTTCTACGAAACTCATCAAAAGTTTTGCAGACCGATTAGTCCCTATATTTGTTAAATTAATTAATAAATCATTTAGTAACGGCATTTTTCCAAAAAAACTCAAAACTGCAATTGTAACTCCTCTTCATAAAGACGGAAATAAAACTGACTGCTCAAACTACAGGCCTATTTCTATTCTCCCAGCAATTTCAAAAATTTTTGAAATTGTGATAAGGAATAGATTATCTAAGTTTTTTTACTCTAATCATATCTTGAGTGAACAGCAGTTTGGATTTCAATCAAAATCTAACACCAAAGCTGCTTGTCTAAATCTAACAGATATCAAAAAGTATTGACAGGAAAAAATATACCAGCTGCGTCTTCCTTGACTTGAAAAAAATCATTTGATTGCGTGGATCATGAAATCTTATTGCTGAAACTTTCCAACTTTAATTTTTCAAGAATTCAAATACAATTTTTGAATCTTACCTATTTAATAGAACACAAATAGTTCGCATTAATAATATTTGTAGCTCTGAGAAAAGCATATATAAAGGGGTACCACAAGGTTCCATTTTGGGACCGGACCTCTATAAGTTATACATTGATGATCTAACTCGTCTAGCTCTAAAAGGGGAAATACAGCTGTATGCTGATGATGCGGTCTTGAAGTACTCTGAAAATAGTGAAGAAATTACAAAAACTTCAATTCAAAATGATCTGAGTGTCATTCAAGAGTGCTTAAATAAACTAGATAACTAGATAAACTAGAAACTAGTGCTTAAATAAAATAAACTTAAATAAAATAGGATCAGTCTAAATATTAAGAAAATTAAAATAATTCTCATTGCCAATAAACCATGGAACTTAGGTACAAGTATTCTCTTTAGAAATGAAAAAATTGAAATAGTCAAAAACTTTAATTATTTAGGTTTAAATTTAGATTATAAACTTAACTGGAGCATTCACATCGATTATGTATAAAAAAGAATAGCGCCATACATATTTATCCTGCATAGATTGAAAAACTTTTTATCTAACAAAGCCCTATACACGATCTACAATTCCTATAAAAAATCTCATATTTGTTATCTAAACCCAATCTGGGGAAGAGCTGCCAAAGATTATTTGAACAAGTTAGACATTTTACATAAAAAAAGCATAAAGATAATTAATCGGTACCCGACTCAACATCCAACAAGTTTATTATATTCTTCCCAATATATTAGTTTAGCAAACATTTGTAAATATGAGCTATATGTCTTGGCTTTCAAGATTGTAAATAATGATATAAAGCATAATTTTATCTTGAATAGATTGATTGACATTCATAACCACAATACACGTAACAAAGTGAACTATTATTTATCATTGTTTCGTACAAATAACCAAAGTAATAATGGGCTGTATAATTGTTTAAAATCATATAATGAACTGCCGGAAAGTCTTAAACAGATTGCGAATCCACCTACGTTTAAAATCCGAATTAAAGCATTTGTGTTAGAAAGTTAAAAATAAATAAAATAAAGAAGTAAGAAAATAAGGGGAAGGTCGAGGGAATGTTATCTTTTATATTAGTTGTTATATTCTATTTATGCATATAGTTATATGTGATTAAATTTAAATTTATAGTCTTAGATTATTTAAAAAAAAAATAAAAAATAAAAATGTGTTTTTATTTACAAAAAAAAAAAAAGAAAACGTAAAAAATAAAAAAAATGTTAAAACTTTTCATGTACATATATAGATGATAGGTATTATTATTTTTATTTATTTTATTACGTTTAATATTACTTTTTAATGAACTTTATTATTTTTAATGAATATTATTTATATGAACTCAGAGCTCAGACTACGGTCAAATAAATAAAATAATAATTAATGTAACCTAAATTATAAAATACGATAATAAAGAAAAAAAAAAAAAAATTGAATTTGATTTTTCCTCCTCTACTTTAACAAAAAAGTATCGTTGTTTTAGAAATCTTAATAAGTAATAATTTTAACTAAAGTCGTTGGAAATTTAATTATCATTTTGCAAATTAAACCATCATGCCAAACGGAACTAAAAGCCTTATCACTCCGACTGACTTTTTATTACTTAAATTTTTTTAATTATATTCTTAATTCCACAGACTTGATAAGTTGTAGAATGATGCTTTCTAAAACTAAATTGTTTATTAGGAATTATAAGCGAATTGCTTTTCTTTATAAATTCCTCTATTCTACTTTTAATAATTATTTGTGTTCATTTTTTATTTTCAAATATTTTACCAATAGTGTTCAATAAACTTATTGATTTATAGCTAGAGACTTTTGATAAATCCTTACCCGGTTTAGCAATACAATAATTAATGCTATTTTCCACTTTTTTTGAAAGGTAGCGTAGTTCTAGACATTCATTCATTGATCATTTGGCATTTCATTTATTAAATTGTAAATTGTTGGAGACAATTATTGAATAGTTTATTTTATACTATATATATATAAAATATAAGTATATTTTATATTTCCCTAATAGAACACATACAACGCAACACTTTAAAGTTATGCGTTTAATCAAGGTAGAAATATTTCATACAAAATCGTTACGAAAAATTACATACAAATTTATGGAAAAAGGAGGAAAGGAGAGGCTCATAAATATTTCGCCCTAAAACAAGACAATATGTAAAACTAATGGTTTTTAAAGTCGCATATTTTATTATATCCTACACTTAAAGTATAGGGTATATTAACTTTGGAATGTTGTTTGTACCCACCAAACGGAAGCGAGTTAGATATGGACATGTATATATATTCTGAATCATGATCACTTTCTAAGTCGATTTAGCGATGTCCGTCCGTACGCACGATAACTCATAAAATAATTATGCTATTTTGATTAAATTTATACTGTAGGTTAACAATGACTAAAGAAAGGCGGGGATTGCAAATGGGCGAAATCGGACTATGGGTTCGGGTACCTCCCATACAACTCCCAAACCGAAAATGCATATCTTCGAAATTAATAAAGATAGAAACTTAAAATTTTGTACGACGGTGTTTTTTCCTGAATCCCTGATATCCCTAATATTTGAGATGTATTGGAGCAGTTGTTCGGGTACCTCCCACACAACTCCCGAGACCCAACAAGCATATCTTCGAAATTAATAAAGATAAAAACTTAAAATTTGATATAAGAGTGTTCTACCCTGTTCTGATGATGTCTCTAAAATTTGAGATGAATTGGGGTGGTGGTCCGGGTACCTTCACACAGTTCCCAAGATATCTTCGGATTTAATAAAGATAGAAACCTGAAATTTTGTACAAAGGTTGTAAAAGCATTTATTTTTTTTTAGTTTATATTAAATACCTAACTAAAATAAGTTGTGGATTTTTAATTTAATTTAGGTTTTTTAGGTGTAGGGTATAAATAAGTCGGTTACACCGACTTACTGTTACATTTACTTGTTTTTGTAATGTTTTTGCAACACTATTTTTATTTGAAATCTATCTAAAATTTTATGTCTTTAACTAAAATAGTATAGAAGTTTTATAAAATTAATATCAAATTTTTCAGCAATTTTAAACCAAAATTTCTTATGATGCAACTATTAAAAGTTTTAAAGTAAACTGTCTAGAAACTCTAAAGGAACTTTTCTCTTTAACGATTTTATGTAAAAAAATTAGATAAAATGAATGGTGCAAAGGTCCAATCGGTCCAAGGTAAATGGATTTACCCTTCAATGTTAGTTGTTTATGTAAATATTCTTAGTATAGTGGATTAACCATCTCAGGGATAACACAAAAAAAAAAACCACTTTTAGCTTAAAGGTAGTGTGGAAAAAAGAAAATAAATTCAAATATAAAACTTTATTGAATTTTATACCTGCTTTACTTTTCTTTTCATGCAAAAATGTTTCAAAATTCAACAAAAGTCATCATAAGTAGTGTGTACACCAATTGGGAATCAAAGAAATCGGGCCATATCACACCAAATGTCAAGTCTGTATCGCACAACACGCACAACACGATTAAGTACGACACATTGAAGTCTATATGAACGACACAAATATTTTGATTGGTAAAATTTCAAATTTCAATGTTTTCGCTTCTTTTAATAATAATTATGAAGCGGGTGGCGGTGCAGCATTGTTTATTAGAAATGATTTAAAGTTTATTGTCCCATATCTAAAATAGTGCTGACAAATGGTATCTCTTATTGTTTCTTATAGACTATTATTACATGAACATAAAATTGCAGATATTTTATTAGAATTTTCACTTTTTTTGAACTCCATTAAATTTGAAAACTGCATTGAATTAGGAGATTTTAATATAAACACGCTAAATAAATCTAAAGAAATTGATGACTATTTACCTTTCATGGCGTCTAATGGCTTTTCTTCGTTAAGAAATATTTGTACACGTATTACTTCTTTCTCTACTTGTACTGATCATATTTTCTGTAGAACACAACACATAATAACACATAATAATCATATTTTAAATGCTTATGTATCGAATATACAAGTTACAGATCATGTAATGCTTAATTTACCATTTTGGTAATACACACTTAAAAACTAAATATAATTTTTTTTATTTAATTCTAACTGAATATGAAAATCAATTGAATTTTTTTTTTTATTGTTTTTAAAGGCCAGTTAACCCTTTTGAATTTTATCAGACCTAACCTAATTTAAACTATAATATCCAACATATTTTATAAGTGATTAATATTAGCACAATTTAATTCAATATACAAATGATACAAAATGATAATCCTTAATTTAAACTATAATACGTTTTATACATTATTAATTAACATACAACTTACTTCAATATATAAATAATAATAAAGATGATAATACAAAAAATCTGAAACTTTTAGTGAAACTCAATATTTTATTATACACGCCAATTTCCTTCAAAAAGTTTATATTGCAAATGTTATTTTGTTCATCATTTGCTAATGTACATAAGCCTCTAATGATATATTTTGCTCTATGGTTATCTAGTTGAGGACATGATTCAAAAATATTTTTTATTTGCACAACTTCACCGCAGCTGCAGATGGGTGGGTTTTCTTTTTTGAATATATATTGATGGGTTGAAGCCGAGTGCCCTATTTTTAGTCTCGTTAAAACAATTTGTTCTCTACGCGTTAACTGGTCAATATTTTCCCAAGTGGTAGTGTTATGTTTAGTAGTGTTATTTGTCTCAGTTTGTTGCCGTCTAACGCATTCCATTGTTCTTTACCAGAACTTTTAATGCTCCGGTATATCAATGGTCTATAGTCGCGATACATAAATTCGTATGAAGTGTTTATTTCTAGTAGAATCGATTCTTTAGCCAGTAAGTCTACTTCATCATTTTTAGCAATTTCAATATGCCCTGGAATCCAAAATATACAAAATTTTTATCAGAGTACTTATTGCTCAGATTTCTTATATCAATTGCAATAGGATTATCTGGCTGAAAGTTTGAAATGCTTTTCACAGAAGAGAGAGAATATGTACATATAACAACATTGCTTTGTGGAACATGTTTTACCGAGCAGAGTATTGCTCTATAAATAGCATAGAGCTCAGCAGAACATATACTTCAATATTTGGTCAGGTGAAATTTCTCTGAGTACTTATCATACAGAAAAGCACATCCTGTTTCTCCCTGATTTAACGAGCCATCTGTGAAAATACATTTAAAATTCTTGTAAATAGTATTAATTTTTGATAAAAATAATCTTTTATAAATTTCATTAGATGTCTGCTCTTTTTTATGAAACGTAAGTTCCATATCTACTTTGATGTTCGATTAAGTCCAAGGTGGATTGTCAGTCATTTTTTTGGTATTGAAGATTGTTTCAAATATAATATTATACTTATCCATAGCATTTCTTGCTCTAAGGAAAAAAGGTATGGTTCGTTTAGGTTTAGTTTTAATTTTTTGATATAGAGAAGAATTTTTTAGTTTCCTCTGCAAGACTTGGGACAGGGCTCGTTCAGTAGGCACCCCCGCTGCTAAATGGATACCTAAGTTTAGAACTGAGAGAAATTTATGATTATTGACATATTCCAAAGAAATATCATTAAAAGAAAGAGATGGTACATTTTCTTGTATTCTTTTTTGTGTAAAAAGCATCGCCTTCGTTTTACTTAATGATAATTTGTGACCAATCGTATCACGCCATTTGTGTAATTCGTTCAAGGTATTTTGAAGACGCTGTAATTTTATTAGGTCTTTCATAGAAAAACGAGGAAGAATACAGTTGACTTTGTCAACTCTTAGATACCCGTACGAACCGTTAGTATGTTCACAGTCACTCTGCCTACAATATTATTTTTTTAATATTTTAGTATTTTAAAATAATTTGGGTGAATTTTATAATTTCTAGAACTTATGGGTTGTACATATATTCAAACTATATGTTTATATGTACATTCTTCTAAAGCAGATTCTAACCTTTCACATAACGATTATCAATCCAAAACTTTTTCAAATATTCTATAGTAACATTTAATACTAAGCGGTAAATGTATATTAAATTTACTTAGTACAAAATAGTAAATATAATTTTAAATATTATATTATATTATATTTAAATATTCCATTGACAGAATAATTTCTTATAAGTACAATAAAATACATATATGTATGTAAATACGGCGCTATATAATATACATATATACTCTTATCATTCATTCACTAGTGACATATACGATATGTAAATAAACATGATATTATATAAGTATGTATATATATCAATATCATATAAATAAAAATTCTTCAAGCAACCGTTATGTTGTTTATTTATTTGCATTTTTATGTACTACGCATTATATCCTCAACAATTTCAAATTATCGAGTAAAACAAAATGGAAAAAATTCGTTTTAAAGGAATTTGATAGAAAATTTCAAAAAAATCAACTAACACTTTCGTCAATTATAAAGTAACCCTATATTATTAAAAAAAGTTGTTAACAGAAATAAGAGTATAATGTTGAAGCTTTAATTTTTGTGTATTAATTCAAAAAAATTTTAACAGGTGTTCAAGTTACAGGTGTTTAAAAATAGGAAATTTTCAGTTTTTGACCCCTTACAGCTCCTAAACGGGGGGTGATACAAAAAAAATTTCTGAAATGACTCATACTTATTTTTAAAGATCTAACTTCCGTCAAAATTTCATGTTTCCAACTTAAACCGTTTAGAAGATAGAAGGGTTGAAGGATTTTGCAAAATTTGAGTTTCACATAACGGTAAATTAAGACACCGTATGCCACAAGTATATATTTATTCTATATATATACTTTTAAAGCTAATGAAAGTAGTAATCGTTTGGCGTTTTTAAAATGAAGATATACCTTATACAACTTGTGCTATAACAATTTAAATATAGAGCTTTTTTGAACCTTTGGGGAGCTGTAGCTCCGTAACGGGTGGGGCTACAAAAAAAAGTTATGAAAAATAAAATTAATATTTTTGTGAGATCTATCAGCAGTTAAAATTTCATAGCTCTATTTCAAAAAAAATGTAGGGATCTAAAAGTTAGGTGTTCGAGAGCTACCCTAAGGCTTGGTCCAAACTCAACCAAAAAAAATAGGGAACCTACAAATTACTCCCAGAATATTTTGTGTAAATTTCAAGATTCTAGCTTTCTTAGTTTTTGAGTTAGCGTGCTGACGGACGGACGGACGGACGGACGGACATGGCTCAAAAGTCTTAGAATTTTTTTCTGATCCGATCCATACCTTTGAAGGTATATCTAGCTCGCTTATTTCGAGGTGTTACAAACGGAGGAGTAATTTTATTATACCCGATCCTATCGTACGGGTATAAAAAACAACCAAATCATGTGCATAGAGCAACGATTTGACTGGTAGTTTAATATGTTTAAAAATACTAAACATTACTATATTAAATAGAGTAAAGCTTAAGACGGAGCCTTGAGGAACACCATTCTCCATAACTTTTTCCTCTGACAAATATACACCTAGAAAAATGGAAAATTTCCTATTTCTCAAAAAGTTCTCTATACATTTTACTATGTTTCTTTTTATGTTAAATTTAATCAAGGTCTCTATGACTTTTCTTCTCCAAATCAAATTATAAGCCTTCTCAATATCAAAGAATATAGCTATCATAATTTTTTTTGAACAAAAGATTTCCATAATTTCAGATTCAAAGACTGTCAAATTATCCAAAGTGCCCCTATTTTTACGAAAACCAGATTGACACATATTGAACTTGTCAGTGCCCTCAAGGTACCACGTTAATATTTTATTAATCAACCTTTCCATTATCTTACATAGACAATTGGTGAGAGTTATTGTTCTGTAATTTGTCAGCATTTTTGGATCTTTATTTGGCTTTAAGATGGGAATAAGAATTGCTTTCGTCCAATTTTCAGGAAAAGTTCCGGATTCCCATATATATTTAAAAAACTTTATTAAATATTTTTTATTTGAAAAACTAATATTTTGAATCATTTTATAATTGATATTGTCTGGTCCAGGAGATTTACCTTTAGAGATTTGGAGGGCAGCTTCTAGTTCATACATGGGAAATGGTTTATTTAAAGTAGAATCAGCATCATTTAGAATTTCTAATTTATTTTGTTCAATTCGGTTTTAAAAAGGAAGGAAGTTTTTGGAGTAATTTTGAGATGAGGATATATTTGAAAAGGAATTACTAATTTTTTTACAAATTTGTGAGGTATTTGTTATTACATTGTTACCTCTCGTAGGCCCGGATTTACATAACTTTGCGCCCTGGGCGATTTTTGAAAATTGCGCCCTATAAATCATACCAAAAGTTATTTATAATAAATGAAAAAAATACTACTAAAGTTAATTTATAGATATATCTTTACTTTTTAATTTATTAGAATTTTTTTCGTAATTTTATTGTAACAAATTTTTCGAAAACTTCTTCAAACGATATTTTGTCTAACATTTTATTTTCTATTGCTAAGATAGTAAAATCATTCAATTTTTCATCACATAAGGTTGATCTCAAGTAAGTTTTTATTCTTCTCAGTCCAGAAAAAGCCCTTTCTGTTGAACAATTGGATGCTAGAGTTGATAAAAATATTCTTAAAATAGGATAGACAGCCTGCATGTTTTTTACTTTAATCAATGAATACAAAGCATTTTTATTCAAGTTATACTCTTTTATAGTTTTTTTTATTTCTAGTTTTTTTTATTTTATTTAATTTTAATGGTACCTATTTTTGTTAATTTATTTAATTTACAATTTATTTTTTTATATAATTTCACTTTCAATTATACACTTTATTTCTAATGACAATTTATTTTAATTTTACGATTTAAAAATTACTTTCATTTAACCGCACAACAATCTAACGTACAACTTAATTTTAAAATTTGGAAATTATTTTCATGTAATAATAATATTCAACAGAATTAAAGGTTGATTTTTCGTTGTTTTATTTTGAACTGTAAAAGAATTTTCGATTCAAATGAAGAACATAATAAAACATGAATGACAAATGAGTAATATTAACAGACTTGCTTAATGTTAATGTTATGGATAATGTCTACTTTTAGTTTTGTTTTACTGACAAAAATTGATATAAAGAAAAAACTAGGAGATCTCTGTGCAAGTTGCACAGTTTTTTTTTTTTTGCCTTATAATTGTATTAGAAGAAAAAAAATTTATTTTAAAAAAATTGTTTTTGATTTTTTGCAATGGGAAAAAATAATTTTTTTTCCTCTCTCAAATTAGCGAAATTTCACGGAACGGATTTTGCGCCCTTTTGAAATGTTGCGTCCGTGGCGGTTATCCCATTTGCCCATAGGTAAATCCGGAACTGCTTCCATGATAGAAGTAGGTTGATTTTCTTTATAATTTCTAATATTATCAAATATAATTGTACTAGATGTATTTGAATTTATTGTTCCTATAAAATTTTCAAAACTTTGTTTTTTATGAAAGCATATTAGTTTTCTGCATTCCCTTTTATTAATTAAAAAAATTTTAAAATCATTTAGATCCATTGTCTTAATATATTTACGATACGATCGTTTTTTATTTCGTAAAGCAATTTTAATTTCCGAATTCCACCATTTATTACACTTTCCACTAGTTTGTGGAATAATGGCTTCTGCAGATTTAATTTTTTCATTTCTGATATAAAACTCGTAAAAGTTTATTTAAACTCAATAAAATTTGTTGGATTTATGTTAAAATTAACATTTTGTTGATATTTATCTCAATCTGCTTTTTTGTCGATCTATTTAGCTCTTTTATTACAGTTCATTTGTGAATTTAATATAGTTATAATTAAAGAATAATGATCACTGTTATGTAGATCATGGCACACATACCAATCAAAAAATTGTGAAATACCTGGTGAAGATCAATACTACTAAAAGATTTATGGGAACAGCTGAAAAAAGTGCTGTCGCCATTATTGAGTAAGCATAAGTTTTTATCATCTATTATTTTTTCTATAATTTTTCCCCTATTGTCTATTTTTTATCGCCCCATAAAATATTGTGAGAGTTGAAGTCTCCCAAAATAAGATATGGACAATAAAATTAACTACAAAGGTTTTCTAAGTCTTCATATTTTGGATTATAATCAGGAGGTAAATATAAATTACAAATTATGTATTTTGTCGGATATAACACTTTAATTGCAACTGCGTGTAAGTTGGTTTGCAAATCAAACTCTTCTGAATCAAAATTTTTTCTTACCAATATCGCAACTCCACCATGTGCTACCAAATTTGTATTAAAATTTTTGTTATATACATTATAATTTTTTCAAATAGGATTATGGTCGAACTTAAAGTTACTTTCCTGTATACAAAAAATAAATGGATTATACTTAGTTTCTAATAACGTCAACATCTTGATATCTTCGTAGTGTTTATAAAAACCGTCAATATTCCATTGGATGATATGTTGATTATTCATTATATAGTTGTCTGATATTTCAAACGACTCTATTGATGATTCGATTTCCATTTCTTCTTTATCTTCTCTCTGCTTGTTTTTTTTTTAAATCTCTTTGTAACGTTTTTGTTTTGGCTTTTTGATAATTTGTTGAGTAAAATAGTAATTTCTTTGTTGAATTTTTTATTGCTTATTGTATTTGGAGCAGGAAATGTAGATTTACTTGGCTTTATTAAAGTTACTTCTAGCTCATTGCTACTTTGTTGACTAGGAGTACATTCAATTTGCGTTTTTTCTAAATTTATTTTTGCTATGCAAGTACATTTACATTTGCATCCAACAATTTTACCTACTTTTGCAAAAGAATTTCTGCAGAAAAAGGATATCTTAAATTATACCGCCGTATAGTTTCTCTCATATCTATTTTTGCAATAGTTTTTATTTTTTGAATTTCTTTTTCTTTTATGAATACTTCAAACTGACTAAAGGAATCATAATTTTTTGAGCAATTTGAACACACTTGTGAGTTTGTACATTTTTGTGTTGGATCTTTTTTGTCTAAATGATATTCCTTTGAGCAATTTGAACAAAATTTTTTGCTTTGAGTGCAGTTGTTTGAAGTATGCCCAAATTTTAAACATTTCATACAACGCATTGGTCGTGGAATGTATGGACGAATTGGAATACGTTGATAGCTTACAAGTTGAAAAAGTCAAAGTGTATAAACCAGTTTAAACTTTGACATTATCTACAGTTTTGTAAACTAATTATCTACCTACTAATTTTTGTTATGCACCTTCATTCAATAATTCTTCATCAGAAATGTATTTGATATCTGAACAAAACACTACACCTTTCGTTTGGTTTAAACTTCGATGTTCGGTGATATTTACTTCTATATCATTGTTTTTTTTTTCTTTATTTTAAATATCATTTTTACAGGATAGTTTACAATTTACATATATAAATTTGTAATTTGAACAATTAAGACCTTAGCCTAAGCTGTGCGGTCGTATAATTTAGTATATTCGTTTTATAAATATTTTTTCAACAATTTTACAAGTATGTTTTTATTATACATTTCTTTACTTATAATTTAAAAATATAATTAGTGCAATCAATACAAAATGTATACACATATATCTTTTATATCTTTGCTTTTCTTTAATTAAACAAAAATTGGTCAATAATTCTCTTTTTAAATAAACTATATGAATTAATGTTTTTAAATTCGTTAGGTAAATTATTATAAGCATTCAAACTAGCACAATTAGTTTTCTGATTATCAGTTTTAAACAAGGAGAGATAAAAGTTTGACTTATTTCTAGTATTATAACTATGTATGTGAAAATTACGATTAAGTAGAAAATTGTGTTTTATTAAATTATTAATTATCTTATACGCTAGAAAAAGACGTTCTCGTTTGCAAATAACATCAAAACTTAAATATCTAGATGAATACAGTAAATTAGTAGGATGCATGAGCGAAAAATAATTAATTATTTTTATTGCTTTTTTATTGATTACATCTATTTTTTTTAAAATAAATTTGCGGTGCATTGCTCCAAAGTGGATTTAAATAGATTAAATTTGAATATATATATGAACAATATATGACATATAGAGTATTTTTATTAAAATATTTTCTTAGTCATTTTAATATAAATATATATGGTATAATTTTTTTAATAGTATAATCTATATGTTCTTGCCATTTTAATTTACTCTATAATCAAGCCTAAATAATTAAAATTTTTTACTATCTCAATACGAACATTGTTTTAGAAGATATTAGTTGAATTAAATGTTTTGTTATCAAAAAGTAAAATTTTAGTTTTTATAATATTTAAGCACATTTTATTTTTAATTAGCCATTCCTCAATTACTATTAAATCCTTTGTTTAATGAGCAAATTTGGATTAGTTTCTCTCCTTGTCTTAAAGTTTTAGTTTGAATTAACACTATACCATTTTTGCATTTTTTGCAAGTTTCCACCTGTTCAGCAACTGAATCCACCACTTTTTTAATTAAAAAAGGTGAAACTTTTACCATAGAATTACTAGAATTTGTACGTGTCATAACTAAATATTTTGGCCCTGGATTTTTGTTTGTTACACATTTGTTTTTGTCTATTTTTGCTTCTCCCATTTTGGGATCAGCTTTATAATATATTTTATAATAATTATTTATTATTTTTCTTTTTTTAAAATTTTGTTTTTATAAAAAATTAAAATTAAAATTTTAAGTAAAAATAAAAATTACAAAGATTAGTAACGGTAATTTATTAATTTGTTATGCTGTGATAAATAATAATTTATGTAAACAGATGTTTTTATTTATATATTATTTGTATTTAAAAACCGGTTTTTTTTTTCTTTAAATAATTATATTATAATCAATTATTGAACTTGACCATACAAGAGACGAGAGGGAACTGAAATCAATTGATTGAACAGTATGCTAAACTTAGAATTTTGAGAAGAAATTTATTATAGAAAATGTCTCTATAGCTTTTGATAAATTTATAAAAACTTTGTCTATTTGTATAAATTTAATTATAATTAATAATGTTGTTAGAGGTAATAAGTTTACAAGACTAAAGCCATTAATTAATGCAGATTTGTTTCGCAAAATTAGGAAGAGGGATAAAGTAAGGAAAAACGAGGAAGAATACAGTTGCCTTTGTCAACTCTTAGATACCCGTACGAACCGTTAGTATGTTCACAGCCTGTCACTCTGCTCACAATATTATTTTTTTAATATTTTAGTATTTTAAAATAATTTGGGTGAATTTTATAATTTCTAGAACTATGGGTTGTACATATATTCAAACTATATGTTTATATGTACATTCTTCAAAAGCAGATTCTAACCTTTCACATAACGATTATCAATCCAAAACTTTTTCAAATATTCTATAGTACCATTTAATACTAAGCGGTAAATGTATATTAAATTTACTTAGTACAAAATAGTAAATATAATTTTAAATATTATATTATATTATATTTAAATATTCCATTGACAGAATAATTTCATATAAGTACAATAAAATACATATATCTATGTAAATACGGCGCTATATAATATACATCTATACTCTTATCATTCATTCACTAGTGACATATACGATATGTAAATAAACATGATATTATATAAGTATGTATATATATCAATATCATATAAATAAAAATTCTTCAAGCAACCGTTATCTTGTTTATTTATTTACATTTTTATGTACTACGCATTATATCCTCAACAATTTCAAATTATCGAGTAAAACAAATGCAAAAAATTTGTTGAAGAAATTTGTTAGAAAATTTGAAAAAATCAAGTAACACTTTCGTCAATTATAAAGTAACCCTACATTATTAAAAAAAGTTATTAACGGAAATAAGAACATAATGTTGAAGCTTTAATTTTTATGTATTACTTTAAAAAAATTTTAACAGGTGTTCAAGTTACAGGTGTTTAAAAATAGGAAATTTTCAGTTTTTGACCAAACTCAACCAAAAAAAATAGGGAACCTACAAATTACTCTCAGAATATTTTGTGTAAATTTAAGGATTCTAGCTTTCTTAGTTTTTGAGTTAGCGTGCTGACGGACGGACGGACGGACGGACGGACATGGCTCAAAAGTCTTAGAATTTTTTTCTGATCCGATCCATACCTTTGAAGGTATATCTAGCTCGCTTATTTCGAGGTGTTACAAACGGAGGAGTAATTTTATTATACCCGATCCTATCGTACGGGTATAAAAAAAAATTTCAAATTAATAATAATCATCTTAGCAAACTTTATGATAATATTTTGTAAACAAATTCGTATTGAAACTCGAAAACGTAAAGACAATTATTTCACTAATAAATTTAATTTTGCTAGTGAAAATTCAGAAAAATCATGGCATGTTTTTAATTGTCATTTGAGTAGGAAGGAATTCAGATTATGAGTATTAAATATAGATGGTAATACTACATCTTGTCCAAAAGCTATTGCTAATCATTAATGGAAGACTCTAATAATGTATCTACGTTCTTCTTAGAACCCATTACATCACTTGAAATTCATAAAATTATTAAATAACTCAATAACTCAAATTTGATAACTTCTGATTGTATCTCTAACAATATACTGAAAAACATTTTATTTCAAATTGTTGAAATTCTGGCGTACTTATTAAATGAAGGTTTTGTTCTGGTATATTTCCAAATGCTTTAAAAGTGGCGAAAGTCAGTGCGTTATTTAAGAATGGTAGCAGGCTAGATCACAACAAGTACAGTGCTATTTTCATTTTATCAAAAAATATTTGAAAAAGCTATAAAGTTGAGATTGGTTAACTTTCTATTAACGAATAACTTTTTTAGCGCCTCTCAATTTGGTTTTTCGAAAGGGAGATGCACTGCTTAAGTTTTGCACCGAGTTGTATCTGATCAAGAGTAATGTAACAACTGCTCTATTTGTCGATATTACCAAAGCTTTTGATTTTGTAAATTATAAAATGTTATTAAAAATACTAAGTAATATCGGTTTTAGAGGTTTTATGTATGATTGGTTTGTTTCATATTTATCTAATAGAAGTCAAAGAGTTAACATTAAAAATGAGTTTAACTCATTATTGAATATTTCTTGTGGTATATGTCAAGGATCTGTACTTGCTCCAATTCTATTTCTTATACATATAACCTCTCTTTTCCACAACCAAGATATAGTTACAGCTTTCACAGATGATAGTGCTTTTACATATTCGTGCAACAATTATACAATTAACTTAGCAGTTATGATTAGTAACGATCTTGATTTCTTTCGAAGATGGTTTCATAAACATAAATTAACTATAACCAATAAAACTAAAATTACAAATTTTAATCATTCGACAGGTATTTCTTTTATCTTTGTAAATTAATATCAAAATTATACAATTTTTTTAAATTTAGTATTTAAATTTACCGTTGTGTGAAAACCAAATTTTGCATGATTTTTCTACTTTCATAACTCCGGCACGCTTTTAGATAGAGGCTTGAAATTTTGAGGCAAGAAACAACTTTTAGCATTATTATAAGTTTTCTCACAAAATATTTTTGGAACACCCCCGTTTATGAGCTATTTGGGCTAAAAAATTGAAAATTTGCTATTTTTAAACACCCGTAACTTATGCACCTGTACAAATTTTTCTTCAGCAAGACATAAAAATTAGAACTCCAGTAATATATTTGTACGTGTGTTAACGCGTTCTTTTAATTGTATAGGCTTACGAAGTTACAGCTCCTCAAAATTGCAAAACAGCCTTATTTCCAAATGTGTAAAATCTCAGGCTCCGCTTAGTAGTTTTTCAATCTAAAGACGCTAGAAGATCAGACATTTTCTTATGTCTATAAAACTATATCAAAATTATGCAATATTTAATAATTTGTCACATAATTTCACATAATTTTACTATTATGTGAAAAACGGAATTCTGCATAATATTTTTTTTCATAAATCCGACAAACTTTTAATTGAAATCTTGATTTTTATAATTAGTATAAGTTTTCTCACAAAATTTTTTTTGTACCACCCCCTGTTTAAGAGCTATGAAGGCTCAAAAATTGAAAATTTGCTATTTTTAGACACCTGCAACTTAGGCACTTGTTCAAATTATTTTTCGGCAAGACATAAAACTTAAAGCTTCAGTAATATATTTTTACGCGTGTTAAAAGGTTTTCTTAGTTGTAGATAGGTTTCCGGACTAACAGCCCCTCAAAATTGCAGAAAAGCAATATTTTCACATATTTTCTTATTACAAAAATTTGGATGTAATTCACAATTCTAAACAGTTCGTGCCTTTTGGAAATGTGAGCTTTTAAAAACCATTGGTTAACATTCTACCTTGTTTTTATTTTCTTTCATTTTTTTTTACGAGGGAAGTTGGGAAGCATCGAAAGCCATCTACGGAACTGCACGAAGTTCCTCTAAGTTAGTGTTGGGGTTTAACCAACTAAATACCACCACCCTTTTAAACCAAACTTTAGTATGGGACCTTTAATACAAAATGTATAGTTTGGTTTTAAGGGTAAGGATGTCAGAAATATTTCTTTTGGATGTAGGAAGGAAGGACATTTGGGATTGAGGTGGATCGGTATGAAAATTTGGAGGAGAACTTCAAAGGAAGATATTAATGTTCTTCGTAAATCTTTTTATACCGTACGCATATGAGTTTTGAGACACACATAGGATGATATATGGAAAACATATAGGATGGTATGTGTTTTCCATATGCCATAGGATTTTGGGAAACACATAGAATGGTACATGATTCCAAATTCGCGATGTGCGCAAAACAAACGAATTTCCATAAGCTGTGTTACGCCATCTTGAAAGTTCCACAGTCCCGCGCCGGAAAACTTTGAGAGGAGGCACTAATTGTTTAATTTCTTTAGAACAGGTGCCTACTCCTACGAGGTATCTATAAAATAAGGTCAATGACCAATCTCTACGGCGGTGGTTTAGTGGAGTGAGCGATGAGGTAATACTGGGATCATTAATGAGACGAATAGTTCTATTTTACACTTTATCGAGATATCCCAGCACTGTTTATGGGGCTCCTGCCCAAATATGTACATTATACTCCATTTTTGGCCTAATGTACCTTTTATAGATATTGAGACGGACAGAAAGAGAGAAGTAAGCTTTGCAGCAATACAAAAAACCGAAGTATTTAGCTGCATATTTGGCTATACAAAAAATATAATTTGACCAAATCAATTTTTGGTTCAACTCGATACCCAAAAATGCTAAAGTCCGTTGAGTGTTGCAGAGCTTCACCTGGAAATAGCAGATTCGGCATCGAGGTCTCGATTTTTCGCGATATCAAACACCATTGATTTTTCTAGGTGTTAAACTCTGTTGACTTTGCTCCATTTTTAGATTTTTACTAAATCATTATTTAGCTCACTGATAGGGCAATTTTTAGCTGTTCTGTTAATCTGATGATTAACGTTACAGCGGCTATGAAATTCATAGGAAACTTCAAGAATGCTGTCTCTGCGAAATTGTGAATTGGATTGGAGGTTATTAAAAGGAGGGCATTAATAAATATTAAGAAGAGTGTAGGAGATAAAACTGATCTCTGCATTTATATTATATTTGTCAGATGAATATCCATCGACCAAAAACACGATTCGTGCTATTCGAAAGGAAAGCTCCAATCCATTTAATAAAAACCCTACCTAGATCTAATGCTTTGCATCATGCCAAACTCGGCTGAAAGCTTTAGAAATATCCAGAGCCAAAACATTTGACTCACCAGAGTGGTGAAGACTTATGTTAAGCTTCTCGCAAAGGCATATTATGAGATTACCAGTTGAACGACGGCCTCTGAATCTATATTTTTGATCATAAAGCAAACCTTTGCTATTCAGGTATTTTAAAAGCTTCGGGTTTATAATTTTTTCCATTATTTTAGAAAGGCCCGAAGTAAGTAAGAGCAATAGGCCTGTAGTTTGAGGGATCGCTTTCGTCACCTTTTTTGGAAATAGGAACAACATGCGCAGCCCGCCATTGGGTAGAATGTATACCAGAAGGAAAGGTAGAAAAAGTTACGTAGTGGTTTTGAAATAGTGGAGGAAGTATTTTTAAGGACAAATACAGTAATACCATCTGGACCTCTGAATTGTTTGTATAAAGACTTTTTAAGATTTTCACTACAATCTCGTCCTAAATTATATTCTACTAAATGAACAACCAACTTCTGGGACGGATGGTGGCTTTAGAGTTGACTGAGGCAGTGTTGAGTTGAAAGAGAACTGTTTGGACCTCTGATTTGTTTGTATAAAGACTTTTTAAGATTTTCATTACAATCTCGTCCTAAATTATATTCTACTAAATGAACAACCAACTTCTGGGACGGATGGTGGTTTTAGAGTTGACTGCGGCAGTGTTGAGTTGAAAGAGAACTGTTTGGCAAACAAGTTCGCCTTCTCTTTAGAATCTGATATATCGATTGAATGAGAATTTTTGTTTGTTGATAACTCTCTTGTATCAGTTTCGAGCCAATATATGGATGGCTCTGAGAGCCTCCTACCTGTTGCTTTGGTACTGTTTGAAACCCGCCTCCTTTTTGAGAATGTCTTCTTTGTAAATGCGATTAAACCAAGATTTGAACTTCCGTTTGATGTTTACTCTGGAATGAGGTATGAATAACCACATTCCGAGTAGGACAGTTTCACTAGTCGCAGTTGTAGCAAAGACAATATTCCTTCCGCGGGAACACAATGACCAATCGAAAGACTTGAAGTTATTTAAACCTACCCAGCTAGCAGAGCTATAATGCCATACTAATTTTTTGGAGGAGATCTTTCGATTGGGGATTTGGCCCATCAGGAAGCTTGTGTTGACCAAATAATGATCGGAACCTTTCAGGGGACAACCAACTGTAACCACATATATTTTTATATTTTTTTTTTTTCTTTATTAATTTAATTCAATAATATTTTTTTTAAAATATAATTTTTGTTTGTATTACAATAAGTTTTCTAAAGACCCTAGCCTTAGCTGCTTGGTCACATTCTTTTCTCAGTAAACTTAATTATTACGATTCAACTTAATCATAAAAAAAAGAATAAACTTAAATAGAATGAAATAAAAAATCAAAGCAGAAACAGTTTTCTCTTTTTTTCTTTTAAAGTTCGATTTTACATATTTCAAAATTCAATTCACTATTTTATATTTTAATTTAGGTATTTCACACAATTAGACAAACTAAAGTTTACATAATTCAATTAATTATTTACGTTTTTCCAATTATAAATTTTGTTATTTTGCTTTTAAATTCCAGCATGTTACTAACTAATTTGTATTCGTAGGGTAATTCATTGTACAACTTTAGGCAATTGTAAAGGCAGTTATTTTTTTGCCTATCGGTTTTGAAAATAGCGAGATAAAAATTTGACTTGTTTCGGATGTTATGGTTATGTATATAAATCATTCTATTTAACAGAAAATTATGTTTAATGAAATTATTAATAATTTTCAAAGCCATAATATATAACTCAGGTGTGCAAATATTATCGAAACTTAAGAACCTACCTGTATACAACAATCTTGATGGAAAATTTTTTTTTTTTTATTATTAAAACTGGTCCTACTAGACCAACCATTAATTTATTTCTCCCTTCTTAAAACTAGGTTCTAAATACATATTTTAGCTCACTCAGTAGTTTGCTAAAACAAAAACTTTAACATTTACATTATATTTACATTTTACTATTTTTACTAATTTACATTTTACTAAGTTACTAAGTTTAGTAGGTAACTCGAATGGTTTGGTTCGTTTCAGTCTTCTGATAACGTTAACGTTTTGTTTTGTATTGATAAATTTGACCTTTGGCCTAGGAGCCAATAAAATTTTCTGTATTTTAACTCTAGCTCAGTTCTTTTTATTTGATGGGAAATGATTGGAAATTTACATTATTCACACAACTTTTAATTGTAAATTTAGAAAGAATTTCGCTACAATTTTAAATTTAGATTTTTGTTATAATTTTTTCAATATTCTTTTCACTAATTATAATTTCTTCTTAACCTATACTAAATTGATGAACTTAAATTTAAATTTTTTATTTGATATTTGTTTACTATCACTTTACAAATTAAAATGGTTAATCTTATTAATACTAGAGGCCCCTTTTAATCTGTAGTCAAATTCTATGTTGAATCCCAATTCATATAATAGACAGTTGAAGTTTAGAAAAATAGATTATATGATAAAAATAGTTCAGATAATAGGTATCCGTAAAACATTCATAAAATGCAGAAACAAAGTTTGGAGCAAAATTCAGTTAAATTTTTTTATAGGCCACGTTGTCTGTAACAATATTGCCGTTGTTCGTTTTACCTTGCCCTAATGTAAAAAATTTAAAATCTGCAAAAGACCGTATATTTGGCGTACAATCCTTGATTAAGATTGTACATGGTACAGAGGGCGAGAAGGCGGTACAAATATTAGCACAATTCTACAAATGGTATCCCTACATAAAATTGACATACAAAATATTTAAAAATATATAGAAAATTATTCAAATTTAATTTTAGTTGTAAGAAAGAACTGCTGTATACTAAAATTTAAGAACTTATATGAGAAGAAATTGAATTAAAAAAAGAATACAATTAGAAAAGTTCTCTAATCGCTTCAAATAATATACAAACATTCCTACATAAATGCAAAAATTTAATAGAAAAGTCCAAAACCAAAACAATTATATATTTGAATTTTAAAGAGACTCTGCCCGCTGGTCATACATAAGTACATACTTAGATACATATTGATTATTAATATCAGATCAATATAATTCATCATTATTTAAAATTTCAATACATATTGTGATAAATGATGATTTTTATCAATTTTTAATTTCAAAAGAAAAATCTTTATAAATACATAAGTTAAAGTACATACTACATTCCATATATATAACCAAAGAATAGTTGAACCGTTGAGGTCGAGTCGACTCGAGAGTCGAGAGGTAAAAAATAATACTCAATTTTAAAGAGTGTAAGTGAGAATGTCTTTTATAATTTTGTGTTTTTTTTTGTTATTCTGTTGTGTACGTTTTGTTACTACTACAGACTATCGTAGGTACCATACTACTGTAATGTAAATATGAAATGTGTTGTTTATGTTTTATTATTAATATTACGTATAGGTTTTATAGTAGAAAAATAGTAAAAAATATGTAGTTACTGATGTTCAAAACTTGAAACGGAATTCATAATACGTAGTGTGTGGCTGAAAACTACTAAATTATAATTATAGATTACAAAAACATATGGCAAATAACAAAAACAAAACGTTAATTTTTATATTACATTATTTTAATTTTAATTTATCAAATTTACAATATTCACACAACAAATTTTTATTTTATACTTTTAATTATAAATTTAGAAAGAATTTCGCTACAATTTTAAATTTTGATTTTTATTATAATTTTTTCAATATTCTTTTCACTAATTATAATTACTTCTTAACCTATACTAAATTGATGAACTTAAATTAAAATTTTTTATTTGATATTTGTTTACTATCACTTTACAAATTACATGTAAAAAAAATTATATACTGTTGTTTATATAATGGAAACAGATGATCTAATAAATGTACAAGATGACATAAATGTTGAATACTTTACAGGGTTGCCGCTGCACAAAAAGATGTGTGGTGAATATAATAATTTAAAAATTTTGTATCTAAATATACAAAGCTTAAGAAACAAGCTTTATAATTTAGAAATGTTGGTTAATTCTTTTTCTTGTGACGTGCACGTGGTTGTAGAAATATGGTTGTATAAATCTGAAAATAAATTTTTTAATTTAGAAGGTTATATATACACCATATTTCTCAAATCGTGGTGGCGCATACATAAATTAATGCAGTAAAATTAGTAGTATTTTAAACTTTGAAGTTGAGCTTGATAAATCGAATACATTATGCATTAAATTATTAAAACACGACATTAATATAACAGGCATATACAAGTCTCATGAAATTAATATAGACACTTTTCTCATTAAATTGGATGAAATAACTACAACGTATAAAAATTCAATGATTATCGGAGATTTTAATATTAACTTACTTAATAATGACAGTTAAGATTCAAATACTATATTAATACAGTAAACACAAAATGGGTTCTTGATATATAATAAAATATCAAATGAATTTGCAACTAGATTTGGTTGGTCTTCAAAAACAATTATAGACCATGTTATAACTGACTTGATTAAATATAAATTTTTCTTTCACATAACAGATACATGTCTATCTGATCATCAAATGATGTTTTTAAGTGCAGACCTGAAGCCTATAAAAGAAAAATCAAAGCAATTTAAAACCGTTTTGGGCTATGAAGGGGTGTTAAACGATAAAATTTGGTCTAGAATTGACTCCCTTGAAACCTTAGACGAAATTGTACAAAAAATAGATTTACTTGTTCAACAAAATACTAAAGTTGTCCCTTGTAAAACCAAAAAAAAAATGAATGGATGACAAATGAAATTATACATGCCATCAAAATTCGGGATTCCTTTCTTAGATATAAAAGAAAATATTCAAATGATCCTCACGTAAACGAATTATATAAAGTTCACAAAAAGAAAGTTGATTATTTAATAATTTAGGCTAAAAAAAGTTATTGTATTGATCAAATAGCTCGGGATCCCGGCAACAGTAAAAATTTATGGAATTTATATAAAAAAATAATGTACAACAAAGATACTAAAAGTTCTACCTGTCAGGTAAAAATTTTAAACAAAGGTGAAAAAATATTTAAAAACAATACAGAAATTGCTAATTGAACAATTTCTTTGTCAACGTAACCAACGAAATAAATGTTTGCAAACTCCCTATAGACAGAGTACATAAACAGTTTTATGCAAACCGGTATTAGTAACTTTCAGTTGACCCATACTAATCAAATGGAAGTAAATCCTGCCATTGATAAGTTAAAAACAACTACAGCCACTGGTCACGATAATATTCTTCTACGTTTGTTAAAAAATATAAAACTAGATTAACCCCAATTCTAGTAAAATTCATAAACATTTCATTCCTAAAATCTGTTTTTCCAGACTCACTAAAAGCTGCAATGGTAGCGCGCATCTTCAAAAGTGGTTGCACAACTAATGTAACTAATTACCGTCCCATTTCCGTGTTGAGCTATTTCTCGAAGATATTTGAAGCAATAATAAAAAATCGCTTAGATAACTTTATCACTACAAACCAAATTATGAGCAACAAACAGTTTGGTTTTGAGAATAAATCTAATACAACAGCTGCTTGTTTAAGTTTGACCAATTTAGTTTCCAAAGGTATGGACGAAGGGAAATATGTCGGGTGTCTATTCTTGGACCTACAAAAGGCGTTTGACTGTATTGATCACACAATTATGCTACTTAAACTGTCAAATATTAATGTTCATTCAAACGAACAAGAGTATTTCTCATTGTATTTAGTTAATCGTCATCAAAAAGTACGTGTAAATAGTGTCTTTAGTGTAATTATACTTCACCAATAAGTAATTATACTTCTTAAAAATATTAAAAATATTGGTGAAGTATAATTATTGTAAATTTAGAATATTGTAAAAATAATAATTTAATAAAGAATTTTTTTTTTTTGTTTTTTTAAAGTACAATTAGTATTAATAAATATGTGTATATTTCAATAGTGATATAAATAATTTAAGGTTATGTAAAAGAATAAAAATAAAAAATATTTTATAAATTTAGCGTTGAAATATAATAGTTTTTTTGTTAGTGAATTAAGATAATAATGTAAAGTGAAATTTTTATTAATCAAATAAAAATTATACAATGAATTAGCATTTTCTTTTTTTGAGTTAAAATTAGTATTTAAAAATTTGATGTTCAAATAGTAATATAAAGTGCTTATATTTGAAAAAAGAACTAAGCAATTTACGAAGCATAATATTGAATTATATAAAATTAAATTGTAGTTTAAAGTTATGTAATAAAATGTAAATAAGAAATAGTAAAATTAATAAAATAATTAATTTGAAGATACAATAGTTTTTTAATTAATAAATTAAAGCAAATATGTAAAGAGAAATATTCTTATTGATTAAATAAAGAAAAGTATAAATTTTATAAAAGTGTGTAACAATAACTTGTAATTAAACCAACGTTTTAAATACCTTTTTAATAATTTGAATATCATTAAAAGGAGATATGTTATAAGCCTTAGTTGCATCAGTTTGGCGTAAGAAAATTTGATTATTCTTAATCAATTGGAGTGAGGTGATTGCGAAGAAATATTTCATTATTATTTTGACTACCCACAAAAATTTTTGAAGTAAATATATGTTTTTTCCGTTTCTTTATCATTAACTCGTTTTTGCTTCTTAAGAGTTTAGTTCTACAAGATATAACACGCATTATTTCGAGGCTGTCTTTTTTTATTTCGGTAACCTCCAGGATATTTTCCGCTTAATATTCACATCAATTTTCCTGGCTATGTTTAGAACTATCTCTTTTGAATTTTATAATTCTTGTGAAAGTCCGGCAATTATTATATTTTTATTGTTTTGTTGTTGTTGTGTCTCAGCTAATCTAATAATATTTTTGTTTTCGGATTTTTTTAATTGCTCTTGTCAAATTTGATTTTCTTTAACAATTTTGTTATTGTGTTTAATAATATCATTCAATTGGGCGCTAAAGAAATTTTGAGATTTTTGTATTTCAATCACTGATTTTTGTATTCCAATCACAACGGAGCATAAACTTTTTAAATATTGCGCCATTTCATCCAGTGAACAATTTGTCAAATCGAAGTTAGATAATTGTTTAGCCGCATTTATATCGTCATCATTGTCTTCTAGAAGGTTGTAATCTGCATCATTTTCATTATTTTCTTCAATGATCACCATAGATTCATTCCTATTTGAAGGACATTCTGGACATTTCCAGCTTGCAATACCTGATTTTATAGCTTCATAACGTTCCTTTGTGACTGAGGCGCACCGAATATGGAAAAAACCACGACACCTTGCACTGCATTGCACTCGTTTTGAATTATCGGTAATGTTTCCACCCACGGCAAGTGGAACATGTTTTGGCCATTTTAATTTTAGTGATAATAAAACAAGAAAAAAAAAACTTTTAAATTATTGTATTGGTAATTGTAAAACTAATTTGAACAATTGAAAAATTTTTAATCTTTGTTAATTTTTTAATATTATATTATAATAAAATTTTATTATAATATTTATGGTACACCCTTTGTCGTTAAAGGCGATCACAAACTATTAACTTATTTATTTTCATTAAAAAATCCGTCATCTAAATTAACACGTATGAGCCTAGATTTAGAAGAATATAATTTTACTATCGAATATATTAAAGGCAAATTAAACGTAGTAGCCGACGGGTTATCGTGCATAAATATTAAAGATTTAAAATTGACCCATGACAATTTAGAAAATGATCAAGTAATGCAGGTTAAAACAAGTTCGATGAATAAAAATAAAACAATAATAATAAGGACAAAAATTAAATAAATAAAATAAATAAAAAAATAAGTTGACAAAAATACAACTCAATCTTCTGAGGAGAATTGTAGTGAAAAAGAAATAATTAAAATTTATGAATCAGTAATAAATTGGAACATTCCCAAAATCAAAAAAAAAGTAGTAAAAGATAATAATGAAATCCTGTTGAAAATATTTAGAAAAAGAAAATACGCAATTAGTTTAAAAATGAGTAAATTTATGGTTAAAAAGAAAATAATATCAGAGTTATTTTTCCTCGGATTAGAAAAAGAAACTAATAAATTAAATATCAATGAAGTAGAAATTGATAATAATAATTTGATATATTTACTCAATGTACAATAAATGATTTTAAAGATATAGGTAATAGAGCTCTAAATGAATTAAAAATTGGGATAGTTAATAAACCGAAAGTTATTGAAAAAGTAATATAAATAAATAGTATACATTCTAGACAAATATCATAATGATCCTATTTTCGGGGGACATGTCGGACAAAACGACTATATGCCAAAGAGGTCTTAACGAATATTTGCGCTCATAAATTAACAAAAAGAAAGACAAGTGGGATAGTTACTTACCATATTTTACTTACTGTCATAACTCTACATCAAATGCTTGTGGAATGAAATATGCTCCATTTGAACTAGTTTCTGGTAAAACACCAGCATTACCAGAACTTATATTTAATAGCCAAATTGAACCAATATATAACTTTGATAGCTATAGTAAGGAACTTCAATATAATTTACAAGCCGTGAATAAAAATGCTAAATACTTACTACAAAAGTCTAAATTAAATAATAAAAGAATATATGATAAAAATTTAAAAGAGTACGATTTTAAAATAAATGATGAGGTTCTGTTGAGAAGAGAAAATTCAAATAAATTAGATGTGTTATATAATGTTTCATTCATAATAACAGAAATATCGCGGGTTCAAATATAAAAATTAAGAATAAAGAAAATAAAGATGGAATTGTACATAAAAATAGACCAGTAAAGTTCATAAAGTGAATATTATATGGAGATAAACTTAGTTTTCTGACCCTCATAAAAATTTTTTATTTCATTTTGTCTTTTTCTTCTTAGTAGATTCTTTTTTTCAACTCTAAAATTTCTGGTGTAAAAAAAGAAGACCACATTTTAAAACTACAAAACCACAAAATTAGTTTATGGGAAAGAAGGACGAAACGTAATGAAAAAACTAGATTCAAAAAGAAGAAAGAAGACTTGTCTGGAAAGACGGAAATAAATTTTTTTATTTTTTAATAGTGAGTGTAGCTAGGTATGTGTATATTATGTAGATTACATACTATATAGTGTACCAGGTATACTTCATACTAATGTAATGATTGTTCCTATTTTCACATTTTTTCTTATGAAAGTCCTATTTTAATATTTTTTCTTATATGAAATTTCCAAATTTTGGTGTAAATCATAATTATAAACAGTTTGCTTTATCTTTTGGAAATGTGGACTTTTAAAAACCGTTGTTTACTTTATAGTATTAAGAAATGATATCCGCTCCGCTCTTTTCTTTCATTTGCTCATTAATTTGCTTTTCGCTTTCCTTTGGTAGTATTTACTGTTTAGCAATTAATTAATATTGTGTTATTATTTCATTTGTGCTGCTAATAATATTATATAATATCGTATGTTAATGTACATTATTACATTGTACATACAATATATAACTTATAATTGTTGTTGGTGTTGGTTGGTACATACAAAGTGGAATTAAAATAAAGAGGAATAGAGTATCGTTTAAGAATCAAACCATTTATTTTCATATTTTTTTTCTCTTTTCTTGTTACTATAAGAAGTATTAAGTAAGAAATATTGTGATTGACTGTGCTCGAAAATTTAAAAAAAAGCGCACGCGAATAGCAGTCGCAAGAGATTGTTCATTATTATATTAAGATATTCTTTTTTTTTAGGTGAACTCTCTTTTAAAAAAATTATAGGCGAATTCTCATCCGGAATTATAGTATAAATAATTTTCTTAAAAATGTCTGTAATCAATTCTGTAATCTACCAAACAGAATTAATTACAGACATGTTAGGTAGATGGACGTGTTATTTCATTAATTACACTAGTTAGGCCATTTGAAGCCAAACTACACAAATACTTATCTACATCATTACTACTTTCCAAAAGATTTATATTCATATCGCCTAACAAAATTAGTGTACCACATTTCTCATTATGTAAAATATTACCTAATATTTTAAAAAAGAAAAGTGGTACACTAATTTTGTTAGACGATATGAATATAAATCTTTAACAAAAAACATCTTTACTGAAGTTTCTATCAAGTAGTCTATAAATTCGAAATATAACAAAATTTAAATTATTTACACTGCAATTAACTTTTACAGTATCAGCACTATATCAACATGTCCAATCCTACAGGTAATATTATTTTTTACAAAAATTCGCACGCCACCTTTATAAGAATCATTACAGCATGTATAGAAGTCATAGTCATTTGTAATTATTAATTTCATAACTATATATCCATATTTCAGACACCACAATTATATCAGGTTTCTTAATAAAACTTTCTAAATGAACCACCAAACTATTGAAATTTCTACGTAGACTCCTGATGTTCTGATGAGCAATTAAAAGATCATTTGATTGTCTTTTAAAAAATTTTTTACAATTCCTGAAACTACTTAAGATTATGTTATCAACAATATATTCCTGAGGATCAATATTAAAATCAAAATTTGAACTCAGAAATTTATAAATAATAACTAAATATCACAAAATTAAGAATTACATTTTACTTCATCTAGGTCCTCAAAAGCAAATATCTTGTCAAAAACATCATCCTTTTTTTTTTTAGTAAAATAGTTGAATTGTTAAACCACAGAAATTTAAACTTCTTTTCCTCTTTTACCTTTTTAGCTTCTGAAAATAATGCATTATTATAAGGTGTCAGACTATTATTTAAGTAAATGTTTTTGTGTATTGCCTGATCTATATATAATTTTGTATTTAAAACCTTTTTTCCTTTACTTTTACCTTACATAACACTAATTTTTTTATTTAAAGATACAAAATTAACACATGAAATTTCTTTTATATTTATATCAGAATTATTAGAATTAGAATTTTTGGAATCTTTAGAATTATTATCTTGTTTTGTATAGTTTTGTTTTACTTTTTTAACATAACAACTATCGATATTATTAGCTACAATATTCACACTCAAACCTACATTAAATAATTTTAACGCTTTCTCCATAGCATTATTGGTGTTAGTATCTGGTATAACAACAATTTCAATCATTTTCTCTCTTTGCTTTTGCTTATACGTATTCATTTTTTCCTCAAAAATTTGACTTTTTCTGTTAACTCAATTTTTCTTCTTATTTTTTTGCATACATTCAATAAGTGAAGAGAGTTTGTCATCCATTTGTTTTATTACAGAATATAGTAAATCGAGTATAATTATTGATTTACTGTTATTGGTGCAGTCAGAATTGTTTATTATGAAGTCGCTTACTGTACACTCAAATCCCATGAAATTAGAATTATGCTTTGCTACTAGTGGTGAAATGCTGTTAGTATCCATCTGTGTAGAATTTGATGCTGAAGCTGCACTTGTTGTTGTTGTTGTTGTAGGCGTAGCAGTATTAGTAATTAATGTAATAGATGTGTAGTTTTCATTTGAATTTTTTGTAGTCTTTGTTTTACTGGACCTAGTCACTGGTGGCTTGTTACCTATAGGTTGTAGTAGTTCTAGCTTTTGTCGCGTCTCATTGCAACTCAATTTGATATATGTATGTAAATAAATGAATTACTGTATTTTAAAATTTATCTTTTGATAAAATTTTATGCAATATGTATATTTCACTCATGAAAATTTAAATTAGTTAAAATTAAATATTTGTATTAATTATTAACTGATGAGATTTATTTACTATTAGTATGTATTTCAAAATTTAAGATTTCTTAAAATGTTTTCCTTTTTATGCGTAACAAATCCATTACGTATGCACCCCACAATGATAAAAATTAGAATATGAATTAAATTATAACGTATTGATGTTTCTAATCGAACGACCTATGTTTATTAATATGAAAATAATAGTGAAACATAAAAAACTGCTGTGGAGGATACGGCCTATCACACATTCTTTTAGTGTAGCTAGGAGAAGGACACAAAAGGTCTTTGGTTTCGGCAAGAAGTCCTAGAATCCCCGAAAACATCGTCGGCGTTCTGCTAGAAAGCGAAGAGAGGTGGGACGCAGTAGCAGTTCATATAGAAGCAGTGACGAGGATGAAAAAACTCCTAAAAGATTTGGAAGATTGATGAAACTTAAATAAGGATCACCGAAAACGCAAACGAAAATAGCACGATCCAGTTTGAAGTAATGCAAGAGCGGTTCCAGTTTGGAATTCATCGTGGAAGCCGGGTCGCGTGTTTTTGAGTGAGTAACCCAGAGAACTCAGACCCTGAATTTAACATCACGGGAGTCTCACATTATTTTAGAGTGCGGACCCTCCAAAATCTCTTTAACAGATTTTTCACTCCTCGCCAAAAGGAAAAAAAAAATTGTTATTATTATTTATTATTTATATTATTATTATTTATATTATTATTATTATTTTTATTATTATTATTATTATTATTATTTATATTATTATTATTATTATTTATATAATTATTATTATTTTATTATTATTTATATTTTTATTATTATTATTATTATTATTTTTATATGTATTATTATTATTTATATTATAATTATTATTATTATTTTATTATTTATATTATTATTGTTTATATTATTATTATTTATATTATTATTATTTATATTATTATTATTTATATTATTCTTATTTTTATTCTTATTATTCTTCTTATTATTATTATTATTCATATTATTCTTACCATTATTCTTATTCTTATTCTTATTATTATTTACTAGCAGAGTACCCGGCGTTGCCCGGAATATTTTATTGGCTTTATGAAATAAAAATTATTAACTTTTGTTTCTGCGTTAATATAATTTAATTAATATAGTTAACTTATTACTATGCATTTACAGATGCTGTTAGTTTATATTCTATTTTTTATTAGATTTTGTTAAATTGAATAAACAGAGCCAAGAATTAGAGACAATTCTTCTACAAAAAATTTTTAAAGGAATCAATAATCTATTGAGTACACAATTACGGCGAAGTGAATTTCCACAATATATTCTTTAATACCGAGACATAAAATCGCATTTGAATTATGACCATAATGTAGTACATTTTTTTTCGTAAGTAATGTCACTTCATGTTTTTGTGAATTATCCTTTTAAGCACTTTTCGAAAAATTTGCTATTAGGTTCGTTCTGTCCCTCCGTCTGTTTACAAAACTTATATATTCGTTAATATTCGTTAAAACCGAAACATAAAATCGTATTTAAATTATAAAAGACCATAATGTAATCAATTTTTTTTTGTAAGTAATGTCACTTCATGTTTTGGTGTATTATCCTTTTAAGCACATTTTAAAAAATTTGTTATTAAGTTCGCTCTGTCCCTCCGTCAGTTAAAACTTATATACTGTATAATAAAGAGCAATGAAATATTAGCTATGCCTATGTGTCTTAAAAGAGTAATGTTGTAGAACAACTTTTTTATGTACCCTCACCGTTGGAGATCCTACAGCACCGACAGCTCTTCAAATTTTGAAAAAACTTCTTTTTAAATGCGTACATTTCAGGTTCTGTTTAACATATTTTCAATATAAAAAATACATGATTGTTTTTTACCTTTATAAATCAACCAGTTTTTTTTACCTTTAGTTTTTCTAATTATTTTTCCTAATTGATTGGCTAAAAATATGTGTAAAAATTGTGTATGGATAAGAATGTAAGGTTTTCTGTTCTTTAAATATGTATGTACTCATTTTTGATTAAATGATGTACAGAAATGTGAATATGTTTTCTAATTTAATTGATAAAGTTTATAGTATTTTTAAATATACGGATATTATACATACTATATGCACATATTTCAATATTTTATGGGAAACATGTTATACACATGCATTTTATATAGGTAGACCACATGTAAAGACCACATGTAAGTAATGCATTTCTGAATGATGACATGATGATTGTCTAATGTAGCAGATTGTTTCTGTTTTTAAACAACGGCCGAAAATGTTATGTTGTTAAGACTTAAACACAGTATTCTTAAGATACTTAATAATGTTACTTTAATTACTGTTCTATATTAGAAATTTGCATTGAACGGTTTTTATGGAATATTAGAAACAGTATAGATAAAAGTAAACATTGTTGGAAATATCTTCTTAATAATAATAACAATACACAAAATTAGGCAAAATATTATTAATAAGTGCTCGTGCGAAAATGGGTTAACAAACGTTAACAAACATTTTGTCACAGGCCTAATTTAGAACCGTAAATTCATTCTGCCAAATTAGACAGAAATTAGAAACAAAATTTTTTTTTGACAGTCTATCGTGTCGAAATGTGTTAATGTATCCCAACAAAATTTATTGAATGAGTTTGTCTGCAAAAGTGCAATACTTGTACAAATTTTCAATTGGTCAAATCGTTTAAGTACAATAATAAAAAATGAGAATTTCATGGCCTGAAGCCTGATGGGTTAATGTATCGTAACCAAATAAACTCAGAAAGCTTTGGTTATAAAGACCTACACTTTTGTAAATTTTCAACTCAATTGGTAAAACCGTTTAAGTGCGACAACAAAGAAATTAAAAATTTTTATTGAGCCCTGGTACCGAAACGGGTTAATGGATCGTAACCAAATCACCTCAGTGAGCTCCTGTGGTAGAGAGCTACACTTTTGTAAATTTTCAATTCAATTGGCAAAACCGTTTAAGCGCGACAACAAAGAAATTGAAAAATTTCATTGAGTGCTGGTGCCGAAACGGGTTAATGGATCGTAACCAAATCAATTCAGTGAGCTCCTGTGGTAAAGAGCTACACTTTGATAAATTTTTAACTCAATTGGTCAAACAGTTTAAGTGCGACAACTAAGTAAATTACAAAAGTTCACTGACCCCTGGTGCCAAAACGGGTTAATGGATCGTAACCAAATCACCTCAGTGAGCTCCTGTGGTAAAGAGCTACACTAATGTAAATTTTCAACTCAATTGGTCAAACCGTTTAAGCAGGACAACAGAAACATTTAATGAACTTCGTTCGTCTCTCGTGCCCAAACGGGTAACCGGATCTTCATAAAAATTTGTCACATGCTTGTTTTCAGACCACAAAACCACCATACAAAATTGGACATAAATCGGAAACAAAAAATTTTTTGGAAGCCCGCCGGGCCGAATCCGGGTAACATATTGAATCCAAATTTCTTCGGTACCCGTCCAATGATAAGAAGAATATTTGTCCAAATTTTCAACTCAATCGATCAAACCGTTTAGGCAGGACAACGAAAAAACGAAACGGCTTTAAATGGCTCTCGGGCCGCAATGGGTTAATGAACCGAAACGCGATATAGCCTATAACACCATTCATGATATTTTAAAATAATTGGTTTCATTCCAATCCAATGAAAAACACTTGCAACTTCAAAAAAATCTGTGTCAAATCCGACAACTATTTTTAATGTGTGACTTCTGTTGAGAAAGTATGTATAACTCAGCAACAAATTAATGCTAGGACTTTGCTCTTCCATTATTTAAATTACACTAAAGTTTATTATTAAATGTTATATCTCTTAGGAAGACATGATTGAGAAATATTATAATTTTCAAATATATGGTGAAAAGTATTTATTATATTTTTGTCATTTTCTATATGATTTTCTTTATTAAATTGTTTTAAAAAAGCGTTCATACTATAACCGCAACATCTATACCATGTATAAACACAACAATATTGCCCACAAATATCTGAATAGTTACTTTGTAACTGTTTCTTATTAAAAATTATACATTGATTTTTTAAGTAACTTAAAATTTCTAATTTATCTGGTTTTCTACCAAACGAATCAAAATATTCAACACAGCCATTCTTTGGCTTAAAAATAGCTAACCAATGTGTTCCCGGATCTTTTGATTTATCAGTGTTTACAATTAAAAAAGTTTGTTTTTCAATTATTCTGGGGAGTTGATCCAGAGCAAAAACTCCTTTAAAAAATTTACGTGTGTGTTTGTTACATCTTAATACGTCACTTATCTCTAGGGTATTCATCAATCAAATTGATTCAAGTCATATACTTTAGTTGTTTCTTTAATATAATTAGATAAAAACTCTTTTTTGATTTTTTTATTTGTTATAATAACATCAAATTTTTCTAGTATTTGACAGAGCTCTTTATTTATTTTATCGTTGTACACAGTTCCAAAAGAGTAATTATCAAAATTATCATTTATAAAATCCCTAGTTGGAAATTTATACTTGAGCTCTTTTACAAACTTTTTACAAGGTTCTTTAAAACCAACTATACAAATATCTTTCGCAAACAAGGTATTATTATCACCACTACAAAATGTTACATCCAGAAGTGCACAAGACAGTGACATTTTGTCAAATATTCAAATTTACTTTTATATATGCTATTTATAGGTTTGAGAATATATTTCGGTTTTTATCAATTTGTAAACTTGCATCAAATTCTCCATAAACAATAGCAGTCAGTGTAGATGTAAGTGGTTTTGATAGTCTTGCCTCAATTCTAACTGTACCTTGATTTAGTAGACCTTGACACACTTCATTTCCTGATGAATCTGGAGTTAAATCAAAAGCTAGAATGAAAAACCCATTACTAAACATGGTTTTTGTTATCTGATGACCTTTATCATTATGGTAAATTCCAGTTCCCGAAAAAAGTGTACTGTATGCTCTTGTACAGCAATTATTTTCATCTGAAAAACTGGTTTCAATTGCTGAATTAGGTATTTGAACACCATTTACGTTTAACACAAATTGTGAAATATCAAAATGTTTAAAATTGTATGGGTTTTTTGACCTTTTTCCAGAGTAACCTGTATTTTCTGTCATGCAAAAAATGATTGTGTTTGGCAACTGTCCAATAAAAACATTATCAAGTGATATTGATGAACTATTCTGTGGAATGGTAAAAGTTTTTACCTCTACCCGTTTGTAATTGTATTTGGCATTAGTTTTTTCCAATACAGCATTATGTGCTAATAGCACACTAGGATTAATTGTTACATGTCTCATAAATAAAGTGGCTTCTAAAATTTTCAGTTGAGATTCATCAGTATCATCTGCAAAGAGGTAAAAATCTGGTTTTTCTAATGTTAGCTCGAACATCGACATTGTTTATGAGAAGTGTAGGTTGGTTAAACATATCTAAATGTAATTTCCCCATAAGTTCCACTACATTGCTATTTTGGTATAATTTTTGACGTTCTTTTGAACCACTATTATCTGTTTTTGCTATATTTGGCTTATCTAGCATCCATCCACCACACTCCAAATGCGTTGTAGCGGCATCCGTACCATAATTTAACAATGATTCAATATAAGCTCTGTAATGATAATTGCCATCTGATGGAGATATATTCTTTCCATTTAGTTGAACATTACATTGTTTTATTAATGAATGTAACATATTATTAACCACACTTGGTTGTATAGGTGTTCCATCAGTTTTTTTATCTTTATTTCATTGAGTTCCATCTTTTTTAAAATTTGTACTTTTAATTTTAGATATGTCGAAGACAAGTCTCTATATGTATCACCGTGCCCTAGTGAAACAAATTCTATGACAGACGGATTATCTAAAGAAGCAATAGGGTTATAGGAAACTTCTTCAGATCGTAAAATACTTGACTGAATAGGCTGTGTTTTAAAAATATCAAGCTCTGATTTCATACATTCAATCATAATTATTCAAAAATATCTTTTTGTTTGTTTTTGTTATTAACTTTGCGTCGCTTCGACGTAAAATAATTTAAATTATTAATGAGAGGTCTTTTTATAGATTTTCTTCGTTTTCTTTTGCCTTGTCCATACATTTCATTGAGTTTCCGAACTGCACCTCGTCTTACATTTTTCATTATCTCTTTACTTCGATCTTGAACCACTTCTTTTACATTTGCACCTGTGGCAATATCAGATAATGCATTAATACCAGAGTTAATAACCTCTTTTTTAAATATATTAGCTCCAGACGTAAATATTGATTTTAAATATCTAAAAAGACCACCGAAAAAGCTCCCTAACCCTCGTCCCCTTTGGTAAGGTACAATTGAGTGTAACAATGGACCAATATCCTCAAGACCTTTTCCTGATTGAACTAAATAATATTTGTAGTACGCTCTCTCCATAATGAATAAAATAAAATAATATATAGTTTTGTAAAATCGCTTTTATTTATACTTTTTTAAAATGTAATACAATTTTTGTTGGAATTGAACTATTGGAAAAGTTTATTTTGTATCCATATTTATCACATAAAGGTAATGAAATGTTATTAAATGATTTCTCCACATTGCAATATTGAATATTACTGAATTCTTTTACAGTATCAGTGAAAGAATTTTGTATGTTAACAGATCTTAAACACCTTATATCTTTATCACCTAGTTTTTGCGGTTCAATTATATCTGTGTATATAAAAAACATATCTGGTTTACTAATGGGAATCAATTGTACACTATCTATAAAAGTTTTGAAAGCTTCTATTACACGTGATTTATATTTTTTAAAATCTGTAACTTTAAAAGATACTTGATTGAAACATGTTGTCAAAAGTCCTTCGAGGGTATAAGCTTAATTTGCTCTTATTTTTATATCTATTTTAGGCTTAGTAACACATATTGTGGTGTAACTTAAATTTTTAGACATCTCCTCAGCTTTTATTGGTTGTGTATAATGAACTTCATCGTTTATAAAATTAAAAATTCCCCAAATCAACTGTCGTTCAACTTCTTTTCTTGTAAACCTATTAAGTGGGCGTATATTTTGAATTAGTGTTGGTAGTAGAAAAACTTTCCAGTCGCATATCATTTGTTTTTCTATGTATGGAATATATGATGTTCCAACCCCTATCATATCTTTCTGCATACCTTTAATAAATATTTGAGTACTTTTTTCCCATTCTTCACCATACACATTTGGAACGAAATCATTAACATACATTTCTGAAATACCGACTTTCCACCTTGAATCACACATGTATTTATTCATTTTATTTGTAAAAGATGATAATGAATTTTCTGGATAATAGTTCATAGATGAATCACTGAGTAAAGTGGCATAAAATTCATCATTTACTTGTATGTTGTCCATGAGCTTGCAGATTTATTCTTACGAATTGGAAAATTAAGTTCTGTTTGAGTATTACCTACTGCTGACCTTAAAACACGTCTTGATTCAACTCTTTGCTATTTATAGTTTTTTCTTTTTTCGTTGGTGGGCTTGGGCTATCTAAAGGAACAGTTATAATGTCCCCTGTATCAGTTTCAAAAATTTGTACATTTTGATTTCTAATTGATTTTCTTTTTCTAAGGCGTTCTCCAACTGAAGCAGCTGACAATGCTTTTGTTAAAACATTTTCCTGAATTTCATCATCAAATACTTCGTCATCAGTTTCTTTTTCATATACTTCTTCTTCTTCAGGAACAACTTGTATTCCTACATTCTTATATTCAGGAAAATGCGATTGAGCTTCCGCATCTATATACATTGGTTTTGCACGAGTTTGAGTACCTTTTGTTTCCGTAATTTTTACTTTCTTCTCTTTATTTCTAGGAAGTACTCTATTTTTGTTTCTTATTTTAAATAAATTTTGTCTGTATAAATACCATTTTTGAGTGTCTGTTAGATATTTATTTAACAATATTTTTTTCATATTTTTATCCAACTCATTTAATTCAAAGTCTGCATTTTGTTTCATTTTCTCATAAATCTCGGGTTTTAGTATAATCATTTTGTTAAATGTTGTATTATTCATTTTATAAAATTTCCGATTATCCCTGATAGTACTGCACCAAGAAGTGTAGGTAAAAATCCACCACGTTGAATAATGATTTTTCTTTTATTATTTATAGATTTTTGGCGGCAAATGAGGGATCTCAATTCCTTTTTATACTTTCGTAATTGGGTTGTTGATTTTTTACTTAGATTACAATTACCTTTTAAAATATTTAAAGCAATTTCACAAAATGTTTTGATTACTTCAGGGTCACAATGTTTTATAATTACTTTCTGAAATTTCGGTTTAGAGCTTTTTAATAGGTGCAATATATGACGGTTGACCTTCAAACGTTTCATATTCTTTGCCAAATTGTTCTAATTGATCTCTTGTACAAAAACACAAACCTTTTCCAAATATATCACTTCTTAATCGAAATATATCATTAACGTCTTGAGTAAGATCTATTAATATATACCCGTATGGTTCTGACGTCACTTCATTATATACTTTTTCAAATGCTTTGATTTGATTGGGATATATTTGGCGAGCTAGAGGTAATATCTGCGATTTATCTCTTGGATTTTTGAAAACTACTAGATATTTACAGTTAAGCGAAATATCTCTTGAAAATTTACCCTGGTGAAAAACATTTTGTGTTACAAATATTACAGATAAATTTCTATGGTGTGATCCTCTAGTAAATAAATCACATACATACTTATAATGGGAATTTAACATCATATCATCGATAATAATTAACAAAGGTTCTTTATTAACAAAGGTTCTTATTGTTAAAAAATATGAAACACGTTATGAGGCTACATTATCCAAAGCCAATAAATTACGCTCTATAGGTTATCAAGTAATTGAAAAGTGGGAGTGTGAATTTCGAAACGAAATGAGATCAAAAGAATACATAGAATTTTTCGCAAAATTGGAGAACGAAAGTTTGATACCACTAAAACCACGTGATGCGTTTTATGGCGGTAGAACAGGAAACACAAGAACATATATACATTGGTTTTGCACGAGTTTGAGTACCTTTTGTTTCCGTAATTTTTACTTTCTTCTCTTTATTTCTAGGAAGTACTCTATTTTTGTTTCTTATTTTAAATAAATTTTGTCTGTATAAATACCATTTTTGAGTGTCTGTTAGATATTTATTTAACAATATTTTTTTCATATTTTTATCCAACTCATTTAATTCAAAGTCTGCATTTTGTTTCATTTTCTCATAAATCTCGGGTTTTAGTATAATCATTTTGTTAAATGTTGTATTATTCATTTTATAAAATTTCCGATTATCCCTGATAGTACTGCACCAAGAAGTGTAGGTAAAAATCCACCACGTTGAATAATGATTTTTCTTTTATTATTTATAGATTTTTGGCGGCAAATGAGGGATCTCAATTCCTTTTTATACTTTCGTAATTGGGTTGTTGATTTTTTACTTAGATTACAATTACCTTTTAAAATATTTAAAGCAATTTCACAAAATGTTTTGATTACTTCAGGGTCACAATGTTTTATAATTACTTTCTGAAATTTCGGTTTAGAGCTTTTTAATAGGTGCAATATATGACGGTTGACCTTCAAACGTTTCATATTCTTTGCCAAATTGTTCTAATTGATCTCTTGTACAAAAACACAAACCTTTTCCAAATATATCACTTCTTAATCGAAATATATCATTAACGTCTTGAGTAAGATCTATTAATATATACCCGTATGGTTCTGACGTCACTTCATTATATACTTTTTCAAATGCTTTGATTTGATTGGGATATATTTGGCGAGCTAGAGGTAATATCTGCGATTTATCTCTTGGATTTTTGAAAACTACTAGATATTTACAGTTAAGCGAAATATCTCTTGAAAATTTACCCTGGTGAAAAACATTTTGTGTTACAAATATTACAGATAAATTTCTATGGTGTGATCCTCTAGTAAATAAATCACATACATACTTATCATGGGAATTTAACATCATATCATCGATAATAATTAACAAAGGTTCTTTATTGTCATTAAAATCCGGAATAGTGTTACTATATTCCACATCTTTTAAATATTTTGGAACGGCATTTTTGTCTGGATTACACCAAATAATTTTATTAATATGTGGTTGTATATTTTCTTTTTTATACTTTATTAAATTATGAATAAAAGTGGTTTTACCACAGCATGATGGCGCCGCTACCATCATTGTAAATGGATGAAATAGCATAGTTGTATTAGTTAAAAATAGCACTGTTAACCTATATTTATATGAAAAGCTCTTTTGCCGAAGTGAATATAAATGTAAATTTATTTATTCTAATGAGTATTCTTACACAAACCGTCGACATGGTTAAACCAGTTCTCATAGTTGACCTACAATTTTTACAAGGAAATGAAAAGCAATATTTCCTAAAAGAATTAGCCATACTTGAAAAAGGAAGTTTAATTCCAACTGTCTATCACTTCAAAGCACCGTACCCCTCAGAGGAACTTAGTCCGGATATGAAATATAATAACCAGTATTGCGAAAATAAAATAAATGGACTTAAATGGAATAACGGTCTAGTTGAATATTTAGATGTAAAATGCATATTAAAACACTATTTAGAGTCAGCTGAAAAAATTTATGTTAAAGGAGAACAAAGAAAACTATTCCTTCAAAAGTACATTGACAGTGATAAAATAGAAGATTTAAGCAGAAACTTGCCGTCATTACAAAAGATTGATAACTTTAAATCAAATTGTCCTATACACTTATTAAACAACAATTTCAGATGTGCTGTTAATGTATATTGTTATATGTAATGTAAAAATTGTTATAATGTATATATGTATCTTTTAAAAGAAAAAATGTTAGATTAAAACAGCACAGATTTCTATAAAATTGTAAAATATTTTTAAATAAAAAATTATTTCAAACATATAAATAAATTTGTTTTATTTTTTTTTTTAACACAACATAACATAAGAATGAAAAGATTAAGAAAAAATACTTTATAAAATTTAAAGAGAAAAATGAAAACAGAACAAAAAGATGTGTAACTACGTTTCTTTAAAATTTTAAAACTAATTTTAAAAAAATTAAAAGAAAAAGTGCAAACTGGTTTTTAAATGTTACATAAAGATTCAACCTTGACAAAATTGATGCAATTTTGAGATGCTTTTATTTCTTCTTGTTATCTTTTTTCTATGAAGTATTTAAAGAAGAGGAAAGAAAAAAATTCTTAGTATCACCGTATAAGATTTTATTGTTATATAAGAATGTTGAAAAAAAAAAACAAAGGAATAAAAGCGATTCAAAATAAGTTACGAGTAATTGCTTTTTTTAAAGTAACAAGCAAGACATTATGTATAAATTGTGTAAAAAGTTAAAAAATTGTTAATAGAGTGAAAATTCTAGGATTAGAAACGTTCGCGATTGGTTGTCTTAATAAAATAAAAATCGGAAATTAAAAAAAAAGAAATTAAAATGAATACAGAAAAATTCACAATAAAATCAATAAAATCAGTGAATGTAAAACTATTCAACATTTTTGGAAAAAAATTGGAGTTTATAATAAATGCAGTACCAGACAACAAAGATCCAATAGATTGGATTAAAACCGGTATTGAAGAGTTATTCAGCAATTTACTTGAAAATGTTGATCCTACTGACAAAATTGGTGTCACTTTTGGATGCCAAAGTTTTCATGAACGTGGTCCAGTCTGGATCAATTTTAAAGAAGCAAAAGATCTTGATATTTCGGAAATTTGGGAAGTTATTTCAAAAATTTTTCAAAGCAACTCCGAAGGATTATCTACAGATACGTTCTGTATAAATGTTACATATATACGACTTCCAGCAGGAAGTGGAAGAGGAAAAAGATACAACAATTTTGAAGAAGAATGTAATAAAAGAAGAGGCATAATTTCAATCAAAAACAAAGATAATTTATGCTTACCACGTGCGTTAGTTGTTGCTATCTCATTCATAGAAAAATCAGTTGACTACTGTAAAATGCGAAAAGACACAGGTCAACTTCAGTTGAAAGCAGCATTACAACTAATAAGAAATTCAAATGTAAGCATGCCAGCAAAAGGAGCTAGTATCAGTGAGCTCAAAAAATTTCAACTGTACCTCTCTAAATATCAAATTGCAGTTTTTGATTTCAGAGGAAAAGGAAAATCAATTATTTTTCAAGGTGAAGAAGATAAGGAAAAAAGATTGAATTTGATATACGATGAAGGTCACTTCAATGTAATTACATCATTAACAGCAGCATTTAGTTGTGATTACTTTTGCCAAACATGTAATGTTCCGTATAACAATAGATTGTCTCACAGATGTAAACAGTCGTGTTTCTTTTGTAAATCATCTCCAGCATGTGACGTAAATTTTCCAAATATTAAATGTGATGTATGCAATCGAAGTTTTAAAGGTCAAACTTGTTTTGATAATCATAAAGCAACATCATCTACAAATAAAAAATCTATTTGTACTCTTATAAATTCCTGTACAAAATGCTTTAAAGTATACAGAACCGATGTAAATCATATATGCTATGGACATTTGTGTAAAAACTGTAATATAAATGTAGCTTCAGACCACCAATGCTTTATTACACCGTGTAAAGAATTAGCTGAACTTAAAAATATATTATATATTTTCTACGATCTCGAAACAACTCAAGATGATATCATCGGGGAGAAACTTCATGAAGGTGTTGCAATAGGGGATATAATTGAACATCAGCCTGATTTATGTATTTTTGAACAACGTTGCACGCATTGTATATTGTCTAATGTTGAAAGATGCAATTTTTGTGGACTTCGAGAACATGTGTTGAAACAAAATCCAATACAAATGTTCTTAGAATATATACTCAACCAAAGAAAGATATTTCATAAAGTTGTAGTTATTGCACATAACGGACAAGCATTTGATAATCAGTTTTTATTAAACTATATCTTAGAGAAAACCATCATCAAACCAAAACTAATTATGAGGGGAACAAAGATAATTTTAATGCTGTTAGATAACGTGAAATTTATTGATTCACTAAACTATTTTCCAATACTGTTATCTAGTTTACCGAAGGCATTTGATTTAGATATAAATTTAAAAAAAGGATATTTTCCTCATATGTTTAATCGTAAAAATAATATAAAATATAATGGAAAGTTATCCGATCGGAAATATTACTGTTATAATTCAATGAGTGCATCAGAAAGAAAACAATTTCTTGAATGGTATGAAGAAAATAAAAACAAGTCTTTTAACCTCCAAAAGGAACTTGTAGAATATTGTATGAATGACGTAAAAATTTTGACAGCAGCCTGTATTAAATTCAGACAGCTATTTTTGGAAGAATGTAAGGTTGAGCCATTTTTAGAGGCCACTACAATTGCATCAGCGTGTAATTTGGTTTTTAGAAGGAATTTTTTAAAACCGTATACAATTGGACTTATACCTAAACAAGGATATCGCTTATCAGAAAACCAGTCAATCATTGCCATAAAATGGTTAATGTGGGAAGAAAAACGAAGAAAAATAAAAATTCAGCATAGTGGTAACGGAAAGGAAAAAGTAATTTTTGGTCTTCGTGTTGACGGATATTGCACAGACACAAAACAAATATTTGAGTTTTATGGCTGTTATTACCATGGCCATCCAAAATGTTTCAAAAATAATAATGATAAAAAATATGAAACACGTTATGAGGCTACATTATCCAAAGCCAATAAATTACGCTCTATAGGTTATCAAGTAATTGAAAAGTGGGAGTGTGAATTTCGAAACGAAATGAGATCAAAAGAATACATAGAATTTTTCGCAAAATTGGAGAACGAAAGTTTGATACCACTAAAACCACGTGATGCGTTTTATGGCGGTAGAACAGGAAACACAAGAACATATTATAAATGTGCACCTGGTGAAAAAATAATGTATATAGATATATTGCTCACTATATCCTTGGGTGTGTAAATATGGAAAATTTCCAGTGGGTCATCCAAAAGTTCATGTTGGAAAAATTGAATGCAATAAATTAAATTTAAATGATACTGAAGGATTAATAAAGGCATTGATACTTCCCCCAGAAAAACTCTATCACCCGGTTTTGCCTATAAATCAAAATAATAAGCTAATGTTTTCCTACTGTCAAACATGTAGTTTGGAAATGAATAATGATGACTGCTCGCATGACAATCGTAGTAGGTCAATTTTAGGAACGTGGGTTATAGATGAAGTAAGAGAAGCTGTTAAACAGGGATACAAAATTGTGGAAATATACGAGGTATGGGAGTATACTGTTAAACAATTTAATCCCCTTACATCACAACAAGGAATTTTTACAGAAATGATGAACAAGTTCCTTAAAATTAAACAAGAAGCTTCTGGCTGGCCTAGCTTTTGCAAAACACCAAAGGAAAAGTGCAATGAAACAATTAGTTAAAAAATTAAACAACTTTCAACAAATAAATATAACATTTCCTAGTATTCGCCGAACATACTATCACAGAGTCATCACTGTTCCTGAAATAAAGTCATATCGAATAAATTCCAGAAAACGAGTTTTTGCAGATGATTATACTTCAGTTCCTTATGGCTTCAAAAAGAAAAAAATTTAAAAAATTATTGTTAATATGTATATTGTAAAAATTTTGTATTAAACTATTAAATTACAGCATTAAACAAAATCTTTTAATTTTACCGTTTTTAATTTTCAGAATATAGCCAAAAAATTATTTACATATATATATATATTTACTGATTTTATTCAAATTCACATTTGCAGTTTAACTCTTCAATAATAATGTCAAAAGCACAAATAGTATCTGAAATTCATCGTCCAGTTAGACGTAGATTTCGGAGACGAAAAATATCTCAAAGAGGGTTAAATGATACATGGGAAATTGATCTTGTAGATATGTCGGCCTATCAAAAAGTAAATAATGGATACAAGTTTCTCTTAACTGTTATCGATATATTTTCAAAATATGTATATGCCGAAAAAGTTAAATCAAAGGCAGCAGATGACGTAGTTAAAAGTATGGAAAAGATTTTTAAAAGGGAGGGGAAGTCTCCAAAAAATATTCATTCTGACCAGGGAAAAGAATTTTTCAACAAAAAATTCCAAAATTTAATGATAAGCTATAAAATAAATCACTATCATACTTATTCAGAAATGAAGGCTAGTGTTTGTGAAAGGTTTAACAGAACATTAAAATCAATTATGTGGAAACAGTTTAGTTTACAAGGAAATTTTAAATGGATAGAATTTTTACCAAAACTAATTGAAAAATATAATAACACAAAACATAGTACAATTAAGTTAAAACCAAACCAAGTTACATCACAAAATGAAAAACAAATTCTTCGTTCAATTTATAATTACCCTAAAATATTTAATAAGGGAAAATTTAATGTTGGTGATTTTGTTAGAATTGCAAGGTCTAAAGGTACTTTTCAAAAAGGATATGAACCTAACTATTCAACTGAAGTTTTTAAAATAGCTTTCAAAAACAAGACAGACCCGATTACATATAGTTTAAAAGATTATAAAAATAAATTAGTTCGTGGTGGCTTCTATGAACAGGAACTGACTAGTGTCAAAGACCCCAATGCTTATTTAATTGAAAAAATTTTACAACGAAAAGGCAATAAAGTATATATGAAATATTTAGGTTTTGATAATAGTCATAATCAATGGATAAGTAAATATGATATTCTTTCATAAAAAGTGTAATAAGAATTTATGTAGAAAATTTTTTCTTAACTTTAGAGCACTATTAAATGCAACAATGTTGTAAAAATGGTAATAGAAAAAATAAAAATAGAAAAATATTTACTAATAAAAATAAATAATTTAGGAATAGGTAAATAAAAAAATAATATTCTTTCATAAAAAAGTATAATTAGAATTTATGTAAAAGATTTTTTCTTAACTTTAGAACACTGTTAAATGCAACAATGTTGCAAAAATGTTAATAGAAAAAATAAAAATAGAAAAATATTTACTAATAAAAATAAATAATTTAGGAATAGGTAAATAAAAAATAATATTCTTTCATAAAAAAGTATAATTGGAATTTATGTAGAAGAGTTTTCTTAAATTTAGAACACTGTTAAATGCAACAATGTTGCGAAAAATGTTATATAAAAAAATTATAGTTTTATTATTATCAATTAGAATTTATTACATTAATAAACAACTTACTTTACAACTTTTTGTTTTTAATTAGTTTTCTTAAGGATTTTGATTTCTAAACATTGATAATACAATTTTTTAGAAGAAAAATTTAGTATAAATAAAGTGGAATTTTTCTTAAGATATGTCAATTCAAAGACAGAGGTCAACATAATAATAATACAGAAAAAAGGAAGCAAAAATGGAAAACCCAGCAGAAATTTTCGCCTACGCTCAGCAAATAGAGCCAACACAGGAGTTAGCCCCAATTAAACGGAAAAGAATAAGAACTCAACAGGAATCGCAGACACTTCATCAACAACAACATCATCATCATCATCATCATCAACAACAACAACAACCACAACAGCAACAACATCAACAATTTCAACAACAACAACAAGAAGAAATCATTCTTCTTCAAGAAGAAGAACCACCAACAAAAAAAAGCTTCAAAGAAGCTTTTAATAACAAAAATGTGGAAACTAGAAAAAGTTTCCTAAAAACTAAAGATATGGAGCAAGATGCTCTATATCATATAATAAATGTTAAGCAAATAAAGATCATTTACTGTCTTAAGTGGGTCTTTGAGACCCGCAATTTAATTATATTTGTACCTCAAAAATATTCTGATATTTTTGAGAATTCAGATTTTGTAAAAGAAATAAAAGAAAAAGAACATTTTGTATATAAAGATAAAAATTTAAATTTAAATATTATAGATATATCTGAGTCGTTTGGTAAAATATATGCAAATTACCAATAAAAGATGTAAATTGGTTTATAGTTATATAAGTTTTTATTATTCATAAATAAATATAAATTTCAAAAAAGCTATAAATTTCTTTTATTTAGTTGCTTTATTTTTCAGATTCATGTTTAAATGTACTTAATGTTAATATGTATATGTAGTTATAAAATGGATTTATTTAATTTTTTTCGTAAAAACACAGGTATTTCATAAAAGAGCCGAGAAAAATTACATCATACATTAAATTTTTGAACTGGAATAAAAATCTCTACTTTTAACCTTGTAACATTCTTTTCTTTACAGATCTATATGAATTTCTTTTACTATTTTAGATCTTGGCATGATTTTTAATGGGATATCAGTGATGAAGAAGGAGATCCAGATTATTTAGAAATTATACCAAATTTATAAAATAACAAATTATACCTAATTTATAAATAATGAAATAAATAACAAATTATATAGTTACAAAATTGTTTTATTTAATATCTTTTTTTTTTTGTAAAAATACAGGTATTTCATAAAAGAGTCGAGAAAAATTACATCGTATATTAAATTTTTGAACCGGAATATAAATCTCTTCTTTCAACTTTGCAACATTCTTTTCTTCACTGGTCTTTATGTATTTTTTAACATATTCCTTTACATTTGGCTCTGCAGTTTTATTATATGCAACTACTGCATGTAGGAAATCAATCAAACTGTAAAACTCGTCAGCTTCCTCTTTGTTAATGCTAAGATTCTGTCCTACTGTAGATTTTAATCCACTTTGTAAACATAATTTTGAATGTTTAATTGACTGCTTGGAAAATTTTTTATGAAATAGGTCATAAAATTTACACCATTCATGATATTTTAAAATAATTGGTTTCATTCCAATCCAATGAAAAACACTTGCAACTTCAAAAAAATCTGTGTCAAATCCGACAACTATTTTTAATGTGTGACTTCTGTTGAGAAAGTATGTATAACTCAGCAACAAATTAATGCTAGGACTTTGCTCTTCCATTATTTAAATTACACTAAAGTTTATTATTAAATGTTATATCTCTTAGGAAGACATGATTGAGAAATATTATAATTTTCAAATATATGGTGAAAAGTATTTATTATATTTTTGTCATTTTCTATATGATTTTCTTTATTAAATTGTTTTAAAAAAGCGTTCATACTATAACCGCAACATCTATACCATGTATAAACACAACAATATTGCCCACAAATATCTGAATAGTTACTTTGTAACTGTTTCTTATTAAAAATTATACATTGATTTTTTAAGTAACTTAAAATTTCTAATTTATCTGGTTTTCTACCAAACGAATCAAAATATTCAACACAGCCATTCTTTGGCTTAAAAATAGCTAACCAATGTGTTCCCGGATCTTTTGATTTATCAGTGTTTACAATTAAAAAAGTTTGTTTTTCAATTATTCTGGGGAGTTGATCCAGAGCAAAAACTCCTTTAAAAAATTTACGTGTGTGTTTGTTACATCTTAATACGTCACTTATCTCTAGGGTATTCATCAATCAAATTGATTCAAGTCATATACTTTAGTTGTTTCTTTAATATAATTAGATAAAAACTCTTTTTTGATTTTTTTATTTGTTATAATAACATCAAATTTTTCTAGTATTTGACAGAGCTCTTTATTTATTTTATCGTTGTACACAGTTCCAAAAGAGTAATTATCAAAATTATCATTTATAAAATCCCTAGTTGGAAATTTATACTTGAGCTCTTTTACAAACTTTTTACAAGGTTCTTTAAAACCAACTATACAAATATCTTTCGCAAACAAGGTATTATTATCACCACTACAAAATGTTACATCCAGAAGTGCACAAGACAGTGACATTTTGTCAAATATTCAAATTTACTTTTATATATGCTATTTATAGGTTTGAGAATATATTTCGGTTTTTATCAATTTGTAAACTTGCATCAAATTCTCCATAAACAATAGCAGTCAGTGTAGATGTAAGTGGTTTTGATAGTCTTGCCTCAATTCTAACTGTACCTTGATTTAGTAGACCTTGACACACTTCATTTCCTGATGAATCTGGAGTTAAATCAAAAGCTAGAATGAAAAACCCATTACTAAACATGGTTTTTGTTATCTGATGACCTTTATCATTATGGTAAATTCCAGTTCCCGAAAAAAGTGTACTGTATGCTCTTGTACAGCAATTATTTTCATCTGAAAAACTGGTTTCAATTGCTGAATTAGGTATTTGAACACCATTTACGTTTAACACAAATTGTGAAATATCAAAATGTTTAAAATTGTATGGGTTTTTTGACCTTTTTCCAGAGTAACCTGTATTTTCTGTCATGCAAAAAATGATTGTGTTTGGCAACTGTCCAATAAAAACATTATCAAGTGATATTGATGAACTATTCTGTGGAATGGTAAAAGTTTTTACCTCTACCCGTTTGTAATTGTATTTGGCATTAGTTTTTTCCAATACAGCATTATGTGCTAATAGCACACTAGGATTAATTGTTACATGTCTCATAAATAAAGTGGCTTCTAAAATTTTCAGTTGAGATTCATCAGTATCATCTGCAAAGAGGTAAAAATCTGGTTTTTCTAATGTTAGCTCGAACATCGACATTGTTTATGAGAAGTGTAGGTTGGTTAAACATATCTAAATGTAATTTCCCCATAAGTTCCACTACATTGCTATTTTGGTATAATTTTTGACGTTCTTTTGAACCACTATTATCTGTTTTTGCTATATTTGGCTTATCTAGCATCCATCCACCACACTCCAAATGCGTTGTAGCGGCATCCGTACCATAATTTAACAATGATTCAATATAAGCTCTGTAATGATAATTGCCATCTGATGGAGATATATTCTTTCCATTTAGTTGAACATTACATTGTTTTATTAATGAATGTAACATATTATTAACCACACTTGGTTGTTGTATAGGTGTTCCATCAGTTTTTTATCTTTATTTCATTGAGTTCCATCTTTTTTTAAAATTTGTACTTTTAATTTTAGATATGTCGAAGACAAGTTTCTATATGTATCACCGTGCCCTAGTGAAACAAATTCTATGACAGACGGATTATCTAAAGAAGCAATAGGGTTATAGGAAACTTCTTCAGATCGTAAAATACTTGACTGAATAGGCTGTGTTTTAAAAATATCAAGCTCTGATTTCATACATTCAATCATAATTATTCAAAAATATCTTTTTGTTTGTTTTTGTTATTAACTTTGCGTCGCTTCGACGTAAAATAATTTAAATTATTAATGAGAGGTCTTTTTATAGATTTTCTTCGTTTTCTTTTGCCTTGTCCATACATTTCATTGAGTTTCCGAACTGCACCTCGTCTTACATTTTTCATTATCTCTTTACTTCGATCTTGAACCACTTCTTTTACATTTGCACCTGTGGCAATATCAGATAATGCATTAATACCAGAGTTAATAACCTCTTTTTTAAATATATTAGCTCCAGACGTAAATATTGATTTTAAATATCTAAAAAGACCACCGAAAAAGCTCCCTAATCCTCGTCCCCTTTGGTAAGGTACAATTGAGTGTAACAATGGACCAATATCCTCAAGACCTTTTCCTGATTGAACTAAATAATATTTGTAGTACGCTCTCTCCATAATGAATAAAATAAAATAATATATAGTTTTGTAAAATCGCTTTTATTTATACTTTTTTAAAATGTAATACAATTTTTGTTGGAATTGAACTATTGGAAAAGTTTATTTTGTATCCATATTTATCACATAAAAGTAATGAAATGTTATTAAATGATTTCTCCACATTGCAATATTGAATATTACTGAATTCTTTTACAGTATCAGTGAAAGAATTTTGTATGTTAACAGATCTTAAACACCTTATATCTTTATCACCTAGTTTTTGCGGTTCAATTATATCTGTGTATATAAAAAACATATCTGGTTTACTAATGGGAATCAATTGTACACTATCTATAAAAGTTTTGAAAGCTTCTATTACACGTGATTTATATTTTTTAAAATCTGTAACTTTAAAAGATACTTGATTGAAACATGTTGTCAAAAGTCCTTCGAGGGTATAAGCTTAATTTGCTCTTATTTTTATATCTATTTTAGGCTTAGTAACACATATTGTGGTGTAACTTAAATTTTTAGACATCTCCTCAGCTTTTATTGGTTGTGTATAATGAACTTCATCGTTTATAAAATTAAAAATTCCCCAAATCAACTGTCGTTCAACTTCTTTTCTTGTAAACCTATTAAGTGGGCGTATATTTTGAATTAGTGTTGGTAGTAGAAAAACTTTCCAGTCGCATATCATTTGTTTTTCTATGTATGGAATATATGATGTTCCAACCCCTATCATATCTTTCTGCATACCTTTAATAAATATTTGAGTACTTTTTTCCCATTCTTCACCATACACATTTGGAACGAAATCATTAACATACATTTCTGAAATACCGACTTTCCACCTTGAATCACACATGTATTTATTCATTTTATTTGTAAAAGATGATAATGAATTTTCTGGATAATAGTTCATAGATGAATCACTGAGTAAAGTGGCATAAAATTCATCATTTACTTGTATGTTGTCCATGAGCTTGCAGATTTATTCTTACGAATTGGAAAATTAAGTTCTGTTTGAGTATTACCTACTGCTGACCTTAAAACACGTCTTGATGAATTATTCAACTCTTTGCTATTTATAGTTTTTTCTTTTTTCGTTGGTGGGCTTGGGCTATCTAAAGGAACAGTTATAATGTCCCCTGTATCAGTTTCAAAAATTTGTACATTTTGATTTCTAATTGATTTTCTTTTTCTAAGGCGTTCTCCAACTGAAGCAGCTGACAATGCTTTTGTTAAAACATTTTCCTGAATTTCATCATCAAATACTTCGTCATCAGTTTCTTTTTCATATACTTCTTCTTCTTCAGGAACAACTTGTATTCCTACATTCTTATATTCAGGAAAATGCGATTGAGCTTCCGCATCTATATACATTAGTTTTGCACGAGTTTGAGTACCTTTTGTTTCCGTAATTTTTACTTTCTTCTCTTTATTTCTAGGAAGTACTCTATTTTTGTTTCTTATTTTAAATAAATTTTGTCTGTATAAATACCATTTTTGAGTGTCTGTTAGATATTTATTTAACAATATTTTTTTCATATTTTTATCCAACTCATTTAATTCAAAGTCTGCATTTTGTTTCATTTTCTCATAAATCTCGGGTTTTAGTATAATCATTTTGTTAAATGTTGTATTATTCATTTTATAAAATTTCCGATTATCCCTGATAGTACTGCACCAAGAAGTGTAGGTAAAAATCCACCACGTTGAATAATGATTTTTCTTTTATTATTTATAGATTTTTGGCGGCAAATGAGGGATCTCAATTCCTTTTTATACTTTCGTAATTGGGTTGTTGATTTTTTACTTAGATTACAATTACCTTTTAAAATATTTAAAGCAATTTCACAAAATGTTTTGATTACTTCAGGGTCACAATGTTTTATAATTACTTTCTGAAATTTCGGTTTAGAGCTTTTTAATAGGTGCAATATATGACGGTTGACCTTCAAACGTTTCATATTCTTTGCCAAATTGTTCTAATTGATCTCTTGTACAAAAACACAAACCTTTTCCAAATATATCACTTCTTAATCGAAATATATCATTAACGGCTTGAGTAAGATCTATTAATATATAACCGTATGGTTCTGACGTCACTTCATTATATACTTTTTCAAATGCTTTGATTTGATTGGGATATATTTGGCGAGCTAGAGGTAATATCTGCGATTTATCTCTTGGATTTTTGAAAACTACTAAATATTTACAGTTAAGCGAAATATCTCTTGAAAATTTACCCTGGTGAAAAACATTTTGTGTTACAAATATTACAGATAAATTTCTATGGTGTGATCCTCTAGTAAATAAATCACATACATACTTATCATGGGAATTTAACATCATATCATCGATAATAATTAACAAAGGTTCTTTATTGTCATTAAAATCCGGAATAGTGTTACTATATTCCACATCTTTTAAATATTTTGGAACGGCATTTTTGTCTGGATTACACCAAATAATTTTATTAATATGTGGTTGTATATTTTCTTTTTTATACTTTATTAAATTATGAATAAAAGTGGTTTTACCACAGCATGATGGCGCCGCTACCATCATTGTAAATGGATGAAATAGCATAGTTGTATTAGTTAAAAATAGCACTGTTAACCTATATTTATATGAAAAGCTCTTTTGCCGAAGTGAATATAAATGTAAATTTATTTATTCTAATGAGTATTCTTACACAAACCGTCGACATGGTTAAACCAGTTCTCATAGTTGACCTACAATTTTTACAAGGAAATGAAAAGCAATATTTCCTAAAAGAATTAGCCATACTTGAAAAAGGAAGTTTAATTCCAACTGTCTATCACTTCAAAGCACCGTACCCCTCAGAGGAACTTAGTCCGGATATGAAATATAATAACCAGTATTGCGAAAATAAAATAAATGGACTTAAATGGAATAACGGTCTAGTTGAATATTTAGATGTAAAATGCATATTAAAACACTATTTAGAGTCAGCTGAAAAAATTTATGTTAAAGGAGAACAAAGAAAACTATTCCTTCAAAAGTACATTGACAGTGATAAAATAGAAGATTTAAGCAGAAACTTGCCGTCATTACAAAAGATTGATAACTTTAAATCAAATTGTCCTATACACTTATTAAACAACAATTTCAGATGTGCTGTTAAAAATTGTTATAATGTATATATGTATCTTTTAAAAGAAAAAATGTTAGATTAAAACAGCACAGATTTCTATAAAATTGTAAAATATTTTTAAATAAAAAATTATTTCAAACATATAAATAAATTTGTTTTATTTTTTTTTTTAACACAACATAACATAAGAATGAAAAGATTAAGAAAAAATACTTTATAAAATTTAAAGAGAAAAATGAAAACAGAACAAAAAGATGTGTAACTACGTTTCTTTAAAATTTTAAAACTAATTTTAAAAAAATTAAAAGAAAAAGTGCAAACTGGTTTTTAAATGTTACATAAAGATTCAACCTTGACAAAATTGATGCAATTTTGAGATGCTTTTATTTCTTCTTGTTATCTTTTTTCTATGAAGTATTTAAAGAAGAGGAAAGAAAAAAATTCTTAGTATCACCGTATAAGATTTTATTGTTATATAAGAATGTTGAAAAAAAAAAACAAAGGAATAAAAGCGATTCAAAATAAGTTACGAGTAATTGCTTTTTTTAAAGTAACAAGCAAGACATTATGTATAAATTGTGTAAAAAGTTAAAAAATTGTTAATAGAGTGAAAATTCTAGGATTAGAAACGTTCGCGATTGGTTGTCTTAATAAAATAAAAATCGGAAATTAAAAAAAAAGAAATTAAAATGAATACAGAAAAATTCACAATAAAATCAATAAAATCAGTGAATGTAAAACTATTCAACATTTTTGGAAAAAAATTGGAGTTTATAATAAATGCAGTACCAGACAACAAAGATCCAATAGATTGGATTAAAACCGGTATTGAAGAGTTATTCAGCAATTTACTTGAAAATGTTGATCCTACTGACAAAATTGGTGTCACTTTTGGATGCCAAAGTTTTCATGAACGTGGTCCAGCCTGGATCAATTTTAAAGAAGCAAAAGATCTTGATATTTCGGAAATTTGGGAAGTTATTTCAAAAATTTTTCAAAGCAACTCCGAAGGATTATCTACAGATACGTTCTGTATAAATGTTACATATATACGACTTCCAGCAGGAAGTGGAAGAGGAAAAAGATACAACAATTTTGAAGAAGAATGTAATAAAAGAAGAGGCATAATTTCAATCAAAAACAAAGATAATTTATGCTTACCACGTGCGTTAGTTGTTGCTATCTCATTCATAGAAAAATCAGTTGACTACTGTAAAATGCGAAAAGACACAGGTCAACTTCAGTTGAAAGCAGCATTACAACTAATAAGAAATTCAAATGTAAGCATCCCAGCAAAAGGAGCTAGTATCAGTGAGCTCAAAAAATTTCAACTGTACCTCTCTAAATATCAAATTGCAGTTTTTGATTTCAGAGGAAAAGGAAAATCAATTATTTTTCAAGGTGAAGAAGATAAGGAAAAAAGATTGAATTTGATATACGATGAAGGTCACTTCAATGTAATTACATCATTAACAGCAGCATTTAGTTGTGATTACTTTTGCCAAACATGTAATGTTCCGTATAACAATAGATTGTCTCACAGATGTAAACAGTCGTGTTTCTTTTGTAAATCATCTCCAGCATGTGACGTAAATTTTCCAAATATTAAATGTGATGTATGCAATCGAAGTTTTAAAGGTCAAACTTGTTTTGATAATCATAAAGCAACATCATCTACAAATAAAAAATCTATTTGTACTCTTATAAATTCCTGTACAAAATGCTTTAAAGTATACAGAACCGATGTAAATCATATATGCTATGGACATTTGTGTAAAAACTGTAATATAAATGTAGCTTCAGACCACCAATGCTTTATTACACCGTGTAAAGAATTAGCTGAACTTAAAAATATATTATATATTTTCTACGATCTCGAAACAACTCAAGATGATATCATCGGGGAGAAACTTCATGAAGGTGTTGCAATAGGGGATATAATTGAACATCAGCCTGATTTATGTATTTTTGAACAACGTTGCACGCATTGTATATTGTCTAATGTTGAAAGATGCAATTTTTGTGGACTTCGAGAACATGTGTTGAAACAAAATCCAATACAAATGTTCTTAGAATATATACTCAACCAAAGAAAGATATTTCATAAAGTTGTAGTTATTGCACATAACGGACAAGCATTTGATAATCAGTTTTTATTAAACTATATCTTAGAGAAAACCATCATCAAACCAAAACTAATTATGAGGGGAACAAAGATAATTTTAATGCTGTTAGATAACGTGAAATTTATTGATTCACTAAACTATTTTCCAATACCGTTATCTAGTTTACCGAAGGCATTTGATTTAGATATAAATTTAAAAAAAGGATATTTTCCTCATATGTTTAATCGTAAAAATAATATAAAATATAATGGAAAGTTATCCGATCGGAAATATTACTGTTATAATTCAATGAGTGCATCAGAAAGAAAACAATTTCTTGAATGGTATGAAGAAAATAAAAACAAGTCTTTTAACCTCCAAAAGGAACTTGTAGAATATTGTATGAATGACGTAAAAATTTTGACAGCAGCCTGTATTAAATTCAGACAGCTATTTTTGGAAGAAGGTTGAGCCATTTTTAGAGGCCACTACAATTGCATCAGCGTGTAATTTGGTTTTTAGAAGGAATTTTTTAAAACCGTATACAATTGGACTTATACCTAAACAAGGATATCGCTTATCAGAAAACCAGTCAATCATTGCCATAAAATGGTTAATGTGGGAAGAAAAACGAAGAAAAATAAAAATTCAGCATAGTGGTAACGGAAAGGAAAAAGTAATTTTTGGTCTTCGTGTTGACGGATATTGCACAGACACAAAACAAATATTTGAGTTTTATGGCTGTTATTACCATGGCCATCCAAAATGTTTCAAAAATAATAATGATAAAAAATATGAAACACGTTATGAGGCTACATTATCCAAAGCCAATAAATTACGCTCTATAGGTTATCAAGTAATTGAAAAGTGGGAGTGTGAATTTCGAAACGAAATGAGATCAAAAGAATACATAGAATTTTTCGCAAAATTGGAGAACGAAAGTTTGATACCACTAAAACCACGTTATGCGTTTTATGGCGGTAGAACAGGAAACACAAGAACATATTATAAATGTGCACCTGGTGAAAAAATAATGTATATAGATATATTGCTCACTATATCCTTGGGTGTGTAAATATGGAAAATTTCCAGTGGGTCATCCAAAAGTTCATGTTGGAAAAATTGAATGCAATAAATTAAATTTAAATGATACTGAAGGATTAATAAAGGCATTGATACTTCCCCCAGAAAAACTCTATCACCCGGTTTTGCCTATAAATCAAAATAATAAGCTAATGTTTTCCTACTGTCAAACATGTAGTTTGGAAATGAATAATGATGACTGCTCGCATGACAATCGTAGTAGGTCAATTTTAGGAACGTGGGTTATAGATGAAGTAAGAGAAGCTGTTAAACAGGGATACAAAATTGTGGAAATATACGAGGTATGGGAGTATACTGTTAAACAATTTAATCCCCTTACATCACAACAAGGAATTTTTACAGAAATGATGAACAAGTTCCTTAAAATTAAACAAGAAGCTTCTGGCTGGCCTAGCTTTTGCAAAACACCAAAGGAAAAGTGCAATGAAACAATTAGTTAAAAAATTAAACAACTTTCAACAAATAAATATAACATTTCCTAGTATTCGCCGAACATACTATCACAGAGTCATCACTGTTCCTGAAATAAAGTCATATCGAATAAATTCCAGAAAACGAGTTTTTGCAGATGATTATACTTCAGTTCCTTATGGCTTCAAAAAGAAAAAAATTTAAAAAATTATTGTTAATATGTATATTGTAAAAATTTTGTATTAAACTATTAAATTACAGCATTAAACAAAATCTTTTAATTTTACCGTTTTTAATTTTCAGAATATAGCCAAAAAATTATTTACATATATATATATATTTACTGATTTTATTCAAATTCACATTTGCAGTTTAACTCTTCAATAATAATGTCAAAAGCACAAATAGTATCTGAAATTCATCGTCCAGTTAGACGTAGATTTCGGAGACGAAAAATATCTCAAAGAGGGTTAAATGATACATGGGAAATTGATCTTGTAGATATGTCGGCCTATCAAAAAGTAAATAATGGATACAAGTTTCTCTTAACTGTTATCGATATATTTTCAAAATATGTATATGCCGAAAAAGTTAAATCAAAGGCAGCAGATGACGTAGTTAAAAGTATGGAAAAGATTTTTAAAAGGGAGGGGAAGTCTCCAAAAAATATTCATTCTGACCAGGGAAAAGAATTTTTCAACAAAAAATTCCAAAATTTAATGATAAGCTATAAAATAAATCACTATCATACTTATTCAGAAATGAAGGCTAGTGTTTGTGAAAGGTTTAACAGAACATTAAAATCAATTATGTGGAAACAGTTTAGTTTACAAGGAAATTTTAAATGGATAGAATTTTTACCAAAACTAATTGAAAAATATAATAACACAAAACATAGTACAATTAAGTTAAAACCAAACCAAGTTACATCACAAAATGAAAAACAAATTCTTCGTTCAATTTATAATTACCCTAAAATATTTAATAAGGGAAAATTTAATGTTGCTGATTTTGTTAGAATTGCAAGGTCTAAAGGTACTTTTCAAAAAGGATATGAACCTAACTATTCAACTGAAGTTTTTAAAATAGCTTTCAAAAACAAGACAGACCCGATTACATATAGTTTAAAAGATTATAAAAATAAATTAGTTCGTGGTGGCTTCTATGAACAGGAACTGACTAGTGTCAAAGACCCCAATGCTTATTTAATTGAAAAAATTTTACAACGAAAAGGCAATAAAGTATATATGAAATATTTAGGTTTTGATAATAGTCATAATCAATGGATAAGTAAATATGATATTCTTTCATAAAAAGTGTAATAAGAATTTATGTAGAAAATTTTTTCTTAACTTTAGAGCACTATTAAATGCAACAATGTTGTAAAAATGGTAATAGAAAAAATAAAAATAGAAAAATATTTACTAATAAAAATAAATAATTTAGGAATAGGTAAATAAAAAAATAATATTCTTTCATAAAAAAGTATAATTAGAATTTATGTAAAAGATTTTTTCTTAACTTTAGAACACTGTTAAATGCAACAATGTTGCAAAAATGTTAATAGAAAAAATAAAAATAGAAAAATATTTACTAATAAAAATAAATAATTTAGGAATAGGTAAATAAAAAATAATATTCTTTCATAAAAAAGTATAATTGGAATTTATGTAGAAGAGTTTTCTTAAATTTAGAACACTGTTAAATGCAACAATGTTGCGAAAAATGTTATATAAAAAAATTATAGTTTTATTATTATCAATTAGAATTTATTACATTAATAAACAACTTACTTTACAACTTTTTGTTTTTAATTAGTTTTCTTAAGGATTTTGATTTCTAAACATTGATAATACAATTTTTTAGAAGAAAAATTTAGTATAAATAAAGTGGAATTTTTCTTAAGATATGTCAATTCAAAGACAGAGGTCAACATAATAATAATACAGAAAAAAGGAAGCAAAAATGGAAAACCCAGCAGAAATTTTCGCCTACGCTCAGCAAATAGAGCCAACACAGGAGTTAGCCCCAATTAAACGGAAAAGAATAAGAACTCAACAGGAATCGCAGACACTTCATCAACAACAACATCATCATCATCATCATCATCAACAACAACAACAACCACAACAGCAACAACATCAACAATTTCAACAACAACAACAAGAAGAAATCATTCTTCTTCAAGAAGAAGAACCACCAACAAAAAAAAGCTTCAAAGAAGCTTTTAATAACAAAAATGTGGAAACTAGAAAAAGTTTCCTAAAAACTAAAGATATGGAGCAAGATGCTCTATATCATATAATAAATGTTAAGCAAATAAAGATCATTTATGGTCTTAAGTGGGTCTTTGAGACCCGCAATTTAATTATATTTGTACCTCAAAAATATTCTGATATTTTTGAGAATTCAGATTTTGTAAAAGAAATAAAAGAAAAAGAACATTTTGTATATAAAGATAAAAATTTAAATTTAAATATTATAGATATATCTGAGTCGTTTGGTAAAATATATGCAAATTACCAATAAAAGATGTAAATTGGTTTATAGTTATATAAGTTTTTATTATTCATAAATAAATATAAATTTCAAAAAAGCTATAAATTTCTTTTATTTAGTTGCTTTATTTTTCAGATTCATGTTTAAATGTACTTAATGTTAATATGTATATGTAGTTATAAAATGGATTTATTTAATTTTTTTCGTAAAAACACAGGTATTTCATAAAAGAGCCGAGAAAAATTACATCATACATTAAATTTTTGAACTGGAATAAAAATCTCTACTTTTAACCTTGTAACATTCTTTTCTTTACAGATCTATATGAATTTCTTTTACTATTTTAGATCTTGGCATGATTTTTAATGGGATATCAGTGATGAAGAAGGAGATCCAGATTATTTAGAAATTATACCAAATTTATAAAATAACAAATTATACCTAATTTATAAATAATGAAATAAATAACAAATTATATAGTTACAAAATTGTTTTATTTAATATCTTTTTTTTTTTGTAAAAATACAGGTATTTCATAAAAGAGTCGAGAAAAATTACATCGTATATTAAATTTTTGAACCGGAATATAAATCTCTTCTTTCAACTTTGCAACATTCTTTTCTTCACTGGTCTTTATGTATTTTTTAACATATTCCTTTACATTTGGCTCTGCAGTTTTATTATATGCAACTACTGCATGTAGGAAATCAATCAAACTGTAAAACTCGTCAGCTTCCTCTTTGTTAATGCTAAGATTCTGTCCTACTGTAGATTTTAATCCACTTTGTAAACATAATTTTGAATGTTTAATTGACTGCTTGGAAAATTTTTTATGAAATAGGTCATAAAATTTACACCATTCATGATATTTTAAAATAATTGGTTTCATTCCAATCCAATGAAAAACACTTGCAACTTCAAAAAAATCTGTGTCAAATCCGACAACTATTTTTAATGTGTGACTTCTGTTGAGAAAGTATGTATAACTCAGCAACAAATTAATGCTAGGACTTTGCTCTTCCATTATTTAAATTACACTAAAGTTTATTATTAAATGTTATATCTCTTAGGAAGACATGATTGAGAAATATTATAATTTTCAAATATATGGTGAAAAGTATTTATTATATTTTTGTCATTTTCTATATGATTTTCTTTATTAAATTGTTTTAAAAAAGCGTTCATACTATAACCGCAACATCTATACCATGTATAAACACAACAATATTGCCCACAAATATCTGAATAGTTACTTTGTAACTGTTTCTTATTAAAAATTATACATTGATTTTTTAAGTAACTTAAAATTTCTAATTTATCTGGTTTTCTACCAAACGAATCAAAATATTCAACACAGCCATTCTTTGGCTTAAAAATAGCTAACCAATGTGTTCCCGGATCTTTTGATTTATCAGTGTTTACAATTAAAAAAGTTTGTTTTTCAATTATTCTGGGGAGTTGATCCAGAGCAAAAACTCCTTTAAAAAATTTACGTGTGTGTTTGTTACATCTTAATACGTCACTTATCTCTAGGGTATTCATCAATCAAATTGATTCAAGTCATATACTTTAGTTGTTTCTTTAATATAATTAGATAAAAACTCTTTTTTGATTTTTTTATTTGTTATAATAACATCAAATTTTTCTAGTATTTGACAGAGCTCTTTATTTATTTTATCGTTGTACACAGTTCCAAAAGAGTAATTATCAAAATTATCATTTATAAAATCCCTAGTTGGAAATTTATACTTGAGCTCTTTTACAAACTTTTTACAAGGTTCTTTAAAACCAACTATACAAATATCTTTCGCAAACAAGGTATTATTATCACCACTACAAAATGTTACATCCAGAAGTGCACAAGACAGTGACATTTTGTCAAATATTCAAATTTACTTTTATATATGCTATTTATAGGTTTGAGAATATATTTCGGTTTTTATCAATTTGTAAACTTGCATCAAATTCTCCATAAACAATAGCAGTCAGTGTAGATGTAAGTGGTTTTGATAGTCTTGCCTCAATTCTAACTGTACCTTGATTTAGTAGACCTTGACACACTTCATTTCCTGATGAATCTGGAGTTAAATCAAAAGCTAGAATGAAAAACCCATTACTAAACATGGTTTTTGTTATCTGATGACCTTTATCATTATGGTAAATTCCAGTTCCCGAAAAAAGTGTACTGTATGCTCTTGTACAGCAATTATTTTCATCTGAAAAACTGGTTTCAATTGCTGAATTAGGTATTTGAACACCATTTACGTTTAACACAAATTGTGAAATATCAAAATGTTTAAAATTGTATGGGTTTTTTGACCTTTTTCCAGAGTAACCTGTATTTTCTGTCATGCAAAAAATGATTGTGTTTGGCAACTGTCCAATAAAAACATTATCAAGTGATATTGATGAACTATTCTGTGGAATGGTAAAAGTTTTTACCTCCACCCGTTTGTAATTGTATTTGGCATTAGTTTTTTCCAATACAGCATTATGTGCTAATAGCACACTAGGATTAATTGTTACATGTCTCATAAATAAAGTGGCTTCTAAAATTTTCAGTTGAGATTCATCAGTATCATCTGCAAAGAGGTAAAAATCTGGTTTTTCTAATGTTAGCTCGAACATCGACATTGTTTATGAGAAGTGTAGGTTGGTTAAACATATCTAAATGTAATTTCCCCATAAGTTCCACTACATTGCTATTTTGGTATAATTTTTGACGTTCTTTTGAACCACTATTATCTGTTTTTGCTATATTTGGCTTATCTAGCATCCATCCACCACACTCCAAATGCGTTGTAGCGGCATCCGTACCATAATTTAACAATGATTCAATATAAGCTCTGTAATGATAATTGCCATCTGATGGAGATATATTCTTTCCATTTAGTTGAACATTACATTGTTTTATTAATGAATGTAACATATTATTAACCACACTTGGTTGTTGTATAGGTGTTCCATCAGTTTTTTATCTTTATTTCATTGAGTTCCATCTTTTTTTAAAATTTGTACTTTTAATTTTAGATATGTCGAAGACAAGTCTCTATATGTATCACCGTGCCCTAGTGAAACAAATTCTATGACAGACGGATTATCTAAAGAAGCAATAGGGTTATAGGAAACTTCTTCAGATCGTAAAATACTTGACTGAATAGGCTGTGTTTTAAAAATATCAAGCTCTGATTTCATACATTCAATCATAATTATTCAAAAATATCTTTTTGTTTGTTTTTGTTATTAACTTTGCGTCGCTTCGACGTAAAATAATTTAAATTATTAATGAGAGGTCTTTTTATAGATTTTCTTCGTTTTCTTTTGCCTTGTCCATACATTTCATTGAGTTTCCGAACTGCACCTCGTCTTACATTTTTCATTATCTCTTTACTTCGATCTTGAACCACTTCTTTTACATTTGCACCTGTGGCAATATCAGATAATGCATTAATACCAGAGTTAATAACCTCTTTTTTAAATATATTAGCTCCAGACGTAAATATTGATTTTAAATATCTAAAAAGACCACCGAAAAAGCTCCCTAATCCTCGTCCCCTTTGGTAAGGTACAATTGAGTGTAACAATGGACCAATATCCTCAAGACCTTTTCCTGATTGAACTAAATAATATTTGTAGTACGCTCTCTCCATAATGAATAAAATAAAATAATATATAGTTTTGTAAAATCGCTTTTATTTATACTTTTTTAAAATGTAATACAATTTTTGTTGGAATTGAACTATTGGAAAAGTTTATTTTGTATCCATATTTATCACATAAAAGTAATGAAATGTTATTAAATGATTTCTCCACATTGCAATATTGAATATTACTGAATTCTTTTACAGTATCAGTGAAAGAATTTTGTATGTTAACAGATCTTAAACACCTTATATCTTTATCACCTAGTTTTTGCGGTTCAATTATATCTGTGTATATAAAAAACATATCTGGTTTACTAATGGGAATCAATTGTACACTATCTATAAAAGTTTTGAAAGCTTCTATTACACGTGATTTATATTTTTTAAAATCTGTAACTTTAAAAGATACTTGATTGAAACATGTTGTCAAAAGTCCTTCGAGGGTATAAGCTTAATTTGCTCTTATTTTTATATCTATTTTAGGCTTAGTAACACATATTGTGGTGTAACTTAAATTTTTAGACATCTCCTCAGCTTTTATTGGTTGTGTATAATGAACTTCATCGTTTATAAAATTAAAAATTCCCCAAATCAACTGTCGTTCAACTTCTTTTCTTGTAAACCTATTAAGTGGGCGTATATTTTGAATTAGTGTTGGTAGTAGAAAAACTTTCCAGTCGCATATCATTTGTTTTTCTATGTATGGAATATATGATGTTCCAACCCCTATCATATCTTTCTGCATACCTTTAATAAATATTTGAGTACTTTTTTCCCATTCTTCACCATACACATTTGGAACGAAATCATTAACATACATTTCTGAAATACCGACTTTCCACCTTGAATCACACATGTATTTATTCATTTTATTTGTAAAAGATGATAATGAATTTTCTGGATAATAGTTCATAGATGAATCACTGAGTAAAGTGGCATAAAATTCATCATTTACTTGTATGTTGTCCATGAGCTTGCAGATTTATTCTTACGAATTGGAAAATTAAGTTCTGTTTGAGTATTACCTACTGCTGACCTTAAAACACGTCTTGATGAATTATTCAACTCTTTGCTATTTATAGTTTTTTCTTTTTTCGTTGGTGGGCTTGGGCTATCTAAAGGAACAGTTATAATGTCCCCTGTATCAGTTTCAAAAATTTGTACATTTTGATTTCTAATTGATTTTCTTTTTCTAAGGCGTTCTCCAACTGAAGCAGCTGACAATGCTTTTGTTAAAACATTTTCCTGAATTTCATCATCAAATACTTCGTCATCAGTTTCTTTTTCATATACTTCTTCTTCTTCAGGAACAACTTGTATTCCTACATTCTTATATTCAGGAAAATGCGATTGAGCTTCCGCATCTATATACATTAGTTTTGCACGAGTTTGAGTACCTTTTGTTTCCGTAATTTTTACTTTCTTCTCTTTATTTCTAGGAAGTACTCTATTTTTGTTTCTTATTTTAAATAAATTTTGTCTGTATAAATACCATTTTTGAGTGTCTGTTAGATATTTATTTAACAATATTTTTTTCATATTTTTATCCAACTCATTTAATTCAAAGTCTGCATTTTGTTTCATTTTCTCATAAATCTCGGGTTTTAGTATAATCATTTTGTTAAATGTTGTATTATTCATTTTATAAAATTTCCGATTATCCCTGATAGTACTGCACCAAGAAGTGTAGGTAAAAATCCACCACGTTGAATAATGATTTTTCTTTTATTATTTATAGATTTTTGGCGGCAAATGAGGGATCTCAATTCCTTTTTATACTTTCGTAATTGGGTTGTTGATTTTTTACTTAGATTACAATTACCTTTTAAAATATTTAAAGCAATTTCACAAAATGTTTTGATTACTTCAGGGTCACAATGTTTTATAATTACTTTCTGAAATTTCGGTTTAGAGCTTTTTAATAGGTGCAATATATGACGGTTGACCTTCAAACGTTTCATATTCTTTGCCAAATTGTTCTAATTGATCTCTTGTACAAAAACACAAACCTTTTCCAAATATATCACTTCTTAATCGAAATATATCATTAACGGCTTGAGTAAGATCTATTAATATATAACCGTATGGTTCTGACGTCACTTCATTATATACTTTTTCAAATGCTTTGATTTGATTGGGATATATTTGGCGAGCTAGAGGTAATATCTGCGATTTATCTCTTGGATTTTTGAAAACTACTAAATATTTACAGTTAAGCGAAATATCTCTTGAAAATTTACCCTGGTGAAAAACATTTTGTGTTACAAATATTACAGATAAATTTCTATGGTGTGATCCTCTAGTAAATAAATCACATACATACTTATCATGGGAATTTAACATCATATCATCGATAATAATTAACAAAGGTTCTTTATTGTCATTAAAATCCGGAATAGTGTTACTATATTCCACATCTTTTAAATATTTTGGAACGGCATTTTTGTCTGGATTACACCAAATAATTTTATTAATATGTGGTTGTATATTTTCTTTTTTATACTTTATTAAATTATGAATAAAAGTGGTTTTACCACAGCATGATGGCGCCGCTACCATCATTGTAAATGGATGAAATAGCATAGTTGTATTAGTTAAAAATAGCACTGTTAACCTATATTTATATGAAAAGCTCTTTTGCCGAAGTGAATATAAATGTAAATTTATTTATTCTAATGAGTATTCTTACACAAACCGTCGACATGGTTAAACCAGTTCTCATAGTTGACCTACAATTTTTACAAGGAAATGAAAAGCAATATTTCCTAAAAGAATTAGCCATACTTGAAAAAGGAAGTTTAATTCCAACTGTCTATCACTTCAAAGCACCGTACCCCTCAGAGGAACTTAGTCCGGATATGAAATATAATAACCAGTATTGCGAAAATAAAATAAATGGACTTAAATGGAATAACGGTCTAGTTGAATATTTAGATGTAAAATGCATATTAAAACACTATTTAGAGTCAGCTGAAAAAATTTATGTTAAAGGAGAACAAAGAAAACTATTCCTTCAAAAGTACATTGACAGTGATAAAATAGAAGATTTAAGCAGAAACTTGCCGTCATTACAAAAGATTGATAACTTTAAATCAAATTGTCCTATACACTTATTAAACAACAATTTCAGATGTGCTGTTAAAAATTGTTATAATGTATATATGTATCTTTTAAAAGAAAAAATGTTAGATTAAAACAGCACAGATTTCTATAAAATTGTAAAATATTTTTAAATAAAAAATTATTTCAAACATATAAATAAATTTGTTTTATTTTTTTTTTTAACACAACATAACATAAGAATGAAAAGATTAAGAAAAAATACTTTATAAAATTTAAAGAGAAAAATGAAAACAGAACAAAAAGATGTGTAACTACGTTTCTTTAAAATTTTAAAACTAATTTTAAAAAAATTAAAAGAAAAAGTGCAAACTGGTTTTTAAATGTTACATAAAGATTCAACCTTGACAAAATTGATGCAATTTTGAGATGCTTTTATTTCTTCTTGTTATCTTTTTTCTATGAAGTATTTAAAGAAGAGGAAAGAAAAAAATTCTTAGTATCACCGTATAAGATTTTATTGTTATATAAGAATGTTGAAAAAAAAAAACAAAGGAATAAAAGCGATTCAAAATAAGTTACGAGTAATTGCTTTTTTTAAAGTAACAAGCAAGACATTATGTATAAATTGTGTAAAAAGTTAAAAAATTGTTAATAGAGTGAAAATTCTAGGATTAGAAACGTTCGCGATTGGTTGTCTTAATAAAATAAAAATCGGAAATTAAAAAAAAAGAAATTAAAATGAATACAGAAAAATTCACAATAAAATCAATAAAATCAGTGAATGTAAAACTATTCAACATTTTTGGAAAAAAATTGGAGTTTATAATAAATGCAGTACCAGACAACAAAGATCCAATAGATTGGATTAAAACCGGTATTGAAGAGTTATTCAGCAATTTACTTGAAAATGTTGATCCTACTGACAAAATTGGTGTCACTTTTGGATGCCAAAGTTTTCATGAACGTGGTCCAGCCTGGATCAATTTTAAAGAAGCAAAAGATCTTGATATTTCGGAAATTTGGGAAGTTATTTCAAAAATTTTTCAAAGCAACTCCGAAGGATTATCTACAGATACGTTCTGTATAAATGTTACATATATACGACTTCCAGCAGGAAGTGGAAGAGGAAAAAGATACAACAATTTTGAAGAAGAATGTAATAAAAGAAGAGGCATAATTTCAATCAAAAACAAAGATAATTTATGCTTACCACGTGCGTTAGTTGTTGCTATCTCATTCATAGAAAAATCAGTTGACTACTGTAAAATGCGAAAAGACACAGGTCAACTTCAGTTGAAAGCAGCATTACAACTAATAAGAAATTCAAATGTAAGCATCCCAGCAAAAGGAGCTAGTATCAGTGAGCTCAAAAAATTTCAACTGTACCTCTCTAAATATCAAATTGCAGTTTTTGATTTCAGAGGAAAAGGAAAATCAATTATTTTTCAAGGTGAAGAAGATAAGGAAAAAAGATTGAATTTGATATACGATGAAGGTCACTTCAATGTAATTACATCATTAACAGCAGCATTTAGTTGTGATTACTTTTGCCAAACATGTAATGTTCCGTATAACAATAGATTGTCTCACAGATGTAAACAGTCGTGTTTCTTTTGTAAATCATCTCCAGCATGTGACGTAAATTTTCCAAATATTAAATGTGATGTATGCAATCGAAGTTTTAAAGGTCAAACTTGTTTTGATAATCATAAAGCAACATCATCTACAAATAAAAAATCTATTTGTACTCTTATAAATTCCTGTACAAAATGCTTTAAAGTATACAGAACCGATGTAAATCATATATGCTATGGACATTTGTGTAAAAACTGTAATATAAATGTAGCTTCAGACCACCAATGCTTTATTACACCGTGTAAAGAATTAGCTGAACTTAAAAATATATTATATATTTTCTACGATCTCGAAACAACTCAAGATGATATCATCGGGGAGAAACTTCATGAAGGTGTTGCAATAGGGGATATAATTGAACATCAGCCTGATTTATGTATTTTTGAACAACGTTGCACGCATTGTATATTGTCTAATGTTGAAAGATGCAATTTTTGTGGACTTCGAGAACATGTGTTGAAACAAAATCCAATACAAATGTTCTTAGAATATATACTCAACCAAAGAAAGATATTTCATAAAGTTGTAGTTATTGCACATAACGGACAAGCATTTGATAATCAGTTTTTATTAAACTATATCTTAGAGAAAACCATCATCAAACCAAAACTAATTATGAGGGGAACAAAGATAATTTTAATGCTGTTAGATAACGTGAAATTTATTGATTCACTAAACTATTTTCCAATACCGTTATCTAGTTTACCGAAGGCATTTGATTTAGATATAAATTTAAAAAAAGGATATTTTCCTCATATGTTTAATCGTAAAAATAATATAAAATATAATGGAAAGTTATCCGATCGGAAATATTACTGTTATAATTCAATGAGTGCATCAGAAAGAAAACAATTTCTTGAATGGTATGAAGAAAATAAAAACAAGTCTTTTAACCTCCAAAAGGAACTTGTAGAATATTGTATGAATGACGTAAAAATTTTGACAGCAGCCTGTATTAAATTCAGACAGCTATTTTTGGAAGAATGTAAGGTTGAGCCATTTTTAGAGGCCACTACAATTGCATCAGCGTGTAATTTGGTTTTTAGAAGGAATTTTTTAAAACCGTATACAATTGGACTTATACCTAAACAAGGATATCGCTTATCAGAAAACCAGTCAATCATTGCCATAAAATGGTTAATGTGGGAAGAAAAACGAAGAAAAATAAAAATTCAGCATAGTGGTAACGGAAAGGAAAAAGTAATTTTTGGTCTTCGTGTTGACGGATATTGCACAGACACAAAACAAATATTTGAGTTTTATGGCTGTTATTACCATGGCCATCCAAAATGTTTCAAAAATAATAATGATAAAAAATATGAAACACGTTATGAGGCTACATTATCCAAAGCCAATAAATTACGCTCTATAGGTTATCAAGTAATTGAAAAGTGGGAGTGTGAATTTCGAAACGAAATGAGATCAAAAGAATACATAGAATTTTTCGCAAAATTGGAGAACGAAAGTTTGATACCACTAAAACCACGTGATGCGTTTTATGGCGGTAGAACAGGAAACACAAGAACATATTATAAATGTGCACCTGGTGAAAAAATAATGTATATAGATATATTGCTCACTATATCCTTGGGTGTGTAAATATGGAAAATTTCCAGTGGGTCATCCAAAAGTTCATGTTGGAAAAATTGAATGCAATAAATTAAATTTAAATGATACTGAAGGATTAATAAAGGCATTGATACTTCCCCCAGAAAAACTCTATCACCCGGTTTTGCCTATAAATCAAAATAATAAGCTAATGTTTTCCTACTGTCAAACATGTAGTTTGGAAATGAATAATGATGACTGCTCGCATGACAATCGTAGTAGGTCAATTTTAGGAACGTGGGTTATAGATGAAGTAAGAGAAGCTGTTAAACAGGGATACAAAATTGTGGAAATATACGAGGTATGGGAGTATACTGTTAAACAATTTAATCCCCTTACATCACAACAAGGAATTTTTACAGAAATGATGAACAAGTTCCTTAAAATTAAACAAGAAGCTTCTGGCTGGCCTAGCTTTTGCAAAACACCAAAGGAAAAGTGCAATGAAACAATTAGTTAAAAAATTAAACAACTTTCAACAAATAAATATAACATTTCCTAGTATTCGCCGAACATACTATCACAGAGTCATCACTGTTCCTGAAATAAAGTCATATCGAATAAATTCCAGAAAACGAGTTTTTGCAGATGATTATACTTCAGTTCCTTATGGCTTCAAAAAGAAAAAAATTTAAAAAATTATTGTTAATATGTATATTGTAAAAATTTTGTATTAAACTATTAAATTACAGCATTAAACAAAATCTTTTAATTTTACCGTTTTTAATTTTCAGAATATAGCCAAAAAATTATTTACATATATATATATATTTACTGATTTTATTCAAATTCACATTTGCAGTTTAACTCTTCAATAATAATGTCAAAAGCACAAATAGTATCTGAAATTCATCGTCCAGTTAGACGTAGATTTCGGAGACGAAAAATATCTCAAAGAGGGTTAAATGATACATGGGAAATTGATCTTGTAGATATGTCGGCCTATCAAAAAGTAAATAATGGATACAAGTTTCTCTTAACTGTTATCGATATATTTTCAAAATATGTATATGCCGAAAAAGTTAAATCAAAGGCAGCAGATGACGTAGTTAAAAGTATGGAAAAGATTTTTAAAAGGGAGGGGAAGTCTCCAAAAAATATTCATTCTGACCAGGGAAAAGAATTTTTCAACAAAAAATTCCAAAATTTAATGATAAGCTATAAAATAAATCACTATCATACTTATTCAGAAATGAAGGCTAGTGTTTGTGAAAGGTTTAACAGAACATTAAAATCAATTATGTGGAAACAGTTTAGTTTACAAGGAAATTTTAAATGGATAGAATTTTTACCAAAACTAATTGAAAAATATAATAACACAAAACATAGTACAATTAAGTTAAAACCAAACCAAGTTACATCACAAAATGAAAAACAAATTCTTCGTTCAATTTATAATTACCCTAAAATATTTAATAAGGGAAAATTTAATGTTGGTGATTTTGTTAGAATTGCAAGGTCTAAAGGTACTTTTCAAAAAGGATATGAACCTAACTATTCAACTGAAGTTTTTAAAATAGCTTTCAAAAACAAGACAGACCCGATTACATATAGTTTAAAAGATTATAAAAATAAATTAGTTCGTGGTGGCTTCTATGAACAGGAACTGACTAGTGTCAAAGACCCCAATGCTTATTTAATTGAAAAAATTTTACAACGAAAAGGCAATAAAGTATATATGAAATATTTAGGTTTTGATAATAGTCATAATCAATGGATAAGTAAATATGATATTCTTTCATAAAAAGTGTAATAAGAATTTATGTAGAAAATTTTTTCTTAACTTTAGAGCACTATTAAATGCAACAATGTTGTAAAAATGGTAATAGAAAAAATAAAAATAGAAAAATATTTACTAATAAAAATAAATAATTTAGGAATAGGTAAATAAAAAAATAATATTCTTTCATAAAAAAGTATAATTAGAATTTATGTAAAAGATTTTTTCTTAACTTTAGAACACTGTTAAATGCAACAATGTTGCAAAAATGTTAATAGAAAAAATAAAAATAGAAAAATATTTACTAATAAAAATAAATAATTTAGGAATAGGTAAATAAAAAATAATATTCTTTCATAAAAAAGTATAATTGGAATTTATGTAGAAGAGTTTTCTTAAATTTAGAACACTGTTAAATGCAACAATGTTGCGAAAAATGTTATATAAAAAAATTATAGTTTTATTATTATCAATTAGAATTTATTACATTAATAAACAACTTACTTTACAACTTTTTGTTTTTAATTAGTTTTCTTAAGGATTTTGATTTCTAAACATTGATAATACAATTTTTTAGAAGAAAAATTTAGTATAAATAAAGTGGAATTTTTCTTAAGATATGTCAATTCAAAGACAGAGGTCAACATAATAATAATACAGAAAAAAGGAAGCAAAAATGGAAAACACAGCAGAAATTTTCGCCTACGCTCAGCAAATAGAGCCAACACAGGAGTTAGCCCCAATTAAACGGAAAAGAATAAGAACTCAACAGGAATCGCAGACACTTCATCAACAACAACATCATCATCATCATCATCATCAACAACAACAACAACCACAACAGATCAGGCGGTTAACTATCCCATAGAATTTTTAAATTCTCTCGAAATTTCCGGAATGCCACCTCATCGATTAGTATTAAAAATTGGTTCTCCTATTATGCTCTTGAGAAATTTAGATCCACCAAAATTATGCAACGGCACACGTTTATGTATAAAAAAATGTATGCCATATGTTATTGAAGCCACTATTTTGTCTGGCTGCGCTAAGGGGGAAGATGTCTTTTTACCGCGGATACCATTAATTTCTTCAGATACAAACCTTCCTTTCGAGTTTAAGCGACTTCAATTTCTCGTACGGTTAGCATATGCTATGTCGGTTAATAATTTTCAAGGACAAACACTTAAGTATACTGGTATTTATTTGGAAACCTCCTGTTTTTCTCACGGTCAACTTTATGTTGCATGTTCAAGAGTTGGGTCACGGAAAAATCTGTTCATTTACGCGTCCGATGCGAAAACTAAAAATGTGGTTTATCACGCGGCTTTATAACGCGGTTTCTTTCTTTGTCTTTTGGTAATTTTGTTCTTTTGCTTGATATTTTGTACGTTCTTTCCATATTTTTAACTGTCATAATTTCTGTCTTTGCTCTATCTTTTTTTGTTATTTTGGATTTTGGATTTTTAACTTTTTTCTTTTTTGTGTTTTTACATTTTGTATGTTTCTTGCATGTTTCTTATACCCTGTCTTTCTATTTGTCTTTATTTTGATAATTTGACATTTTCTATGTTTGACTTTTTACTATTTTATTTCTGTTTTTTTTTACGTATTGTATGTTTCTTCTATGCTTCTAAATATCTTAATCTCTGTCTTCGTCTTTGCTTTGTCTCTGGTTTTTTTCAGTTCATATTTTGCATTTTTGACTTTTTACCTTATGTATGTTACTTCTTCTTGCATTTTTTTTACACCTTGCCTTTGTCTTTGTCTGTATCTTTAATCCCTGCCTTTGACTCTGTCATCTTTAATCTCCAGCTTACTCTCAGTCTTTTAATTATTGTTATATTGTATTTTTGATTTACTCCCTTTTTTTTATATTTATAGTTTTCCCATAATAGAGTTCCATTGTGAGGGGTGATTAAACCCCCTCTATAAATAAAATATCCATTAGAATTAAGGTTTTAGATATCCATTTATTGAATTTACTCTAATTTTCTTAATCTTTGAAGTTAATGTCTATGTCTTTGAATTGGTCCCTATATTTTCTTTAATTTGCTATTTTTGTGTTTTAGTCTTCTTGCTTTTGTAATATAATATTAAAAAACAATTTTTTTACATTAAGTTTATGCTTATTTTATAATAACAGGCTCCGTAACTAACATATGTCCATATTATAAAAGACGATGAATATCACTATTGTATATGTATTTTTAATGCATACAGTTTACGAACGAGTATAAAAATTATTTTTACTTAAAATGGCGTTGGTAATTCAAAACTATATGAGATTTTCCTTATTTCTCTTCTTATTGTATTTTACTAAATATTATCAACATAAGAAAAAACTTAACGCGTTTTTCAGAAATTTCAGACGTGATATAATTGAACAAGACATGACGTGACATATTCTTCCATCACTTCAGTGATTCAGTGTCTTTCAGAATATGAGCGATGGTAAGTAAAAGTATAAATGTTAATACTAACACTAAGAAATAGTACTTTATTAGTTATAGAAAAAGTAGAAATGTAAAAGTTGTTAATACTAACACTAAGAAATAAGATTTAATTAATTAAATGTAGAAAAACAATAATATAAAGTATTTATTTAAGTACGACTAGATATATATATGTTTTGAATTAACATAAATATAAGATTTAGTTTATTATAAAAAACTAAAAACATTAACTATCTATCTCATAATTTTGATCCTAACATACGGTAATGTCATATAGGTATATTAATATAACTATTATGATATGTAAACGTTCCCTCATCAGTTCATAATCAAAATTATTTATTCATACAATTTCTTAAAATTAAATTTTGAAAGTGTTTATTTCAAAGTTTGTTTCCGTTTCTTTTTATATTTACTATAATTTCTATTATTTTTGGAATTACTCTCTACAAAATTTCTAAATTTAAAAATTATTCTTCTATAAAATATTTCATAAAACTTTGAAATTTTTTTTTTGAATTTAGCCCAACATAATCTAAAAATATTGATAACTTCTAATATTCTTGGAGTTGCTCTCCACAAAATTTTACAAGGGAGGTGGTTTTGGTGGGTGTGAATCCCACACTATTACAAAGATCGCGCGCGAATTATTTGTTTTGGTTTTTAAACTTTCCACCTTCCTTCGCCAAAAAAAAAAAAAAAATTCTTAAAAATATAAATATTCTTTTCTACTAAGATATTCATCCATAAAGTTTTTGAAAATTTGATATGATTCTGACATGATTAACATGATATGATTCTGACATGATGGGGCTTCCAAAAAATTTTTTGTTTCTGATTTATGTTCAATTTTGTATGGTGTTTCTATGGTCTGAAAAATAGCCTGTGACAAATTTTTATGAAGATCCGGTAACCCGTTTGGGCACGAGAGCCGAACGAAGTTCATTAAATGTTTTTGTTGTCCTGCTTAAACGGTTTGATCAATTTAGTTGAAAATTTACAATAGTGTAGCTCTTTACCACAGGAGCTCACTGAGTTTATTTGGTTACGATCCATTAACCCGTTTCGGCACCAGGGGTCAGAGAAGTTTTGTAATTTACTTAGTTGTCGCACTTAAACTGTTTGACCAATTGAGTTAAAAATTTATCAAAGTGTGGCTCTTTACAACAGGGGCTTACTGAGTTGATTTGGTTACGATCCATTAACCCATTTCGGCCCCAGGACTCAATGAAATTTTTTAATTTCTTTGTTGTCGCGCTTAAACGGTTTTGCCAATTGAATTGAAAATTTACAAAAGTGTAGCTCTTTACCACAGGAGCTCACTGAGTTGATTGGGTTACGATCCATTAACCCGTTTCGGCACTAGGGATCAGTGAAGTTTTGTAATTTAATAAGTTGTCGCACTTAAACCGTTTGACCAATTGAGTTAAAAATTTATCAAAGTGTAGCTCTTTACAACAGGAGCTTACTGAGTTGATTTGGTTACGATTCATTAATCCGTTTCGGTACCAGGGCTCAATAAAATTTTTTAATTTCTTTGTTGTTGCACTTGAACGGTTTTACCAATTGAGTTGAAAATTTACAAAAGGGTAGGTCTTTATAACAAAAGCTTTCTGAGTTGATTTGGTTACAATACATTAACCCATCAGGCTTCAGGCCATGAAATTCTCATTTTTTGTTGTTGTGCTTAAACGATTTGACCAATTGAAAATTTGCACAAGTATTGCATTTTGGCAGACAAACTCATTCAATAAATTTTGTTGGGATACATTAACACATTTCGACACGATAGACTGTCAAAAAAAAAATTTTGTTTTTAATTTCTGTCTAATTTGGCAGGATGAATTTATGGTTCTAAATTAAGCCTGTAACAAAATGTTTGTTAACGTTTGTTAACTCATTTCCGCACGAACACTTATTAATAATATTTTGCCTAATTTTGTGTATTGTTATTATTATTAAAAATATATTTCCAGCACTCTTTACTTTTATCTATACTGTTTCTAATATTCCATAAAAACTTTTTAATGCAAATTTCTAATATAGAACAGCACTGATTAAAGTAACTTACTAAGTATCTTAAGAATACTGTGTTTAAGTCTTAACAACATAACATTTTCGGCCGTTGTTAAAAAACAGAAACAATCTCCTATGAATTAGTACGTTATGTTATTATACTAATAAAAATTGAAGTTAAAACCAATAACCATTCAATATAAGAAGTATTAATTATTCATAGTTTTATTCTAGAACAGGTGAATGATGTCCTATAATTCTTCGGTATATATTAAAAATATGATATTAACAGTTGTAGTTTTATAACTAAACTATAATATAAAATGTTAATTTAGAGTTTTAACAAAAAAAAATTACGTTTAAATATTTTAATGATTCAATCAAAATAAAATAACATCTAATGTGCAAAAATTAGAAATTATAATCATAAACTATAATAATCATACAAATTAAGAAAGATAATTCTCTGTACATATGGTTATTAATAATTTTGGTTAAATATACATATACTACATATAAATACAAACAGTACAGTTTTATTATTTTTCTAACTGAGAATCTAATTCTTACGAATTTATTTTATAGAAGAAGGTCAAGAAATAAAAAAAACAAAATAATAAAAAAACAAAACAAAAAAGCAGATTAAATCTTATAAGTGAAGCCTAAAAAACTGCAGGCCTTATTCATTTTGGCTGTTTAATTTAAAAATTGTTTTGTTTTTCCTTTTTTTTAATAAAAATTTTGGTTTAGGAGTTTTTTCGTTTAGCTTTTTTGATAAAATGTTTTACATAATAGGTACTAATTTTTCATAATAGATACATATACTTTGATTCCGATTATTTGAATAATAAAAATTAATATCAAAAATAAAGTTTGCAAAATAAATTCCTAAAAAATAAAGATTAAGAAAATAATGTAATTGGAATTTTTTATTTGATTTTTCAGATTCATAATGAGTAATTATTCTATTGTGGTTTTAATACCTAGGCAAATTATTCTATTATTTTTTTCATTGATAAATTAATATTATCAATGATAATCAATGATTATCTGCGTAATACAGTGATTATTTTTTTACTTACACTTCAGTAATACATATTAAGGCTTTGAAATGGATATTGAATAAGACTAAAAATATGTAGTTGTAACAACAGCTGTAAGCTTTTCTGTTCTTTAAATGTGTGTGTAATATGTACTGATTTTTAATTAAATAGGTATACTGTATTGAATGGAGAATAATATACGTTAGATTATAGATATAGTACCTATGCACTTATATTAATGATATTTTTTCTGAAATACATTATACACATACCACATAAGTATACCTCATGTTTAAATTGCATTATTGACTGATGGATATGATGATAATTTAATAATCTATGGATATGATGGATATGATGATAATAATAATTATGAGAGGAGATTATATTGCAGTTTTTTAATAACTGCCCAAAATGTTATGTTATTAAAGCTCAAAAGCATTATTCTTAAGATAGGTACCTACTTAATTGGGTTATTTTGATCACTATTAGATTTTAGAAATTTACATTGAAAGCTTTTTATGACATAACAAAAAAATATGCATAGATAAAAGTAAAGAATTTTGAAAATATTTTTAATAATAATAACATTTCAAAAAATTAACCACTCAATACTTACCAAAAATTAGGTATTGAAAAAATAATAGTTTAGACTTTAGACACTCGAAATGGACTAACAAAACTTAAGAAAAATTGGTCGCAGGACTTTTGTAAATTTTCAACTCAATTGGTCGAACCACTTAAGCGCGACAACAAAGAAATTAAAAAATTTCATTGAACCCTGCTGCCGAAATGGGTTGATGGATCTTAACCAAATCAACTCAGTGAGCTTCTGTTTTAAAGAGCTACATTTCTGTAAATTTTCAACTAAATTAGTCAAGCCGTTTAAGCGCGACAATAAAGAAATTAAAAAACTTCATTGAGCTCTGGTGCCGAAACGGATTAATGAATCATAACCAAATCAACTAAGTGAGATTCCATGGTAAAGAGTCACACTTCTGTAAATTTTCAACTAAATTAGTCAAGCCGTTTAGGCGCGACAACAAAGAAATTAAAAAATTTTATTGAGTCCTGGTGCCGAAACGGGTTAATGGATCATAACCAAATTAACTTAGTGGACTTTTAGGCTACAGAGCAACAGTTTTGCAAGTTTTCAAATCAATTAATTGAACCGTTTAAGCAGGACATCAAAAACATTTAATGAATTTCGTTCGGCTCTCGTGCCCAAACGGGTTACCGGATCTTCATAAAAATTTGTCACAGACTTTTTTTTAGACCACAAAACCACCATACAAAATTGGACATAAATCGGAAACAAAAAATTTTTTGGAAGCCCGCCGGGTCGAATCCGGGTAACATATTCAATCCAAATTTCTTCAACACCCGTCCAATGATAAGAAGAATATTTGTCCAAATTTTCAACTCAATCGATCAAACCGTTTAGGCAGGACACTGAAAAAACGAAAAAGCTTTAAAATGGCTCTCGGACCGCAATGGGTTAATGAACCGAAGCGCGATATAGCGTATAACACTTTTCGAGGTCGTAGGAACGTTCCTGCAAAATTTGGATGCAAGCGGATTGGTGGTTTTTACGTGAAAAGGGCACAAACAAACAAACAAACAAACAGAATTTCTTCCTTATTTATTAGACTAGCAGAGTACCCGGCGTTGCCCGGAGTATTTTATTGGCTTTATGAAATAAAAGTTATTAACTTTTGTTTTTGCGTTAATATAATTTAATTAATATAGTTAACTTATTACTATGCATTTACAGATGCTGGTAGTACCTATATATTCTATTTTTTATTAGATTTAGTTAAATTGTACACAATTGCGGCGAAGTGAATTTCCACAATATATTCTTTAATACCGAGACATAAAATCGTATTTAAATTATAAAAGGCCATAATGTTATCAACTTTTTTTCGTAAGTAATGTCACTTCATGTTTTTGTAAAATATCCTTTTAAGCACATTTTGAAAAATTTGCCATTAGGTTCGCTCTGTCTCTCCGTCTGTTTACAAAACTTATATATTTGTTAATATTCGTTAATACCGAAACATAAAATCGTATTTAAATTATAAAAGACCATAATGTAATCAATTTTTTTTTGTAAGTAATGTCACTTCATGTTTTAATGAATTATCCTTTTAAGCACATTTTGAAAAATTTGTTATTAAGTTCGCTCTGTCCCTCCGTCTGTTTACAAAACTTATATATTCGTTAATATTCGTTAATACCGAAACATAAAATCGTGTAATCAATTTTTTTTGTTTAGGTTCGCTCTGTCCGTCCGTCTGTTAAAACTTGTATACTGTTTATTAAAGAGCAATGAAATATTCGAAAAATTGATTTTTAAGTTGACAATAGGTGGGTTGTCTCTTTCTGTCCTTTGTTAACTAAAATATTTAAGGCCCGTATTAATGTAGAGTCTTGCAAATTCCGTAAAATCGATAAAATATGTCTGTAAGTATATTAATAAAGGTAGCGATATGGCAGTATTCGGTTTAGAAGGGGATGGTACTTCTTCTGATGAGATAAAACAGTACCAAATGGGGAGATATATTAGCAGCAACGAAGCGGTCTGGCGAATATTAAATTTCCCCATGCACCAACGGCATCCGACAGTGATACATCTTGCAGTACACTTAGAGAATGGTCAACGCGTTTATTTTACAGAAGAGAATCTGCAAAATAGAGTAAGTTATCCGCCAAATACAACTTTAACCTCATTTTTCTTGCTTTGCCAGCAGGATGTTTTTGCCAAGACCCTTCTCTATTGCGATGTACCAAAATTTTACACCTGGGATAAGACGATGAAAAACTTTAAACGTCAAGTTCAAGGTGTGGTAGTTTCCGACTGGAATGGTATTAAATGCACCGATGCCCTCGGTCGGGTTTATACAGTGCATCCAAATAATTTCGAATGTTTTTACTTACGCGTTTTGCTTCATTGGGTCAGGGAACCTACTTCATTTCAAAATCTTCGACCTGTTAACGGTCAAATTTATGATACTTATCGTCAAGCCTGCCAAATAAGAGGTTTGCTTGAAGATGATGGACATTGGAACACCGCAATGTTAGAAGCTGCTGCCATTCAATCACTTTCAAAATTGAGGTATTTATTCGCGATATTAATATCTACTTGTGGGGTATCAAATCCAAAACAGCTTTGGGAGTCCCATAAAGAAAGTTTGACCGAGGATATCTTATTGGATGCACGGCGCGGAAACCCAGAAGCCAATATTGTTTATACACCCCATATGTTTAATGAAACTTTAATTTTACTTGAAAGGTTGGTTAAAGTCATATTTTGGATTTTTGACTTTTTACTTTTTGTCTTTTTACCTTATGTATATTACTTCTTCTTGCATTTTTTCTTACACCTTGCCTTTGTCTTTGTCTGTATCTTTAATCCCTGCCTTTGACTCTGTCTTCTTTAATTTCCAGCTTACTCTCAGTCTTTTAATTATTGTTATATTGTATTTTTGATTTACTCCCTTTTTTATTTTTTAGTTTTTCCGTAACAAAATGTCCATTGTTGACCGGTGATTGCCTTTCCATTGTGAGGGGTGATTAAACCCCCTCTATAAATAAAATATCCATTAGAATTAAGGTTTTAGATATCCATTTATTGAATTTACTCTAATTTTCTTAATCTTTGAAGTTAATGTCTATGTCTTTGAATTGGTCCCTATATTTTCTTTAATTTGCTATTTTTGTGTTTTAGTCTTCTTGCTTTTGTAATATAATATTAAAAAACAATTTTTTTACATTAAGTTTATGCTTATTTTATAATAACAGGCTCCGTAGCTAACATATGTCCATATTATAAAAGACGATGAATATCACTATTGTATATGTATTTTTAATGCATACAGTTTACGAACGAGTATAAAAATTATTTTTACTTAAAATGGCGTTGGTAATTCAAAACTATATGAGATTTTCCTTATTTCTCTTCTTATTGTATTTTACTAAATATTATCAACATAAGAAAAAACTTAACGCGTTTTTCAGAAATTTCAGACGTGATATAATTGAACAAGACATGACGTGACATATTCTTCCATCACTTCAGTGATTCAGTGTCTTTCAGAATATGAGCGATGGTAAGTAAAAGTATAAATGTTAATACTAACACTAAGAAATAGTACTTTATTAGTTATAGAAAAAGTAGAAATGTAAAAGTTGTTAATACTAACACTAAGAAATAAGATTTAATTAATTAAATGTAGAAAAACAATAATATAAAGTATTTATTTAAGTACGACTAGATATATATATGTTTTGAATTAACATAAATATAAGATTTAGTTTATTATAAAAAACTAAAAATATTAACTATCTATCTCATAATTTTGATCCTAACATACGGTAATGTCATATAGGTATATTAATATAACTATTATGATATGTAAACGTTCCCTCATCAGTTCATAATCAAAATTATTTATTCATACAATTTCTTAAAATTAAATTTTGAAAGTGTTTATTTCAAAGTTTTTTTCCGTTTCTTTTTATATTTACTATAATTTCTATTATTTTTGGAATTACTCTCCACAAAATTTCTAAATTTAAAAATTATTCTTCTATAAAATATTTAATTACAGAGCGAATCTGATAGCAAATTTTTCAAAATGTGCTTAAAAGGAGATTTCACAAAAACATGAAGTGACATTACTTACGAAAAAAAATGTACCACATTATGGTCATAATTGAAATGCGATTTCAATTATTATCTTCTTCTTCTAATAAATAAGGAAGAAATTCTGTTTGTTTGTTTGTTTGTTTGTTTGTTTGTTTGTGCCCTTTTCACGTAAAAACCACCAGTCCGATTGCAACCAAATTTTGCAGAAACGTTCCTACGACCCAGGAAAGTGTTATAGGCTATATCGCGTTTCGGTTCATTAACCCGTTGCGGCCCGAGAGCCATTTAAAGCCGTTTCGTTTTTTCCCTGTCCTGCCTAAACGGTTTGATCGATTAATTTGAAAATTTGGACAAATATTCTTCTCATCATTGGACGGGTATTGAAGAAATTTGGATTCAATATGTTACCCGGATTCGGCCCGGCGGGCTTCCAAAAAATTTTTTGTTTCCGATTTATGTCCAATTTTGTATGGTGGTTTTATGGTCTGAAAAAAAGCCTGTGACAAATTTTTATGAAGATCCGGTAACCCATTTGGGCAGGAGAGCCGAACGAAGTTCATTAAATTTTTCTGTTGTCCTGCTTAAACGGTTTGACCAATTGAGTTAAAAATTTATCAAAGTGTAGCTCTTTACCACAGGACACTGAGTTGATTTGGTTACGATCCATTAACCCGTTTCGGCACCAGGGCTCAATAAAATTTTTTAATTTCTTTGTTGTCGCACTTAAGCGATTTGACCAATTGAAAATTTGTACAAGTATTGCACTTTGGCACACAAACTCATTCAATAAATTTTGTTGTGATACATTAACTCATTTCGACACGATAGACTATCAAAAAAAAATTTTGTTCCTAATTTCTGTCTAATTTGGCAGGATGAAATTATGGTTCTAAATAAAGGCTGTGACAAAATGTTTGTTAACTCATTTCCGCACGAGCACTTATTAATAATATTTTGTCTAATTTTGTGTATTTTTATTATTATTAAAAAGATATTTCCAATACTCTTTACTTTTATCTATATACTGTTTTTAATATTCCATAAAAACCTTTCAATACAAATTTCTAATATAGAACAGTAATTAAAGTAACCTTATTAAGTATCTTAAGAATACTGTGTTTAAGTCTTAACAACATAACATTTTCGGCCGTTGTTAAAAAACAGAAACAATCTCCTACATTAGACAATTATCATGTCATCATTCAGAAATGCATTACTTACATGTGGTCTTTACATGTGGTCTACCTATATAAGATGCATGTGTATAACATATTTCCCATAAAATATCATTGAAATATGTTAATATAGTATGTATAATATCCCTATATTTAAAAATACTATAAACATAATCAATTAAATTAGAAAACATATTCACATTTCTGTACAGCATTTAATCAGAAGTGAGTACAACATATTTAAAGAACAGAAAATCTTACATTCTTATCCATATACAATTTTTACACATATTTTTAGCCAATCAATTTGGAAACATAATTAGCAAAACTAAAGGTAAAAAAATTCTGGTTGATTCATAAAGGTAAAAAACAATCATGTATTTTTTATAATGAAAATATGTTAAACAGAACCTGAAATGTACGCATTTAAAAAGAAGTTTTTTCAAAATTTGAAAAGCTGTCGGTGTTGTAGGATCCCCAGCGGTGAGGGTACATAAAAAAGTTGTTCTTCAACATTACTCTTTTAAGAGACCTATGCATAGTTAATATTTCATTGCTCTTTATAAACAGTGTATAAGTTTTAACAGACGGAGGGACAGAGCGAAGCTAATAACAAATTTTTCAAAATGTACTGAAAAGAATAATTCACCAAAACATGAAGTGACATTACTTACAAAAAAAAGTTGATAACATTATGGCCTTTTATAATTTAAATACGATTTTATGTTACGGTATTAACAAATATATTGTGAAAACTCACTTCGCCGTAATTGTGTACTCAATAGATTATTGATTCCTTTAAAGATTTTTTGTAGACAAATTATCTCTAAATCTTCGCTCTGTTTATTCAATTTAACTAAATGTAATAAAAAATAGAATATGAACTACCAGTATCTGAAAATGCATAGTAATACATGAACTATATTAATTAAATTAGATTAACTCAAAAGCAAAAGTTAATAATTTTTATTTCATAAAGCCGATCAAATACTCCGGGCAACGCCGGGTACTCTGCTAGTTAAATAAATAAGGAAGAAATTCTGTTTGTTTATTTGTTTGTTTGTGCCCTTTTCACGTAAAAACCACCAGTCCGATTGCAACCAAATTTTGCAGGAACGTTCCCACGACCCCGGAAAGTGTTATAGGCTATATCGCGTTTCGATTCATTAACCCATTGCGGCCCGAGAGCCATTTAAAGCCGTTTCGTTTTTTCGTTGTCCTGCCTAAACGGTTTGATCGATTGAGTTGAAAATTTGGACAAATATTCTCCTTATCATTTGACGGGTACCGAAGAAATTTGGATTCAATATGTTACCCGGATTCGACCCAGCGGGCTTCCAAAAAATTTTTTGTTTTCGATTTATGTCCAATTTTTTATGGTGGTTTTATGGTCTGAAAAAAGCCTGTGACAAATTTTTATGAAGATCCGGTAACCCGTTTGGGCACGAGAGCCGAACGAAGTTCATTAAATGTTTTTGTTGTCCTGCTTAAACATTTTGATCGATTTAGTTGAAAATTTACAATAGTGTAGCTCTTTACCACAGGAGCTCACTGAGTTGATTGAGTTACGATCCATTAACCCGTTTTGGCACTAGGGGTCATTGAAGTTTTGTAATTTACTCAGTTGTCGCACTTAAACTGTTTGACCAATTGAGTTAAAAATTTATCAAAGTGTACCTCTTTACAACAGGAGCTTACTGAGTAAATTTGGTTACGATTCATTATCCGTTTCGGTACCAGGGCTCAATAAAATTTTTTAATTTCTTTGTTGTCGCACTTGAACGGTTTTGCCAATTGAGTTGAAAATTTACAAAAGGGTAGGTCTTCATAACAAAAGCTTTCTGAGTTGATTTGGTTACAATACATTAACCCATCAGGCTTCAGGCCATGAAATTCTCATTTTTTGTTGTTGTGCTTAAACGATTTGACCAATTGAAAATTTGCACAAGTATTGCATTTTGGCAGACAAACTCATTCAATAAATTTTGTTGGGATACATTAACACATTTCGACACGATAGACTGTCAAAAAAAAAATTTTGTTTATAATTTCTGTCTAATTTAGCAGGATGAATTTATGGTTCTAAATTAATCCTGTGACAAAATGTTTGTTAACGTTTGTTAACCCATTTCCGCACGAACACTTATTAATAATATTTTGCCTAATTTTGTGTATTGTTATTATTATTAAAAAGATATTTCCACTCTTTACTTTTATCTATACTGTTTCTAATATTCCATAAAAACTTTTCAATGCAAATTTTTAATATAGAACAGCACTGATTAAAGTAACCTTACTAAGTATCTTAAGAATACTGTGTTTAAGTCTTAACAACATAGCATTTTCGGCCGTTGTTAAAAAACAGAAACAATCTCCTACATCAGACAATCATCATGTCATCATTCAGAAATGCATTACTTACATGTGGTTCATCTACATGAGATGCATGTGTATAACATGTTTCCCATAAAACATAATTGAAATATGTATATATGGTATGTATAATATCCGTATATTTAAAAATACTATAAACTTAATCAATTAAATTAGAAAACATATTCACATTTCTGTACATCATTTAATCAAAAATAAGTACATACATATTTAAAGAACAGAAAACCTTACATTCTTATCAATATACTATTTGTACACATATTTTTAGCCAATCAATTTGGAAACATAATTAGCAAAACTAAAGGTAAAAAAATTCTGGTTGATTCATAAAGGTAAAAAACAATCATGTATTTTTTATAATGAAAATATGTTAAACAGAACCTGAAATGTACGCATTTAAAAAGAAGTTTTTTCAAAATTTGAAAAGCTGTCGGTGTTGTAGGATCCCCAGCGGTGAGGGTACATAAAAAAGTTGTTCTTCAACATTACTCTTTTAAGAGACCTATGCATAGTTAATATTTCATTGCTCTTTATAAACAGTGTATAAGTTTTAACAGACGGAGGGACAGAGCGAAGCTAATAACAAATTTTTCAAAATGTACTGAAAAGAATAATTCACCAAAACATGAAGTGACATTACTTACAAAAAAAAGTTGATAACATTATGGCCTTTTATAATTTAAATACGATTTTATGTTACGGTATTAACAAATATATTGTGAAAACTCACTTCGCCGTAATTGTGTACTCAATAGATTATTGATTCCTTTAAAGATTTTTTGTAGACAAATTATCTCTAAATCTTCGCTCTGTTTATTCAATTTAACTAAATGTAATAAAAAATAGAATATGAACTACCAGTATCTGAAAATGCATAGTAATACATGAACTATATTAATTAAATTAGATTAACTCAAAAGCAAAAGTTAATAATTTTTATTTCATAAAGCCGATCAAATACTCCGGGCAACGCCGGGTACTCTGCTAGTTAAATAAATAAGGAAGAAATTCTGTTTGTTTATTTGTTTGTTTGTGCCCTTTTCACGTAAAAACCACCAGTCCGATTGCAACCAAATTTTGCAGGAACGTTCCCACGACCCCGGAAAGTGTTATAGGCTATATCGCGTTTCGATTCATTAACCCATTGCGGCCCGAGAGCCATTTAAAGCCGTTTCGTTTTTTCGTTGTCCTGCCTAAACGGTTTGATCGATTGAGTTGAAAATTTGGACAAATATTCTCCTTATCATTTGACGGGTACCGAAGAAATTTGGATTCAATATGTTACCCGGATTCGACCCGGCGGGCTTCCAAAAAATTTTTTGTTTTCGATTTATGTCCAATTTTTTATGGTGGTTTTATGGTCTGAAAAAAGCCTGTGACAAATTTTTATGAAGATCCGGTAACCCGTTTGGGCACGAGAGCCGAACGAAGTTCATTAAATGTTTTTGTTGTCCTGCTTAAACGTTTTGATCAATTTAGTTGAAAATTTACAATAGTGTAGCTCTTTACCACAGGAGCTCACTGAGTTGATTGAGTTACGATCCATTAACCCGTTTTGGCACTAGGGGTCATTGAAGTTTTGTAATTTACTCAGTTGTCGCACTTAAACTGTTTGACCAATTGAGTTAAAAATTTATCAAAGTGTACCTCTTTACAACAGGAGCTTACTGAGTAAATTTGGTTACGATTCATTATCCGTTTCGGTACCAGGGCTCAATAAAATTTTTTAATTTCTTTGTTGTCGCACTTGAACGGTTTTGCCAATTGAGTTGAAAATTTACAAAAGGGTAGGTCTTCATAGCAAAAGCTTTCTGAGTTGATTTGGTTACAATACATTAACCCATCAGGCTTCAGGCCATGAAATTCTCATTTTTTGTTGTTGTGCTTAAACGATTTGACCAATTGAAAATTTGCACAAGTATTGCATTTTGGCAGACAAACTCATTCAATAAATTTTGTTGGGATACATTAACACATTTCGACACGATAGACTGTCAAAAAAAAATTTTGTTTATAATTTCTGTCTAATTTGGCAGGATGAATTTATGGTTCTAAATTAAGCCTGTGACAAAATGTTTGTTAACGTTTGTTAACCCATTTCCGCACGAACACTTATTAATAATATTTTGCCTAATTTTGTGTATTGTTATTATTATTAAAAAGATATTTCCACTCTTTACTTTTATCTATACTGTTTCTAATATTCCATAAAAACTTTTCAATGCAAATTTTTAATATAGAACAGCACTGATTAAAGTAACCTTACTAAGTATCTTAAGAATACTGTGTTTAAGTCTTAACAACATAGCATTTTCGGCCGTTGTTAAAAAACAGAAACAATCTCCTACATTAGACAATCATCATGTCATCATTCAGAAATGCATTACTTACATGTGGTTCATCTACATGAGATGCATGTGTATAACATGTTTCCCATAAAACATAATTGAAATATGTATATATGGTATGTATAATATCCGTATATTTAAAAATACTATAAACTTAATCAATTAAATTAGAAAACATATTCACATTTCTGTACATCATTTAATCAAAAATAAGTACATACATATTTAAAGAACAGAAAACCTTACATTCTTATCAATATACTATTTGTACACATATTTTTAGCCAATCAATTTGAAAACATAATTAGAAAAACTAAAGGTAAAAAAATTCTGGTTGATTTATAAAGGTAAAAAACAATCATGTATTTTTTATATTGCAAATATGTTAAACAGAACCTGAAATGTACGCATTTAAAAAGTTTTTTCAAAATTTGAAGAGCTGTCGGTGCTGTAGGATCTCCAACGGTGAGGGTACATAAAAAAGTTGTTCTACAACATTACTCTTTTAAGACACATAGGCATAGCTAATATTTCATTGCTCTTTATTAAACAGTATATAAGTTTTAACTGACGGAGGGACAGAGCGAACTTAATAACAAATTTTTTAAAATGTGCTTAAAAGGATAATACACCAAAACATGAAGTGACATTACTTACAAAAAAAAAATTGATTACATTATGGTCTTTTATAATTTAAATACGATTTTATGTTTCGGTTTTAACGAATATTAACGAATATATAAGTTTTGTAAACAGACGGAGGGACGGAGCGAACCTAATGGCAAATTTTTCAAAATGTGCTTAAAAGGATATTTTACAAAAACATGAAGTGACATTACTTACGAAAAAAAATGTACTACATTATGGTCATAATTGAAATGCGATTTTATGTCTCGGTATTAAAGAATATATTGTGGAAATTCACTTCGCCGCAATTGTGTACTTAACATGTTATTGATTCCTTTAAACATTTTTTGTAGAAGAATTGTCTCTAATTCTTGGCTCTGTTTATTCAATTTAACTAAATCTAATAAAAAATAGAAAATAAACTAACAGCATCTGTAAATGCATAGTAACTATATTAATTAAATTATATTAACGCAGAAACAAAAGTTAATAATTTTTATTTCATAAAGCCAATAAAATACTCCGGGCAACGCCGGGTACTCTGCTAGTCTAATAAATAAGGAAGAAATTCTGTTTGTTTGTTTGTTTGTGCCCTTTTCACGTAAAAACCACCAGTCCGATTGCAACCAAATTTTGCAGAAACGTTCCTACGACCCCGGAAAGTGTTATAGGCTATATCGCGTTTCGATTCATTAACCCATTGCAGCCCGAGAGCCATTTAAAGCCGTTTCGTTTTTTCGTTGTCCTGCCTAAACGGTTTGATCGATTGAGTTGAAAATTTGGACAAATATTCTCCTTATCATTGGACGAATACTGAAGAAATTTGGATTCAATATGTTACCCGGATTCGGCCCGGCGGGCTGCCAAACAATTTTTTGTTTCCGATTTATGTCCAATTTTGTATGGTGGCTTTATGGTCTGAAAAAAAGCCTGTGACAGATTTTTATGAAGATCCGGTAACCCGTTTGGGTACGAGAGCCGAAAGAAGTTCATTAAATTTTTTTGTTGTCCTGCTTAAAGGGTTTAATCAATTGACTTGAAAATTCGCAAAACTGTTGCTCTTTAGCAGAAAAGCTTGTTAGGGCAATTTGGTAACGATCCATTATTAGCCCGTTTCGACACCAAAGCCCAATGAAGTTTTTTAATTTTTTTATTGTCGAGCTTAAACATTGACCAATGAGTTGAAAATTTGCAAAATTATAGCTCTTTAGCACGGAAGCATACTAAGTTGAATTTGTTACGATCCATTAACCCATTACGGACTTAGTACACATCAGGACTTAGTAAATTTTTTTAATTTACCTTAATGTCGCGCTAAATGGTTTGACCAATTGAGTTGAAAATTTACAAAAGTCTATCTCTTCACCACAGAAGCTCACTGAGTTGATTTGGTTACGATCCATTGACCTGGTTTGGCACCAGGGCTCAATGAATTTTTTAATTTCTTTATTGTCGCGCTTAAACGGTTTGACAAATTAAGTTGAAAATGTACAATAGTGTAGCTCTTCACCCCAGAAGCGCTATCAGTTGATTTGGTTACCACTAACCCGTTTCGGCACCAGGGCCCAATGAAGTTTCTTAATTTCTTTGTTGTCGCGCTTAAACGGTTTGACCAACTTAGTTGAAAATTCGGAAAAGCTTTAGTTCTTTACCACAGAAGCTTACTGAGTTGATTTGGTTACGATACATTAACCCATTTCAGCATCAAGCCTCAATGAAGTTTTTCATTTTTTTGTTGTCGTGCTTAAACGGTTTGACCAATTGAACATTGGTAGAAGTATTGCACTTTAAGACAGAAGCTCATTTAATTAATTCTGCCGTGATACATTAACCCATTTCAGCACGATAGACTCTCAAAAAAAATTTTGTTTCCCATTTTTGTTCAATTTGGCAGGATGAATTTACGATTTTAAATTAAGCGTGTGACAAATTTTTGTTAACGTTCGTTAGCCTATTTTGGCAAGAGTACCTATTAAAAATATTCTTCCCAATTTTTTGTACTGTTATTATTATGGAAAAGATATTTTCAACACTTTTTACTTTTGTCTATCTATATTGTTTTTGATATTTCATAAAAAGTTTTCAATGCAAAAATTTCTAACACATAATTAATGGTAATTAAAATAACCTAATTAAGTATTTTAAGAATACTGTCAACTGTGCTTAAGTTTTAACAACACAACATTTTCGGCAATTATTGACAATCATTATGGCATCATTGAGGAATGCATTACTATTATGTGGTCTACCTATATAAGATGCATATATATCTACTATATATTTCTCCAAAAATATTATTGAAAAAAGTACATACTATATGTGTAATGTACGTATGTTTAAAAGTAAACTATAAACACAATCAATTAAAATAGAAAACACATTCAGATTCCTGTATCAGTATTTAATCAAAATTAGTACATACGTATTTAAAGAACAGAACCATTCTTCTCCATCAGTTTTTTACACATATTTGTAGCATATATCAATTTTAAAAGATAAATACTTATTAGAAAAAGTATTTATAAGTATTTAAAGTACGTAAAAAAATTCTGATTGATTTATAAAAGTAAAAAACAACCTTGTCTTTTTATATTAAAAATATGTAATAAACAGTACCTGAGATGAATGCATTTAACCAATAATAATAAACAGAACCTGAGATGAATGCATTTAAAAAGAAGTTTTTTCAAAATTTGAAGAGCTGTAGGTGCTGTAGGAGCTGTAATGGTGAGGCTATATAAAAAAGTTGTTCTACAACATTGTTTTTTTAAGAGACCTATGTTGTAGAGCACCTTGCTTTTTTAAGAGGTGCATGGTTAATATTTCATTACTCTTTATTCAACAGTGTATACGTTTTGTAAACAAACAGACGGACAGAGTGAAACTAATAGCAAATTTTTCAAAATGTTCTTAAAAGAATAATTCATAAAAACATGAAATGACATTACTTACGGAAAAAAATGTATTACATTATGCTCTTTTTTAATTGAAATGCGATTTTATGTTTCGGTATTACCGAATATATTGTGGAAACTCAATAAAATACGCCCTAATAATATACCCAATAGATTATTGATTCCTTTAAAGATTTTTTGTAAATAAATTGTCTCTAATTCCTCGCTCTGTTTATTCAATTTGCTAAAAAAAATTTAATTAAATGTAATTAAATGTAATAAAAAATAAAATATTAACTACCAGCATATGTAAATGTATATCAATAAGTTAACTATATTAATTAAATTATTTTATTTATTTATTTACCATTTATATTAATATTAAAAATCACATAGGATATTGCAATATTACAAAACCATCGGGTACTAAGTCGAATACTATTATTAAATTATACACTAATATTATTTATTTTGTTTATATTATACTAGTGGAAAAGCCCATCACATGATGTGCGCACGGCGAATAAGAAAGTTTTTTTAAATGCTGTATAGCGTATGGTATTGATAATCCGAACCCAATCATTTTTCAAGTTTCAAATCATTGGGCCGAATTTTCATTACTAAAAATTTCTAGATAATTTCTTACAAAAATTTTATAAAAAGAAACAAATTTTTATTAACAAATTTTTATTGATTTTTTTTATATATAAAACGAATTTAATATGATACTTTTTTCATTCAAAAATATTTATTTATACATATTAAGAATCTTCTATGTATAATATAATGCATTGTCGTTTTATTGAAGGAATTCTCTTTGATCATCAAAGAGAATTTCATATTATGAAATTTATGATTCTTCTTTGTAAACAAATATGACGTATATTATTTATGTATATATTGTGTACATAATTATATTTTATCTCCAGAAAGAAATATAAAGTAATTGTATGTGTATATTGTGTATATATTATGTGGTTGTGTATATTGTGTACCTATATTTATCTTCAGAAAGAAGTATTGTGAATGAATATATTGTAATGAACATATGTGAAAAAATTTAAAATTTAAAAAATGGACACACGAATAGCAGCAGCAGGAGATTATCTCTTATTATATTAAGATATTTTATATTTACACTATATTTGGTAGCAAGGGGGATTTGTTTTCAATTAATAAAACTTGCTACCTGTGCAGGATTTGAACCGGCACTCCCTTGGTTAATAAATGACGTGTTTAACCACTAGGCCACCGAGGATCCTGATTAAATTATATTAACGCAAACAGAAAAGTTAGAAAGCCAACAAAATACTCCGGGCAACGCCGGGTACTCTGCTAGTCTAATATATAATGATGGAATTCTGTTTGTTTGTTTGCCTGATTCACGTAAAAACCACCAGTCCCATTGCAACCAAATTTTGCAAGAATATTTCTACGACCGCGGAAGGAGTTATAGACTATATCACGTTTCGATTCATTAACACATTGCGGCCCGAGAGCCTTTTAAAACTTTTTGGTTTTTTCGTCCTGCCTAAACGGTTTGACCGATTGAGTTGAAAATTTGCACACATTTCTTCTTGGCTTTCCGGATGTGACCAAGAAGTATGCTTGCAAGATAAAGAACAGAAAACCTTACATTCTTATCAATATACTATTTGTACACATATTTTTAGCCAATCAATTTGGAAACATAATTAGCAAAACTAAAGGTAAAAAAATTCTGGTTGATTCATAAAGGTAAAAAACAATCATGTATTTTTTATAATGAAAATATGTTAAACAGAACCTGAAATGTACGCATTTAAAAAGAAGTTTTTTCAAAATTTGAAAAGCTGTCGGTGTTGTAGGATCCCCAGCGGTGAGGGTACATAAAAAAGTTGTTCTTCAACATTACTCTTTTAAGAGACCTATGCATAGTTAATATTTCATTGCTCTTTATAAACAGTGTATAAGTTTTAACAGACGGAGGGACAGAGCGAAGCTAATAACAAATTTTTCAAAATGTACTGAAAAGAATAATTCACCAAAACATGAAGTGACATTACTTACAAAAAAAAGTTGATAACATTATGGCCTTTTATAATTTAAATACGATTTTATGTTACGGTATTAACAAATATATTGTGAAAACTCACTTCGCCGTAATTGTGTACTCAATAGATTATTGATTCCTTTAAAGATTTTTTGTAGACAAATTATCTCTAAATCTTCGCTCTGTTTATTCAATTTAACTAAATGTAATAAAAAATAGAATATGAACTACCAGTATCTGAAAATGCATAGTAATACATGAACTATATTAATTAAATTAGATTAACTCAAAAGCAAAAGTTAATAATTTTTATTTCATAAAGCCGATCAAATACTCCGGGCAACGCCGGGTACTCTGCTAGTTAAATAAATAAGGAAGAAATTCTGTTTGTTTATTTGTTTGTTTGTGCCCTTTTCACGTAAAAACCACCAGTCCGATTGCAACCAAATTTTGCAGGAACGTTCCCACGACCCCGGAAAGTGTTATAGGCTATATCGCGTTTCGATTCATTAACCCATTGCGGCCGAGAGCCATTTAAAGCCGTTTCGTTTTTTCGTTGTCCTGCCTAAACGGTTTGATCGATTGAGTTGAAAATTTGGACAAATATTCTCCTTATCATTTGACGGGTACCGAAGAAATTTGGATTCAATATGTTACCCGGATTCGACCCCCGACCCCAAAAAATTTTTTGTTTTCGATTTATGTCCAATTTTTTATGGTGGTTTTATGGTCTGAAAAAAGCCTGTGACAAATTTTTATGAAGATCCGGTAACCCGTTTGGGCACGAGAGCCGAACGAAGTTCATTAAATGTTTTTGTTGTCCTGCTTAAACGTTTTGATCAATTTAGTTGAAAATTTACAATAGTGTAGCTCTTTACCACAGGAGCTCACTGAGTTGATTGAGTTACGATCCATTAACCCGTTTTGGCACTAGGGGTCATTGAAGTTTTGTAATTTACTCAGTTGTCGCACTTAAACTGTTTGACCAATTGAGTTAAAAATTTATCAAAGTGTACCTCTTTACAACAGGAGCTTACTGAGTAAATTTGGTTACGATTCATTATCCGTTTCGGTACCAGGGCTCAATAAAATTTTTTAATTTCTTTGTTGTCGCACTTGAACGGTTTTGCCAATTGAGTTGAAAATTTACAAAAGGGTAGGTCTTCATAGCAAAAGCTTTCTGAGTTGATTTGGTTACAATACATTAACCCATCAGGCTTCAGGCCATGAAATTCTCATTTTTTGTTGTTGTGCTTAAACGATTTGACCAATTGAAAATTTGCACAAGTATTGCATTTTGGCAGACAAACTCATTCAATAAATTTTGTTGGGATACATTAACACATTTCGACACGATAGACTGTCAAAAAAAAAATTTTGTTTATAATTTCTGTCTAATTTGGCAGGATGAATTTATGGTTCTAAATTAAGCATGTGACAAAATGTTTGTTAACGTTTGTTAACCCATTTCCGCACGAACACTTATTAATAATATTTTGCCTAATTTTGTGTATTGTTATTATTATTAAAAAGATATTTCCACTCTTTACTTTTATCTATACTGTTTCTAATATTCCATAAAAACTTTTCAATGCAAATTTTTAATATAGAACAGCACTGATTAAAGTAACCTTACTAAGCATCTTAAGAATACTGTGTTTAAGTCTTAACACCATAGCATTTTCGGCCGTTGTTAAAAAACAGAAACAATCTCCTACATTAGACAATCATCATGTCATCATTCAGAAATGCATTACTTACATGTGGTTCATCTACATGAGATGCATGTGTATAACATGTTTCCCATAAAACATAATTGAAATATGTATATATGGTATGTATAATATCCGTATATTTAAAAATACTATAAACTTAATCAATTAAATTAGAAAACATATTCACATTTCTGTACATCATTTAATCAAAAATAAGTACATACATATTTAAAGAACAGAAAACCTTACATTCTTATCAATATACTATTTGTACACATATTTTTAGCCAATCAATTTGAAAACATAATTAGAAAAACTAAAGGTAAAAAAATTCTGGTTGATTTATAAAGGTAAAAAACAATCATGTATTTTTTATATTGCAAATATGTTAAACAGAACCTGAAATGTACGCATTTAAAAAGTTTTTTCAAAATTTGAAGAGCTGTCGGTGCTGTAGGATCTCCAACGGTGAGGGTACATAAAAAAGTTGTTCTACAACATTACTCTTTTAAGACACATAGGCATAGCTAATATTTCATTGCTCTTTATTAAACAGTATATAAGTTTTAACTGACGGAGGGACAGAGCGAACTTAATAACAAATTTTTTAAAATGTGCTTAAAAGGATAATACACCAAAACATGAAGTGACATTACTTACAAAAAAAAAATTGATTACATTATGGTCTTTTATAATTTAAATACGATTTTATGTTTCGGTTTTAACGAATATTAACGAATATATAAGTTTTGTAAACAGACGGAGGGACGGAGCGAACCTAATGGCAAATTTTTCAAAATGTGCTTAAAAGGATATTTTACAAAAACATGAAGTGACATTACTTACGAAAAAAAATGTACTACATTATGGTCATAATTGAAATGCGATTTTATGTCTCGGTATTAAAGAATATATTGTGGAAATTCACTTCGCCGCAATTGTGTACTTAACATGTTATTGATTCCTTTAAACATTTTTTGTAGAAGAATTGTCTCTAATTCTTGGCTCTGTTTATTCAATTTAACTAAATCTAATAAAAAATAGAAAATAAACTAACAGCATCTGTAAATGCATAGTAACTATATTAATTAAATTATATTAACGCAGAAACAAAAGTTAATAATTTTTATTTCATAAAGCCAATAAAATACTCCGGGCAACGCCGGGTACTCTGCTAGTCTAATAAATAAGGAAGAAATTCTGTTTGTTTGTTTGTTTGTGCCCTTTTCACGTAAAAACCACCAGTCCGATTGCAACCAAATTTTGCAGAAACGTTCCTACGACCCCGGAAAGTGTTATAGGCTATATCGCGTTTCGATTCATTAACCCATTGCAGCCCGAGAGCCATTTAAAGCCGTTTCGTTTTTTTGTTGTCCTGCCTAAACGGTTTGATCGATTGAGTTGAAAATTTGGACAAATATTCTCCTTATCATTGGACGAATACTGAAGAAATTTGGATTCAATATGTTACCCGGATTCGGCCCGGCGGGCTGCCAAACAATTTTTTGTTTCCGATTTATGTCCAATTTTGTATGGTGGCTTTATGGTCTGAAAAAAAGCCTGTGACAGATTTTTATGAAGATCCGGTAACCCGTTTGGGTACGAGAGCCGAAAGAAGTTCATTAAATTTTTTTGTTGTCCTGCTTAAAGGGTTTAATCAATTGACTTGAAAATTCGCAAAACTGTTGCTCTTTAGCAGAAAAGCTTGTTAGGGCAATTTGGTAACGATCCATTATTAGCCCGTTTCGACACCAAAGCCCAATGAAGTTTTTTAATTTTTTTATTGTCGAGCTTAAACATTGACCAATGAGTTGAAAATTTGCAAAATTATAGCTCTTTAGCACGGAAGCATACTAAGTTGAATTTGTTACGATCCATTAACCCATTACGGACTTAGTACACATCAGGACTTAGTAAATTTTTTTAATTTACCTTAATGTCGCGCTTAAATGGTTTGACCAATTGAGTTGAAAATTTACAAAAGTCTATCTCTTCACCACAGAAGCTCACTGAGTTGATTTGGTTACGATCCATTGACCTGGTTTGGCACCAGGGCTCAATGAATTTTTTAATTTCTTTATTGTCGCGCTTAAACGGTTTGACAAATTAAGTTGAAAATGTACAATAGTGTAGCTCTTCACCCCAGAAGCGCTATCAGTTGATTTGGTTACCACTAACCCGTTTCGGCACCAGGGCCCAATGAAGTTTCTTAATTTCTTTGTTGTCGCGCTTAAACGGTTTGACCAACTTAGTTGAAAATTCGGAAAAGCTTTAGTTCTTTACCACAGAAGCTTACTGAGTTGATTTGGTTACGATACATTAACCCATTTCAGCATCAAGCCTCAATGAAGTTTTTCATTTTTTTGTTGTCGTGCTTAAACGGTTTGACCAATTGAACATTGGTAGAAGTATTGCACTTTAAGACAGAAGCTTATTTAATTAATTCTGCCGTGATACATTAACCCATTTCAGCACGATAGACTCTCAAAAAAAATTTTGTTTCTCATTTTTGTTCAATTTGGCAGGATGAATTTACGATTTTAAATTAAGCGTGTGACAAATTTTTGTTAACGTTCGTTAGCCTATTTTGGCAAGAGTACCTATTAAAAATATTCTTCCCAATTTTTTGTACTGTTATTATTATGGAAAAGATATTTTCAACACTTTTTACTTTTGTCTATCTATATTGTTTTTGATATTTCATAAAAAGTTTTCAATGCAAAAATTTCTAACACATAATTAATGGTAATTAAAATAACCTAATTAAGTATTTTAAGAATACTGTCAACTGTGCTTAAGTTTTAACAACACAACATTTTCGGCAATTATTGACAATCATTATGGCATCATTGAGGAATGCATTACTATTATGTGGTCTACCTATATAAGATGCATATATATCTACTATATATTTCTCCAAAAATATTATTGAAAAAAGTACATACTATATGTGTAATGTACGTATGTTTAAAAGTAAACTATAAACACAATCAATTAAAATAGAAAACACATTCAGATTCCTGTATCAGTATTTAATCAAAATTAGTACATACGTATTTAAAGAACAGAACCATTCTTCTCCATCAGTTTTTTACACATATTTGTAGCATATATCAATTTTAAAAGATAAATACTTATTAGAAAAAGTATTTATAAGTATTTAAAGTACGTAAAAAAATTCTGATTGATTTATAAAAGTAAAAAACAACCTTGTCTTTTTATATTAAAAATATGTAATAAACAGTACCTGAGATGAATGCATTTAACCAATAATAATAAACAGAACCTGAGATGAATGCATTTAAAAAGAAGTTTTTTCAAAATTTGAAGAGCTGTAGGTGCTGTAGGAGCTGTAATGGTGAGGCTATATAAAAAAGTTGCAGCCCTGGTGTCTAAACGGGTTAATGGATCGCAACCAAATCAACTCAGCGAGCTTCTGTGGCAAATAGCTACACTTTGATAAATTTTCAACTCAATTGGTCAAACCGTTTAAGCGCGACAACAAAGTAAATTACAAAACTTCACGGACCCCTGGTGCCGAAACGGGTTAATGGATCGTAACCAAATTAACCTAGTGAGCTTTTCTGCTAAAGAGCATGAATTTTGCGAATTTTCAACTCGATTTATTTAAACCGTTTAAGCAGGACAACAGAAACATTATTAAACTTCGTTCGGGTTAAAGATTAAACGGGTTAACGGAACTTCATAAACCGGAACTTCATCTGACTCATAGCGCAGTGGTTAAGTCGCCAACCTTTCAATCGAAGGGTCTTGGGTTCAAACCCCGGTCAGGTCATAAATAGAAAAAAAAAATATGTAGTACTTTTATATCGTAATAATGTATATCGTATAATTAATAGTAGTAATAATAACAATAATAATATTAATAATAATAATAATAATAATAGTAATAATTTAATTCAATTGTCATGAATTCAGACGTATTAAATTTAACGGATACTTGTAATTAGTAATTTTATTTTTGTTAAAGTTAATTATTTTGTTCGCATCAATTAGAAATTTGATCACTTCAATATTCAAAGTGATCGTGCTGCAGTTTTTTTTACAACCATAAGCGTGATAGCCTACAATCCATGGCTTAAATGTAAATTAACAATAAGAGTGACAACAGGTGTGAGGTGTGCCGCAGTATGTAGCAAGATTTACCACTGTCAACATAAATGCTCGGGATTAGACCAGTCAACAATTGGAATATTAAATGTGAATTCAAATATTAAATTTATATGTGATGATTACGTTCTATACATTCAAAATGTCGATATGGTGGTTCAAAACATTGAATGCTCTGTCAAAAAAATAGTGACTATTTAAAAGAGTACAAGACTGAATTTGAATGTGCATTAAAGAAAAATGAGTAAGAGTTAATTCAGTTATTAAAAGCTATTGAAGAGAGATATTTAGAGAGGCTAGAATAAATTAAAAATGAAGAAGAAAGCGAAATTCAGAAAATGTACCAACTAACAGAGATATTTAAATCGGAGAGTGAAAATATTAATGCTAATATAAAAAATACTATATCTTAGAACAATAAACTGTGTACTGAATTAAAAATTTTAGACAGTGAAAATAAAAAAAAATAAAATATGGGTCAAAATGTTTCATTTGCTGAAATATTAAAAAGTGCAAGCGTTAACAATAAAACTATTACTCCAATAAAGAAAGGTGTACCACTAGTTATTAAACCAAAACAAAAACAAAAATGTCAAATAACCAAAATGGAACTAAATAAAAAAGTTGATCCAATAAACTTAAAAATAAAAAATGTGGAAAATAGAAAAAATAGAATGGTTCTTATTGAATGTGAAACTAAAGAAGAACGTGATAAAATAATAAATGAACTTGAAAATAAAATGGATGATTATGAAATTAAGGTGCCAGCGGAAATTAAGACAAAAATTGAAATTGTACATATGGATGTTAAATATACTGAAGAGGATCTAATAAAGGAACTGAAGGTACAGAATTCTAATTTAGAACACAGTACTATGAAATGGTGAAATGAAATGGTGGTGAAAATTTATCAAGCAAAAAATATTGATAATGTAAAATATAATGTTATTATTGAAATTGATAAAGAATCTTTCCGTAAGGTGATTGCAAACGAAAAAGTAACAATAGGATGGGAGCGTTTTAAAGTTTTCGATGCTTTGCGAGTTTTACGGTGCTACAAATGTAAGGACTTTAATCATAAAGCTATGAATTGTACAAAAGAAGAAACGTGCAGCAAATGCCATCAAAATCACAAAAGTAAAGATGAAGTTATTAAATGCATTAATTGCTTGAAGGTAAATGAAACTTTAAAACTTCGTTTAAATGTAGATCATAAAACGTTCAGCGTATTATGTCCAGTTTACCAGAAAAAGTTAAGTAACCTAAGACAAAAAATTGGATATTAGCAATCAAAGTTAATTGAGAAAGAAAGCAAAATTTCAATTATATTGGATATGACCAGTGAAAAAAATAAAAAGGGCAAAAACAACTCTAATAATAATAATAATAATAATAATAATAATAATAATAATAATAATAATAATAATAATAATGATGATAATATCAACTATAATAATAATGATAATAATAATGTTAATAATAATAATAATATGAAAATTCATGAAGTTAATGCTGAAGATGTAAGCCAGTCTGAAGTTCCAATAACTAAATATCCTAATTGGATTAAGGGTGAAACGATAAATCTGGCAAGCAGTGATATTGAAATGTCTAATAGAAAAAACTTTATAAATCCGCTAGCTCCACCGATTGTCAGATTAACAAGAAATGCAATTATATCCACAAGGGTCGGTTCTTGATCCTTCATTATATCTATTGTATGCACATAATATGCAATTTGCTAATATAAAATCTGATTATAAAATATTTGCTGATCTATTCAGCAAAAAATGCTGAGTTATTAGAAGAATTGTGTAGGTGAGAAACAAAGTTAAACTATTCCATGTAGAAAATTTTTGAGTAAAATAAAAAATACTTTTAACTTTTTTCCCCATCAAATTGTTTATAAATAAGTTAAGCTAAACGTAAACGTTTAGTGTTTGGAGTATCTGCTATTAACGATTAAAATCACAAGCTTTCGGTTTGCTTTTTATCAAGCTAAAAAATTTGGAATGGTTTCGTTTTGAAAATAACAATTGGAATTGTTTTGTTTTGAAAAAATTATTCAGGGAATAGTTTCAGTTTGTTAATAAAATTAAATTTTCTTATATTTTTAAAGTAACGCATTCTTTGCCTTTTTTTATTAAATCACATAAATTCCTTTATTACGAACATAAAATAAATAAAAATAAATTAACAAAATATAAAATTTATAAAAAAATAAAAACATAAAAAGTATGAAATCAGTTAATTTCAAAATTCAATTAAAAAATTTAAATTTTTATAGTCTATACTCAGTCTATACTCTAATAATATTAATTTCAGGACTTTGTTGCTGGCAAAAATCATCGCCATTAATGTTTTGCAGAAAGTCAGCGTTTCCGTTTAATATATTCTTATAAAAATTCAGCTGCTCAATTGATTTCCATTCATTTCCAAAATGTTTGGAAAGTAGGTTATCAACGTCATTCAGTTTTAAATCATTTACCCTAATGCCAAGAGGCAATCTATCAAGCTTAATTTGGTTTAGATTTCTTCCACGTTTAATGGTAGACTTATCAACCCCGATGTCCGACCTGTAAAAAACTTCTCCTCTTACGAGAATGCAATTATTTTTCGCTCTTGTTAAATAAAATCTTTTACTCTCTTTAAATTTGAAATGCCAGCTGCCAGTATGCTTACAATTTTTTTCGATTTCCAATTTAAAATCATATACAGGACAATCATCACTTCCTAAGTTTTTAGTGGTACCAAATTCACTGTAGATTTCTAAATACTCCTCAACATTTACTATGGTCTCCTTTGCCTTTACCTTTTTTTCAATTTGGGCAAAGACCCTGTCGGCAGGTAAATATGAGTGTCCTGCAATTGGAAATATGATTTCTATTCGTTTTACATGACGTGGAGCTTTTGTCGCTAGCCAATATTGGCACATGCCAACCATGATGGAATTTTTGTTTTGGCCTCCACATCCGTCGGCCATTAAACGAATCGTGATTATACCAGTCATGTCTTTATTGTTCAAATATTGGAAAACAGAGGATGCAATTTCGTTGGATCCTTTCGCATGACAATTTTCGGTCCAGTAATATAAAAATGTGTTTTCTTTCGCAAGTGCACTTTTTGATGTTCCTTCCACAATTGCAAACATATATATATATAATTGTCGGCTAAAGTAAGCTGCTTGGTCTGGAAGTTTCGGCAATGGCATATTTTTTTGACAGTCAAAAGAAATCAAAAGTAAACCATCCTTTTTTTCTTTTAACAGATCATAAAATGACTTAGCTCGACGTTTGTGTATTAATAATTGTGTTTGTAGCTCTTGTTTTATTTTTAAATCTCTGTCGTACTTCATTCTTTCTCTATAACTTATACAAGTAGAGCACATATCCGTTGCTGGACTTTTAAATCCAATATTAAATTTTTTTACGAATATTTCTCTGAAAAAACTATATCGCACTTTTTTATCTTGCATTTTCTCATTATACAGTATCCAAATTTTCCTTATTGATAGTTCGCTTGGCAAATATTGGCGTTTAAAAATTTGACTACGACAGTAGTGAATTTCAATAGTTTTAAATTGTTTTATAAAATTGATAACGCAATTTCTTTTGTCATCATATTGCTTACTTCTTTTGTCTCCACCTCGTTTTTCGATAGGAGCCAGTCCCATTTCAAAATTACGAGAGCAAACACGGTGTAATCTTCCTTTTGTAATCCCAAGTATATTTAAAAATGTTTTTTGACATACCTTTAAATAAAATATGTACACAAAATATAATTTCAGTATACCTTAACATTTTTAATGTTTTTGTATACATACTTTTAAAATCAATCCTTTTTTTGTGCGAATAGTATATTTTACACAAAATTTTTGTTTACTACCTTTTGCTAAACCGCGACCAGTTCTTTTTGGAGCAGTAATTTGGCAATAAGTAAACAAAAAAGCATCTTGCGACATTTTAGCTGGTATCATGTAAAATGCATCTGAAAATTTTAATGCATCGGCAGGTTTCAGTTGTTTGCATTTGAATCCACTTTTTTCTTTGTGTTGGCATTTAGGCATTTCTGGTAAATTTTTCCTTTTATACCGCTGAATTTTTGCAATGGTCTGCTTACGATTTTTGATATTAATTTTTCTTTTGCGCGGATAATCAGTTTCGACAGGATATTCCAAAGATTCCATTTTCTAATATTAACGTATATTTTTTTATATTTATTCAAATACATAATTAAAATAATAATATAGATATTATAATATTAAGATATTCTACTTACTTATAAAAACACCTCTTTCTTTTATGGAGTATAAATTGCAAATGTGAATTATATAAACATAACTCTGACAGTTTCAAATTTTCGCGCCAAAAATTAATAAAATAATAGAACACAGGAATAGTTCTGTTTTGATAATAAATAATACGATTGTAAGTAACAGATATATAGGAATAGTTTTGTTTTGTTTCGATATAATTTTGCATGGAATAGTTTAGTTTTGTTTCCACCATGTAAGTGGAATAGTTCTATTTTGAAAAAAAAACGTACATTTTAAAGCTGATTTTCTCAGGAATGGTTTTACATAAAAAAAAGTTGAATATATCAAAATGTTGCATTTTTCTAGCAGAATTTTTCTGGATATTTAACTTTTTTTTTTTGAAAAATGGAATAGTTCAACTTTGTTTCTCACCTACACAATTGGCGAATGAGGATTTGAAAAAATATATGAAATAGGTAAATGGATTAATAATAAATTAACAGTGAACATTGAAAAAACAAAGTACATGATTACGATGCAACAAACCTGATATCAATCCCAAAATTTGTATTGATAGCAGAGAAATTATAAAACAAAGTTATAAATATCTCGGTATTATAATAGATGACAAATTATCCTGGAGTGATCATGTTCATTACATATTAAAAAAGATAATGCCATTACTAGGTGCTATTAGAAGAAGCGGTATCATATTAGATGACAAATCAGCTAAATTATTATTTCATGCGCACATTATGTCTCATGTACGATACAATGTAATAATATCGACTATAATAATAATGATAATAATAATGTTAATAATAATAATAATATGAAAATTCATGAAGTTAATGCTGAAGATGTAAGCAAGTCTGAAGTTCCAATAACTAAATATCCTAATTGGATTAGGGGTGAAACGATAAATCTGGCAAGCAGTGATATTGAAATGTCTAATAGAAAAAACTTTATAAATCCGCTAGCTCCACCGATTGTCAGATTAACAAGAAATGCAATTATATCTGGTGACAATGTTTATGCTAATACTCGATTAAGACAACACAGAATATACAACAATGTTAGATTATTTTTATCGTATTTTCATGATCATGATGATATCTGTTATGAGGGTATGACGCAAACTACTCTAAAAGTGCTTATGCACATAGAAGGATCTAGCTCATTTTAGGAGACATGTAGATAATAAACACAGAGCATCTGCAGAGAATTAGAGAATCATGGGAAAATTATATGATTGGAAATCCATAATGCTGCATAACCTAATGAATATGAAGATGGTGCATTTTAATGCTACAAGTTTGAGAAAAAATCTGCATGAGATTGAAACATTCTTAAAAATAAAACTGGTTTTGATATAGTTATGATCGGGGAAGCTTGGATATATTCCGAAGAAGAAAAGTACTTTAATATTCCTGGATATGCAGCATCCTTTATCTCTAATAACTTGAGCAGAGGAGGCGGGGCTGCAATATATATAAAGCAAAATATTATTCATAAAATTTTGGAAGTATCTAACTCCTTCAATACTATTGTAATTTCTTCAGAAGATAGCAAAAGCCTACTATTAATATCGCCGTGTGTTACAAAAGCCCGAATAAGAACAATTATGCATTTATTGCACATCTAGATCAGCTGTTTGTTAAGCATAAAAACATAATTGTGATTGGTGATACCAGCATTGATTTACTCTCTGTAACGGATGTAAGCCGGGTGTATAAGGATATGCTGGATGTTAACTCGGTTAATATAAAAAATATAAATGATGTTAGTAATGCTACAAGAATTACATCAAACTCGGCGACATTAATAGATCATGTTCTTTCAGATCTAAACACGAATTGATTTGGTTTTGATATCACTATGTATGATATTCCAAACTGAGATCATAAAGCAGTCTGTGTTGAAGTTAAAGCAGTTCTTAGAAAACTTGAAACGATGGTGTACAAGCAAATATCTTATACAAACTATGATAAATACGCATACTTGTTGAAATATTACTAACGTAGTCATAATTGCATAATTGTTGATGAATTGATTGAAGCTATAAATTATTTCAGAGACATTTGTGCAAGTATAAAAAATAACCATTGGTTGTCGAAAGAAATCTTAAAGCTAATTGAATTCAGGAATAACTTGTATAAGAAATATAAGAAGTATCCTTATAAGTAATGTGGAGTATAAGGTAAATAACAATGGAGTAAAAAATAAGGTTAACGCAGAGATACAAAAAAGCAAAGCAAACATATTTTAATAGAAAATTGGAAGCGGCTGGCTCAAATACTAAAAAGATATGGAATGTCTTGAATTCTCAGATTGTAAACCAAAAATCAGATTGTTACAAAATAATTAAGGAAATACGACATAATAGTGGGCTGTTAATTAATAACAAAGACATAGCCAATAAAATTCAAACTAAAGAAGTAAATATAATAAAAAACACAATAAATGAACGTTCTATGTTTCTGGTACCTACTAATGATCAAGAAGTGTATAATGTTATTATGAATCTAAAAGATAATTCACCTGGGTCGGATAATATAGCAGCAAAAGATTTAAAAGTTGTTGCTAATATAATATCCCCGTTAATTAGTAATTTTGTTAATGATAGTTTTCGCACAGGATATTATCCTAATTCATTAAAATATAGTACTGTGATTCCAATATACAAAAGTTCTCCTTTGGATACATCTAATTATCGGCCTATAACACTTACTAGCTGCATGAGTAAAATGTTTGAAAAAATAATCAATAAAAGAATATGTGAATTTATTAAATGTTTTAAATGGGGGATTTGATATCAATCAATTTGGGTTCCAAAAATCGCATGGCACTAATGTAGCTATCAACGATTCTGTAAAATCTATTGTTGATAATTTCGATAAAGGAAACTATGTAGGCTCGGTCTTTGTTGACTTAAGTAAAGCATTCGATACAGTGGACTATCAGATATTGTTGAACAGAATACATGAAATCAGAATAAGAGGGTTGCCTCATGAATTACTGAGAGCTTATTTGCAAAACAGATTTATCAAAACAAAAGTTAATGGTGTTTGTAGTATTGAACGTGCTATAACTATAGGAGTGCCACAAGGGTCGGTTTTTGATCCTTCATTATATCTATTGTATGTACATAATATGCAATTTGCTAATATAAAATCTGATTATAAAATATTTGCTGATCTATTCAGCAAAAAATGCTGAGTTATTAGAAGAATTGGCGAATGAGGATTTGAAAAAATATATGAAATGGGTAAATGGAAATAAATTAACAGTGAACATTGAAAAAACAAAGTACATGATTACGATGCAACAAACCTGATATCAATCCCAAAATTTGTATTGATAGCAGAGAAATTATAAGAAAACAAAGTTATAAATATCTCGGTATTATAATAGATGACAAATTATCCTGGAGTGATCATGTCTTATTTAATTACATGATAAATTAATGATATTATCTTTTTTAGTTACATATTAAAAAAGATAATGCCATTACTAGGTGCTATTAGAAGAAGCGGTATCATATTAGATGACAAATCAGCTAAATTATTATTTCATGCGCACATTATGTCTCATGTACGATACAATGTGGCGACATGGTCATGTTGTGCAAATACATTAAAGAATAAAATAAACATAATAATAAATAAAGCAATCAAGATACTATAGAGGCTGAATTGGCGTACTCCATCTGATAATCTATACAAAAGTACTGGATTCCTTAAATTAGATGAATTAATAATTGTAGAAAAAGCTAAAATAATTCATAAAATAGAAAATGGTGTCACTAAAAGCAAAACGTTATTACAAAAGAGAAGTAATATTCACAATCATAACACAAGAAATATGGAAAAGTTATGTCATGAAAAAACTAGAATTGAATTGGCTAAAAACAGTAATTTTTGCTCTTCAATAAGAATTTATAACAGTCTTCCTGAGAAATTAAAGAAATGCAGTAACATACACAGCTTCACATTTAAATTGAAATGTTTATTAAAAAATGATTTGGTTCTACTGAAAAAATTGTTAGAATTATAACTAAAGAAATTAATTAAAGCTAGAGTTATAACTAAATTAGGATATAATAATAATATATACATATATTTAATTTTTGTATTTATACTTTATAACATTACATATATTTATTATAATTGCTAAGACTTTTATAGCAATTTTAAGTTATTGTCTAAGTCTAGTATATTGTAAAATCATAACTGTAAAATCATAATATATAATTATAATATAGAAAAAATAAAAAAAAAATAAATAAAAACAAAAAAAAAATTACCTCAGTTAGTACTATATACTACTACTACATGTTGTAACTGTTGTGACGGCTTTAGTCACTGTTAGCTAAATAGTAATAATAATAGGCGCATTCATTGTTTCCTTGCAGTCCCACTCCCAATTCAATGTTTCCGTATCCATTTCCTATCCTTTCCTATCCCTACTTCCTAGCCAATATACTGCGTTTGTAGGTAAGGGTTTCATCCCATCATATTGGCTAAAAAAGGGGGAGGTGGGTTTAGTCAGTAAGAATCTTACACTACCAAGTGGGAAATTCTGGGTGTCTTTGAAAGATTCCCACCTCCCTTAGGGAAAAAAAAATTAAATGGATTTTCATACCATTTGCAAGTGCAACACAAGGATAAGACAGGTGGAGATGTACAAAAAATAAAAATGATTTTTTTAGAGGTAGGTTGATAAAAACAATTTTGAATGGCCAACATACAATATGTAAAACAGGTATAACCATAGTACAACGACTTTTGACTCACAAATAATACGAGGTACTATTCTTAATTGTGAAATCAATTTACGTGTTTATTTACCAAAACACTCAGCACAACAGCAAAAAATTACACGAATACGTAGTACTACGCACAAAAAACTAAATATTATTGACGAAATTAAAATACCAGAACATGTCAGGTTTGTAGAAGGTGAGCTTTTAGTTTTATCTAATTTGATTACGATGGAGAAAAAAATATTATATTAGGTATGTTCAAAAAGAGTGTGCTACGAAATTTTGTTTTCATTTTCTTTTGTTTTCAAATTCTAATTTTTTAAAGTATTTTTTGATCAACTTCTTTTAAATTATTTATCCAAAAATTTGTTTGTTTATTTCAATAATTTCGAAAAAGTATATGCAAAATAGTTTTTGGACATACTTAGGCTAAAAAATTTAGCTATAACTAATCGAAAAATTCTGAATTTTTTTGATGTAAATTAAAATTAATTTCATAAATACCCTACATGTACATACATATTCTGTAAAAGGCGTATAACTTTGAGTTTGTAACAAACTATAAAAATTACATTTTTTCAGAAAATATAAGATTATTGAAAAAAATAATAATAATAATAGCTATGTAACGTTAATAGCTATATAACATCTTAGCTTTTTTTATTTTATTTGTGAAACTATATATAAAAACACAATAAAAGCAAATTAGTTTTAAAAATTTCTTTTCGTAAAGATACCAAAAGAAGTTTAACTCTCTTATGAAAAACAGATTGTTTAATAATGATGGATGAAACTTCTAATGTAGTTCCGCGAATTATGGGCCAGCTGTTAATTATACACGGCAAATTAAACACTAAAGTTGTTTATTAATATTCTGCATAATGTGCACGAAATCAAGAAAAACTTCTGATGCCTTTTTTCAGAATTTTTATGGATATGTAGTGAATTTGGTTTAAATTTGAAAATGCGAATTTGCGAATTATATCTGATTTCAAAAAAGCCAGCTTCAGTGCAGCCGGACCATACTTTCCAATGACCGAATTTAAAGGTGTTCTTTTTCATTTCACTCAGAATATTTGTAGGCAAGTACAAGCCAAAAGTCTTGCCACCAAATATGGCAAAAATGAAAAATTCAGCTTGAAGATCAGAATGATCAAAAGTTTAGCCTTCCTTCCATCTAATGAAGTCTTTGATTATTCAGCAGTTAATAATAATTTTAAGAATGATAAGGGTGATAAATCAAAGACCTTTCTGAGTTGTTTCAGAAAAATTATATCGGTATTTTTCAAATGGAAAAGAAAAATGCAAATCTGTTCTGCTAGCATAAAGAATGGAATATAAAAAAAAATTAATTAGAAAAAAATGTAAACTTGTTTTTCTGCTTGCATGAAAATGTAGTTTGTTCTGAAATGTATCTCTTTGCGTTTTTTTACTTTAAGCATTTAAATATTTATTTTACTTTAAGTAGGGAAAAACGGGGCTTAAATTAACAGGGGTAAATATTAACAGTCAATTTGTAGAAATGCTATGTATACCATAATTTTTTTTGTAGTATTTATTTGTTGCTAACTACATATTCTCTTTTCTAAAAAAATTAGTGTGTCACAGATTATCGTGAATTTAGGTTGTCTATGCGCGAATAAAATAAATAAGGTAATGGAATATTTTTATAAATTTATTTTTTGATTGTAACGGTTCCTTTTGATATTTATTTTGTAATTCTTCTGAATAATTTTGATACTAGTCAGTTTTCAAACCTTTGATTTTTATTTTTAGTATACAGTTATTATTTTTTTTTTAATTAACATAACTTTTATACTTGTATGATGGGGCAAGTATTAACGCTGTTAATTCTTTGCCCCAGCAAATTGTTACTACTTGCCCCATTATTAATTTTTAAAACGACGATTTCACTTTCAATCGGACATTTTACATTATTTTTAAATTTATTTTCTACGTAAATTTATAAAAAAAAAAAACAGAAAAATGAAACTGCCTATGTACAACAAACAAACACGAAAAATCCTCTGAAAAGTACAAGAATCTAAACTGGCAGAATATTTATTCAAGGTTAACAAGTTAGTTAATGCAGAATAAATTTCATAATTAGAATAAAAACAAGTTATTGTACGGAAATATATATTATGTTTATGATTGAATTAAGAGTATTATGGATTTGAATAGGATTAGAGTGTTAGAATATGTGTTATGAAATTTAAAAATTAAATTATTAAGTGGGTTTAAAAAGTTTTAAGGGCAGGGGGTTTTAGACTTTAATACGATGTTATAAGCGTAGAAGCTTCAGCAAGTTTAATGATTTGGAAAAGTAAGTCGTAACGACTCAAAGATTAAATATCTTATATTTTCTGATAAAAATTATTGATGATAACTAGTAACTATGGAAAGCTATGCTGAGAATCTCGTAAGAAAACATCAAGAAATCTTATTTAAGATGATAAGTCAGTGTAACGAAGTGGAGGAAAACATTAAAAATTGTGAAGCAGATATTAAAAATTTGGAAAAACTCTTATCATCTGCCCAGAAAACAGGAACAAAATTTCACTTAACTCCAACATTGAGCAAACTGAAATCGTTTGCTCGAATGATGAATGGATTCAAGTCTTTTAGAAGCGGTCATGAATCTGAAGCATCATCGTCATCATCATGTCAACGTTTGGTGTGGGAAGATCTGCCACATTCAGCTTTTAAAAACATAATTCCATCAGGAGTAATTACTAACTTATATTACTCTGAACCGAAAATGTTCTTTCAAGAATGTAAAAGTGTAATAGAAGATAAATTGAGAATTTTACTGAAAGAAAATAGCAGCGTTAAAATAAATGCAGTTTTTTGTGGTGAATTCAAGATATATGAAGGTGAGGAAGAAAAAAATTAATTGAAACATTTAAGTACAAAAAATGTTGCAGTATATAAAGGAGATGAAATAGATGCAATAATTAAAGAAGCCATAGAAGAACCGCTGTTAAGAAAATTAAAAGAATTTCAAGAAAAAAATAGCGGCTGGGCTTTATCAGCTTTTATAAATTTGTAAAATAACTGTAAATATTAATAAATTTTCACTATTTGTTGGATCATTTTACATTTAAACACCTGTAAGGAATGGAGCTTGCATTAATGTGCTAAATAATGACGAGGCATGCTTTGTAAGGGCTGTTGTGTCAGCATTATATCCTACCAACAATCATCCCGAACGGACTTCAAGCTATGCAAATTATAAAGACGTTTTGAACCTCGATGGAATTAGCTTTCCTATGGAGTTAAAAAAATATTAGTTATTTGAAAAAAACAGTAATATTTCAATTAATGTATTTGTTTATCATTGTAAAACGCCCAAAAGTAAATTGGAAGTTGTACCATTAAAATTGTCAAAATCAGTGGAAAAAGGTTAATATTAAAATTTTGTTTTTTGTTGCTTTTTATTTAATTTTATACTTAACATTTTATTTTAATTTAGATAAGCTACATGTGAATTTATTGATGTTGGAAGAACAGGACTCTGATTGAAATAATGAGCATATTAAATGACATTATATTTGGATTAAAAATCTTTCAAGGCTTCTGAGATCACAGTGCAATTCTGATGGACATTAAATTTATTTTTGTGATAGATGTCTCCATTACTTTTATGATACAGAAAAACTGGAAGTTCATAAAGAAAATTGCTTGAAGCAAAATAAATGTAAGATAAGATTACCTAATATAGAAAATAAGACTCTGAGTTTTAAGAATTATAGAAATAAGATAATGACTCCGTTTGTAATATACGCGGACTTAGAATGCATTTTAAAAGAAATAGATGGGGGAAAAAAGTATCAAGAGAATATTCCCTGCTCAATCGGATATTATTTAACAAGTTCGTTTCAGTCGAATTACACAAAATATATGTTTTATCGGGGTGAGGATTGTATTGAATGGTTAATGAACCAACTGCAACAGCTAGCAATTATACTTAACTCATGTGTTATTATTATAGTTCCAATAGAAAATCTTTCCAATGAAGATGAGATAAATTTCATCTTAGCAGATAAATGTCACATATGTGAAAATTTTTTTGCGTCAGATGAAATTAAGGTTAAAGATCATTGCCATTTTACTGGAAAATAACGTGGACCTGCTCATGTAAGTTGTAATTTAAATTATAAAAACGATTTAACTATACCCATTATATTTCATATGATGCACATTTTTTGATAAAGATGTACAAAAATTGGTGAGGGTAACATAAATGTACTTCCAATAAATAAGGAGAAGTATATATCCTTTACAAAATCCATTAAAGATATGAAAATTAAACTTAGGTTTATAGATTCTTTTAGATTTTTGGCTAGTAGTTTAGATCATTTGTCATTTCTTTTAAACGATTTTGCAATTCTAGAATGCGAATTTTCTTATCTAACGTCACATCAAATTGATTTATTAAAAAGAAAAGGAGTATATCCTTATGACTATTTCAATAGCTGTGATTTAAACCTTAATAACTTAGGAGAGTATTCAATTTTGTACTTAAAAACGGACGTTTTACTACTAGCAGATGTATTTGAAAAATTTCGTACAAATTCCGTAGAAACACATAAGTTAGACCCTGCTCATTCCTACACTCTTCCTGGTTATACTTGGGACGCTATGTTATTATACACTGGAATAAATTTAGAATTGCTTACAGATATAGATATGATTGCGTGGAGGTTTAAGTCAATGTTCAAAAAGCTACTCTGAAGCAAATAATGAATATTTAGATGGATATAATCCATATATATAAACCAAAAAAATATTTAATGTACAAAGATATTAATAATCAGTATAGTTATGCAATAATACAATTTTTACCAACAGGGAATTTTAAATGGATTCAACCATGTGATTTTTCAATAGATATTATTGAGACAATAGGAAACGACTCACCAAAAGGTTACATTTTTGAAGTCGATTTAATTCATCCAAAAGAGTTGCACGATTTGGATGCCGATATACCGTTTTACGCTGAAACTATATGTCCCCCTGGTTTAAACAAAAAAAACTACTTGCAACTCTTAAAGATAAAGAAAAATATGTTATTCATTATAGAAATTTAAAACAAGCTTTAAAACATGGCCTAAAGTTAAAAATAATTTGATATTGAACGTTTTAAATTTAACAATAATGTCATTTTTGAAAAATGTATAGAAAACGTAAAAAAATATTGTAATGTAAAACTAGTTTCAAATTGAGAAGGAAGGTACGGCGCCAATCTATTAATTTCTTCGCCTTTTTTTCAAAAATAGTACAGTTTTTAATGATAATTTAGTTGCCATTATTTTCATTACTTTACTTTTTTTTTCCAAATTATGAGAGTAGAAAACTACATTATAAACTTAAAACTAAAACTATATATCCAAAGTTTAATTCATTAAATGTTAATGTTAGTTATACAATTCAAAGGAAATAATAAAACGGTCCATCTTTTATACTGATTTATAAGTGACGATGGATCCGACAAATTAAAAAATCTAAAGTAATACATATATTCTTTTATTATAAAGATAAAATACCTTACAAATTAACAATGGGGTTGATAAAAAAATATAAAATATAAAACAAATAAATACAAAAGTAAAATAAAGGCAAAATTAAAATCACTAGGACAATGAAATTTGAGGAAAAACAACACAAAAATTACTAATCTGAAAACAAGAAAGCACGATTTACTAAAATTATATTAAGTTAACCGATAAATACTCGATTTCAGAGTTGTCAAATTGAAAAAGCCAATGACGTATATTTGATGAAAAAGAAGATGGATTTCTATCATTTCTTACAAAACTCGGAAGTTTGTTCAAAATTTTTGGAGCAAGAATATCAAAGAAGTGACCAAAATGAGAAGTGCGGGCTTTAGGAATCGATGCAAAATTGCCATTATTGATTCTTAAATTATAGTTTAAAATATGGTGTTGAGTTAGATAGCCCGACTTAATAAAAAAGATTTCTAGCGTTTTATAAAAATAAAGGTGTCGAAGCGAAAGAATATTAAGTTCTTTAAATATAGGAAAACTAGAAGAAAAACGATTTTTCTTTGAAATAATTCGAATGGCATGCTTATGAGAATATAGCAAACCACTAATTCTGCTGAAATATGTTCCACCCCAACAAGTAATCCCATACTGAAGTTTTAAGTTAAATAAACCAAAATACACCGATTTTAACAGTACCAAAAAGCAAAACTTCTGTAGGTGATATAAATCTCTGTTTACATTGTTAAGACTTTTCTTCATATGAGAACAGTGATCTGACCATTTTAAACCATCATCAATTAAAATTCCAAGATATTTGAAGGTTTTGACACAATCAATAGTAAAACATGTGTCACAACAAGAAAAATATTCATTAAAAGAAAAATTAAATGTGTTATCTAAGAAAAGTGGAAATTTCTTACAGCTAGGAGAGTAGTAAGATAATGAAAAATCAATTAGGAAAACGTTTGACATACTGAAACACATATATTTATTTTTTGAACTAACATTGTCAAAATTTTAACATTGTAAAAAGAACCATTGTCTGATCAGGTTTAAGTCGTAGTTTAAGTTACAAATAATATCAAAAGAATTTTTACAAGAATAAGTGAAGCAGGTATCATAAGCAAATGCCGTGAGTTTGCCTTTCAAATTCTGCGTGAATAAAGAATTAATGTATATGTTAAACAAAATAGGTCCAAGGACTGACCCAACTAGAACATTTTTCAAGCAACTTAAATTACGACCAATTCTTACTTTCTGTTTTCTCTCTTTTAGATAAGAGCTAAACCAATCAAGCATAAAATCGCGAAAGCCAGTTTTAAATAATATTTCTAACAGAATCTGATGACAGACAGTATCGAATGCTTTTGAAATATCAATAAATAATGCAGAAGAGGAATTTTCAAAGTTTTAGCTATTGTATATTTCACCACAAAATTTAAGCAGTGCATCCTCGGTGCTCTTACCAATTGTAAAGCCAAATTGATTCTTATTGAAACAAGGTAGAATGTAAACCAACGGTTTTTAAAAGCGCACATTTCCAAAACTCAATACAAACTGTTTAGAAGTGTGACTTACACAAAAATTTGAAAATTTCATCTAATAAGAAAAAATGTGAAAATAGGACATTTTTGAAATTTTGAGGGGCCGTAATTCCGGAATCCTATATAACTAAGAAAAGCCGTTAACACACGTAAAAATATATTATTGAACCTTTAATTTTCATGCCTTGCCGAAGAAAAATTTGTACAGGTGCCTAAGTTACAGGTGTCTAAAAACACCAAATTTTCAATTTTTGAGACGTAATAACTCTTAAAAAGGGGGTGCTACCAAAAACTTTTCAGGTTCTTGTCTCAAAATTTCAGGTTCCTATCTAAAGGCGTGCCGGAGTTATGAAAAACGAAATTTCATGCAAAATGTGTTTTTTACATAACGGTAAATTTAAATAGTAAATTACAAAATATTGCATAATTTTGATATTGTTTTATGTAGATAATAAAATTTTCGATCTTCTGGCGGTTTTAGATTGCAAAACTATTACGCAAAGCCTGAGATATATACATCTGAAAATGGAGCTTTTTCGCAATTTTGAAGAGCTACAACTTTGGAACCCTTTACAACTTAAATAAACCTTTAACACACGTAAAAATATATTACTATAGCTTTAATTTTTATATCTTGAAGAAGTAAAATGTGTACAGGTTCCTAAGTTACAGGTGTTTAAAAATAGCAAATTTTCAATTTTTAAGCCCTAATAGCTCATAAACAGGGGGTGGTCCAAAAAAATTTTCTGAGCAAACTTATACTAATTCTAAAAGTTTTTTCTTGCCTCAAAATTTCAAGCCTCTATCTAGAAGCATGCCGGAGTTATGAAAGTAGAAAAATCATGCAAAATTTGGTTTTCACATAACGGTAAATTTAAATAGTAAATTTAAAAAAATTGTATAATTTTCATATTAATTTAGAAAGATAAAAGAAATACCTGTCGAATGACGTTTTCAGATTGAAAAAATCTTAAGTAGAACATAAGATATATGCATTTAAAAATAGGGCTTTTTCAAAGTTTGAGGGGTGTAGCTCCGTAATGGGAGGGGCTACATGAAAAAGTTGTTCCACAAAATTATTTTTTTTATGAGACCTACCTATGGTTAAAATTTTTTTTCTCTATCTTTAACGGTGTAGAAGTTTTGTAAACAGACGGACGGACGGACGGACGGACGGACGGACGGACAGAGTGAAACTAATAAGCACATTTTTTCAAAATTTTTTTGGAAATGTGCTAAAAATTGTTTTTATCCAAAAAATTAATAATGCATTTTTTGATAGCCTTTTCAAAAATTTTTCTAATTGGAGAAAGAAGGGAAATGGGCCGATAGTTATTAACATTCACAGAAGAATCTTTCTTGAACAAAGGAATAACGTCTGCAATTTTTAATCCCTCCGGAAAAAGTCCAGAATGAACACTGTAATTAAAAATAAAACACAAGACATCGACAAAATAAAACGAAATTTTCTTAAGAATTTTATTAGACAATTTGTCATAATATATAGAAGCACTATTATTTAAACTGCAGATTAGCTTATACACTTCAAAAGAAGTAACAGCTTCGAAATTAAAACTATTGCACTGGTTTAGTTCACCTACAATCAAAGGAAAAGAGGAATCCATAGCCATAGAAGTTGTTATCAATCTCTAGTACAATGTCATTTTTAGGAAGATTTTTGTTTAAAATTTCATTAACGATTTTCAATTCATTTTTTGCCTTGCTACGGTTATGTTAAATTTAGAAATAAAATAATTATCTTTACAATTAACAACATCAATTTTTTTGCACAATTTTTTATAAGATAATTTAAGACGCACATTATTAGGATAAGATTTTACTAAATAGTACATTTTATTCCTGCGTTGTATTAAGTGTAACAAATAACTAATATGACCAAATAGAATTTCTATGAATCTACAATAGACAAGAGAAGCATCAGAAGAACTATATACATTATTCCAACACTCAAATCTTAAACTATCCGTAAGTGCAGCAAAATTGATTTCAGTAAAATTATATGAATTAGTTTTTCTATATTGAACGTTAATACTATCTGAAATAAAAATAGATAAAGAAATTAAGCAATGATCAGATATGTCCAAATCCAAGACCTCACTCGAATACCAAAAAACATTATTGAAGGCATGACGAATAAAAATATGGTCAAGGCAAGTGCCGGAAGAGAGCCGTGTAGGTTCAGAAATAACTGAAATGAGAACAAACGAAGACAAAAGAGCTAAATAATTATCAACATCACTATTATTGTTCAATAAAATATTAATGTTAAGATCTCGTAATAAAATAAGATTTTTTGAAGATATGTACGAATAGTAATATCATGAAGTTTATAGATGCAAACAAAACAAAAATTAACTCCACCAAAATCAATTTAAACTTTTAACAAATCACATGAGACAAAAATTGAAACTGAAAAACTTACAATTAAGATCACTTCTAAGATAAACAGTAACACCACCAGCAGAATAAGAGTTATTGCAACAGACCTTAATATTGTAATTAGGAATACAGAATTTATCTTTTTCCTCATCAAAAATCCTCATCCTTTCCTCAATCCTTTCCTCATCAATTTCTGATAAGAATATGACGTCAGGCAATGTTATAAGTGAATCGAGATAGCTTAAAAGATGTATAAAGTTAATATTTTGATGAAAAACTAAAATTTTTGAAGAAGAATTATTCATAATAATATAAATCAAAACGAATAGAAAATATGTTAGTTGTTTTGAAAACTATAAGAAAATAATTAATTAAAAAGTTCAACAAAAGAAACAACAATAAGAAAAATTATAAATCATCAAAACAACTAATTTTTATTCCTTTTTCACCATTCTTTCTACGCATAAAGATTTTTTAGTTCCAGATCCAAAGAAATTCATAGCTGTTTTCTTGTTTTAATTGTTTTAATCGTTGATATAAATTGGATTGTCCTTATTATCGGTTCCAAAAATTGGTGACAAATTTGCAATTGATTTTTTTCTCTTCATTATTGAAATTTTTTATATAGCATTGTGAAATGTCATTTTTTGAAATATTACTATCTAGCTTTGAAAGAAGAAATACAACTTTCTCTTTTACGTTGCTCTCATTTACTTTTGGAATTCCAATGATATTAATATCTTTCTTTCTCTGCAGTAATTCCAGCTTATTCACCTTAGCTTCAAGAGAATTGATTTTCTCTTTTAAACAATCTCTCTCTACCAGTAAACTCTAAATTTGTGCATTATTCTCAGCAATTACATTTTTAATCTCTAAATTTAAATTATATACAGACGTGAGAGAAATATTGTCAGCAATATCACAAGATGCTGAAGGAGAAATAGAGAGAGCTGAATTAATAGAGTTAAGTGTAGATGGTGTAATTGTAATTACATCCGTATTAGATAACTTGATATTTTAGTTGTTGAAGGTGGTTGTCAAACAGCGTCAGCATTTGAAAGACTAAGAGAGATAGATCCGGAAGGTGGCAGTGTATTACAATGATTGCCGTCTTTTATTACTGTAAATAGCACATCTATATCCACTGTCAGAAGCTTTAAAAAAATCCAAATCTTCATTAGTAATTTTGGTACAACTACAATGATAAACCATATTATAATCTCCACAAGATATATATTGAACCTGGCGCCCAATTTTCAATTTGCAAATTCCGCAATTCATAATTTTTTATTTGTCGTATATCCCAAAAATATAAAAATTTATCTTTTATTCCAATTCTAATATGTAGACCAAATCCTATAGATTTTAAGTGATGAATGTATGACAATTCCCAAACTTTCGTCGAAGAAAATTTATTCAAAAAGGTTTAAACTATACATGGGAAATCGATTTAGTAGAAATGATTCCATATGCAAAGTATAAAAAAATAAATATTTATTAACTGTAATAGACACTTTTTCGAAGTATGCTTATGCTGAGCCAATTAAAACTAAAAATGCTAATAACGTTTTACTTGGCATGCAAAACATTTTTAAACGTGCTGAAAGCCACCTAAAAAATATTCAATCTGATCAAGTAAAGAGTTTTTCAACAAAGAATTTAGTAAACTAATGGAAATAAAAAAACTTAATCATTATTATACATATTCTGAAATTAAAGTATCCATAGTAGAACGTTTTAATCGGACTTTAAAAAAATCACTGTGGAAACAGTTTAGTTTTCAGGGTAATTATAAATGGATATCTATTTTACCCTCACTTATTGAGAAATACAACTCAACATATCTTCGTACAATTAAACTTCAACCGAAAAAAGTTAAAAGAAAAACGAAAAATTACTATTAAAAACTGTCTACAGTAAGTTAAAAGTGTTTCGTAAAGCAAAATGTAAAGTTGGAGATTATGTTCGTATAAACAAATTTAAAGATATTTTTACAAAAGGTTATCAACCCAACTGGTCAACAGAAATATTTACAATTGCAAAAACTAAAAGAACTGACCCAATAACATACAATTGACGTAATTACACAAATAATCCAATAACAGATTCTTTTTGTGAGCCTGAATTAACACCAGTTAAAAATCCACATGTCTATCTTGTAGAAAAAATTAAAAAAAAAAAGGGAAATCAAGTTTTAGTTAGATGGCTTGGTTTTGATAAAAAGCATGGTTTATGGATAAACAAAGAAGATATTACTTAATATGTACAGTATATACATAGTTAAAATATTTTAATTTTTTTATTTTTATATTTTACTTTCGCTTTTTTATTTTAGTAAAGTTAATAATATGATTTTAATAAAATACATTTATCAGAAAAAGCTTTTTTTCATTTTGCATGTACTTGATTTCGATTCGGTCCTTGCTACTGCCAAAGAGCCACTTCTAAATCATACTACCAAAGCACTAATTCCATAAAATTTTTTTTGATATTCAAAATTTCCATCTTGAGATCCTAAATCTCCGAACTTGGCCCATTATGATCTTATTCCAATTCTCCGAACCTGACGAAATCCCAACTTTCCCTTTTCCAAATCTTTAAACTTGCTGAAGGTAAATCAAGTCAAAAAGGTAATCAAGTTTTAGTTAGATGGCTTAGTTTTGATAAAAAGCATGATTCATGGATAACAAAGAAGATATTACTTAATACTCTACACATATTTAAAATACTTTAATTTTTTTATTTATACATTATACTTTCGCTTTTTATTTTAGTAAAGTTAATAATATTATTTTAATAAAATACATTTATCACAAAAAGGTTTTTTTCAAATAATCAAATTAGTGTGCATTTAAGTAACATTTTTTAATTTTTATCGCAAAACCATAACATTCACTACATACTATAGGATATTTTGATAATTTCATAACACTACATCATTCCAATATAATATGTATAGTTTATTCAAAATCTAAGATCGTTGATACATGCTCTCAATAACTTCAGCGGGGTTCGCTTCGGTTCGGTGTTACGGCCAAAGGGCCCCTTTTCAATCATACTACCAAAGCACTAATTCCATCACATTTTTTTTTATATTCAAATTTTCCATCTTGAGATCCTAAATCTCCGAACTTGGTCTCTTATGATATTATTCCATTTCTCCGAACCTGCCGAATTCCCAACTTTACTATTCCAACTTTACTACCTTTTCCAAATCTTTAAACTTGCTGAAGCTTCTACGCTTATAACATCGTATCAAAGTCTAATACCCCCTGCCCTTAAAACTATTTAAACCCACTTAATAATTTAATTTTTATATTTCATAACACATATTCTCACACTCTAATCCTAAATTCAAATCCATAATACTCTTAATTCAATCATAAACATAATATATATTTCCGTACAATAACTTGTTTTTAGTCTAATTATGAAATTTATTCTGCATTAACTTGTTAACCTTCAAAAATTTTACATGAGTTTATAACTAACATCAAAAGCTTTTTAATAGAATTTTTCCAACTTCTAATTGCAATAATACTAATTTAAAGGTTAACCACTTCATGCACATTATTGTAAATAAATTCACATATTACTTTCACATTCCAATAACGTCACTTCCTGTAGTTAACCATATCCGTACTTGATGGGCATGACGTCATTTTCTGGAATCAAATTGCTATAGCTATACAACTCTGATGCAACATCATTAAGTCGAGCCACGTCATTTAACAGAATAAAGATAAGTGAATTTTTTGGAAAATTAAATGAAGTTTTAGGGAAATATAACTTCACTGCCTCTTTAATATGGAATGTGGACGAGACTGGGATAACAAGCGTTCAAAAACCAAAAAAAATTGTTGCTCAGCCTAAACAGAAACAAGTAGGAGCCATGACATCAGGAGAAAGGGCAACTCTATTTACTCTAACAGTAGCAGTTAATGCGACTGGAAATTCAATCCCCCCAATATTTATTTTGTTACCGTGTTACCTTTGGCTCTGAGTCCAACAAATATTATAAATGGCTTCCAAATAAACTGCGATTTTCCCTTTAAACGAAAACATATGCCAAGAAAGCGACTTTGCACCGTCTTTACTGATTGTCCCGTGGCAAAATGAGCCTATAAATAAATCAAATGACAAATATTTTAATTAACTTAACTTCCCCGCCAGAATTAGAGCATATCTGAAATTATCAATCAAATAAGTCATGATGAACCAGCCAATTGTAGGACCTTCAGGACTTAAAAAAGTAATGCATTGTTCTCCTGCTAAGAGTAGACGTTTATCAAAGGCCTCGCCTCAAAAATTAAATAGACAAAAACGGAGCAGAATCTATACTATACTTACCGACACTCCTGAGAAGAATTCATTGGAAGATGATTTTAATGAAAGAGAAAGAAGAAACAACTTGCAGGTAAACGCAAAAGTAACAAAAGTGTATGTAATATATGTAATGAAGTATATGAAAATGGTAGTGGAGAGTGGGTGCAATGTTTATTATGTAAACAATGGGCCCATATTAAATGCACAAAAGGTAACCCCATTTCTTACATGCCAAATTTGTTTTTCTGAAGATGAGGATGAATAAATCCACAAAACTATTATGATAAAAATTGTAATAGGAGAAAGAATTAAGACAAAAATTATTGAGAATTTTTTTTATTTTTTTATATATTTTTATTTAGTTTATCGTTATTTTTATTTATTTTTTTTAGTCGTTAAATTGAATTTGAATCATTTTGACTGCACTACTGTAAAAAAGTATAGTAACTATTTAAAAAAATAACAAGACTCATTGCAGGATACGAAATTGTTTGATTTATTTATTTTGTTATTTTATAAAAAAGTGAACTGTTAAAATAAACGTAAGAAAACTACATATTAAAACTACACATACAAACCGCATTTGTATTAAAAAAATACATTAAATATTTTATATTTTAAAATTAAAAATTAAAAACTACTCTTGTTAATATTTACCCCCTTTATTATTTCTTACCCCATGGGTGTTAATTTTTGCCCCAAGAACAGGGTTAAAAATAACAGAGTTCGTTTTGTCGATCTGTTTTTATCAAGCCTTTATAAATAATTTTCAAAAATTACTTGAAAGAGATAGCAGGTAAAACATTGCACTACTATTTAAAAAATAGGTAAAGCATCCTTTATTTTGTCTAATGTCTTATTTATGTGATGACTGATGTTTAAAAATAAGCCTTTTGTCTAAATATACTCCAAGATACTTAACCGTTTCTATTCATAAGATGTCAGTAATTTTTAATACTTTAAGTTACAACAAGGAACAAAGCATGGTTTTTTTTTTTTTCTTTATTTTAAAAAACAATTTTACACTTTATGTACAATTTTAGTTTTACTTTAATATACTAAGTTAGTAATTTAAAAAACAAAATATTTAATTTGTATATAAATAATGTATAATGGTTTACGACCGTAGTGTATCGTACCGTACCGTAGTGCTTTCTGATCTTATTATTTAGCTATAAATATTGTTTGACATTATTTCTAATTTATATCACAATTTCAGTTCTTATTTCTAAAATATTTTCATTTCGATTAATTAATTAATAATCAGAAAATTTTTGACTATCATTTCTTTACTACAAAAACTTAGTATAAAATTAAAATTAAAATTAAAAAAAAAAAATAGAATAAAATTATAAATTATCTTAACTAAATTCGTAAAAAAAAAAAAAGTAATGAAACTACAAATGATTATTTGCTATAATATATTGCACTATTTCTTTTTTAAACACACATATTTCACTGACAGATTTTATTGCTAAAGGCAACTCATTGAAAGCTTTTAAACAATTATAAAGACAATTTTTCTTTTGTTGTTCAGTTTTAAAAATTGATAAATAGAAGTTGGTTTTATTTCTCGCATTGTGATTATGAATATCGATCATACGGTTAAGAATGTAGTGGGGTTTTATTTTATTGTTAATTATTTTAAAAGCTGTGGGAAACAATTCTTTTTTACATATATTAGCAAAACTTAGATATCTGCGATTGTAAAGAGATGCTGAAGGAAAACTTATTGGCAATCCGTGTATTGTTTTGATAGCCTTCTTATTCAAAATATCTAACTTTCTTAAAAGATATTGAGAAGAACCACTCCAAATTGGATTAAGATATGTTAAATTAGATAAAATATAAGAAGAGTATATGACAAATAAAGTTTTATCTAATAGAAAATTTCGTAACGATTTAAAAAAGCTGATTTAAAAAAGTTAATATATTCTGCAGCGAAACCTAGTTGAGAAAATTTGTGAATAAGAATCTCATAGTCAACACAGTTGAAAGCTTTTTTTAAATCAAGAAAGATACAACTTATACATATTTCTTAGAATCAATATTTTTACAAATAAAATCGGTTAGGTTAAGATAGGCTGCTGCTGTATTCGAGTTTCTTTCAAAACCAAACTGATTTACTCCTAGTAAACAATTAATTGTCATAAAAGTGTTTAAACGATTTCTAATGATTATTTCAAAAATGTTGGACTACTAAGAATTGAAATTGGTATGTAATTAGATCGATTTGTAGCATTGCCGCTTTTGAAAATAGGTGTTACTATTGCATTTTTTAAAATGTCTGGAAATATTTTTGAACTAAAAGAAAAGAAATTAATAAATTTAACTAATATTGGAATTAATCGGTTTGCGAATTTTTTTACAAATTTACCCGATATTTTATCAAATCCAGTAGCTGCTGAGGCTTTAAGATTTTTGATAGTTTCACTAACTTCCTCATATGTAGTAAGGTCAAGACTAAAAGTTGATGAGTTTACATTATATTGAAAGAAATCGAAATATTCGAAGTCAACAGGTTCATCTGTAATTTTTAAATCTTTAGTAACATTGATCAAAAAGTCATTCATAGTGTTAGCAATTTCCTCTTCATTAGAATATATATTATTATTATACTTAATAGTTTTAATGATTTGGTTATTATCGTTGTTGAACATTATTTGCTTATACAGACTCCACAGTTTTTCACCATTACTAGGATCTTGTGAAATGAAATTTGAGCAATAGTTCTTTTTTGCATTCACAACTAGCTTAAAAACTTTTGATTTATAATGTAAATACAAGTTTTTGACATGAGTATCATTCGGATATTTTTTCGGATATAATTTCAGCTGTATAATTCGGCTTTTATTGTTATTAAATTTTGATTGAATTGTTTTTGTATTTGCTTCAATCAATTCGGTAAGTTTGGAAACCATATCATCAAAAGAATTTATGTTAGCATATTGTTCCAAAATTTATTTTTATCAATGTTGTCATAATCTAGAATAATTTTATGACTGTTAATTTTTTCTTTTATGGGTTTGAAGTCAATACTGACAAAAAGCATTTGGTGATCAGACAAAATTGTGTCTAAAACATGAAGATTGTATTTCAAGTCAATGAGATCAGTAATTAAATGATCTATAATTGTCCTAGTAGTATTACCTATTTTAGTTGGGTATTCAATTAAATCTTGTTGAGAATTATAAATCCATTAATATGTAGGATATTAATGTAGTCTTTGGTATTTGAATCTTTACTAATAAATTAAAATTTATATCAGCTAAAAAGATTAATCTCCTATGTTGTAGTAAATCTTCTATTTTTGCTACGAATATATCAAAATCCGTTCTGTGAGACCTATAAATTGCAAATATATTTATATTATGTTTGATTAACTTAACACCTAGAATATTAGGATTTTGAAATTCTTCATTATATATACAATTATTACCAATTTTATTATTAATGTATATTGCAACACCTCCATATTTACTATTCCTGTTACTAAAATACGAAACATAACCTGGTAAATTGTAGAATATGTTTTCACTCTCATGCAACCAAACTTCCGACAGTACAATCACATCTATTTTTATACTATACGAATTTACTATCGCTTCTAGATCATATAATTTATTTCTAAGACTTTGTATGTTTAAGTATATAATATCAAAATTTTTACTGTAAGAATCGTTTAATAATCTGCCCTCGTCCGTATAATATTGCACTTTCATGTCATTATTTAAATCAAAAATATTTGGTAATTATCTATCCCTGTTTCCTCCATTAATTAATGTTGGTCAAAATATAAAAAATTGATTTGTAATTTAACAATAATTAGATTATTAATGTGATAGAAAGAGATAGATGTGATCGTTTTTTTTCTAATATCGTAAAATTTCATAGTGCTATCAGAAAAGGGATTTGTGATTTAACAATAAAATGATTATCAGTGCAATAGAAAGAGATAGATGTCAGAATTATTTTTCTATTATCACAACTTTCATAGTGCTATCTATGGATATATCAGTCTCTTGTGATTTAACAATAAAATGATTATCAGTGCAAAAGAAAGAGATAGATGTCAGAATTTTTTTCTATTATCACAAATTTTCATAGTGCTATCTATGGATATATCAGTCTCTCTTAAGTGATTATTAACTAAAAGCTGTGTTCCTGCATTTTTGGATAAGAAATAAAAATGTAATAATCAATTTGTAAAAATTATAAATAAGTAACCTACTATTTCAGTGAGAACCTACTATTTCAGGTAGAAGTCTTGCAGCTTTCAACGGATTTAAACATGCTGGGCATCGGGTTAAACCAGAAATTGACTTAGTCAAATCATATTTTTGGTATAGCTAAGGATGCAGCTAAATCTTTGGGTTTTTGCTGCAAAACTTTCTATTCCGCATCTGAACTTCTCAATATCTATAAAACGTACATTGGGCCGAAAATAAAGTATAATGCACACATTTGGGCTGCAGGGCACTTGGTTCTTTAGCACTGCGTTATTTAGATAATGTGCAAAACAGAGCTATTCGTTTGATCAACGACCCCAGTGTAACTTCAATGCTCACTCCACTCAGCCACCGTCGCACAGTTGGGTCACTGACCTTGTTTTATAGGTATCTCGTAGGGATTAACACTTGTTCCAAAGAAATAAAACAATTAATGCCTCCACTCAGTTTTCCAACAAGAAACAAGAAGGGCAACAGATGCTCATCCCTACCATGTTGAGTTATCAAGATGGCGAAATACAGCCTATGGAAATTCGTTTGTCATGCGCACGTCCCGTTTGTGGAACCATATACCATCGCATATGTTCCCTAAAGTTGGTAATTCATATGTGTACGATTTACTTAAGTTTAAGAAGAACATTAACATCTTTCTTCAAAATGTCCTTCCAGATTTTCCTACCTATCCCCCATAATCCAAATTTCCCAATTCCAAAGCCAAACTGTACATTTGTATTAAAGGTTCCATCCTAAAGTTTGGTTTTAAAAGGAGAGTGGTTTTGGTTGGTTAAAGTCCAACACTACAGTGAGGAAGCACGTGCAGTTCCTCTTGGTGACTTTCGAGTTTTCCACCAACCCTTGTAAAACAAAAAATAAGTAATTAAATAAAAGTAGGAAAAAAGAAAAAATTAAAAATAAAAGTGTTTTTGTTCTCAAATTTTTTTGGTTAGTGTAATATATGATGAAAAAATATTATTTAATGTAAGAAAAAAAGAAAAATAATTTATATAAACTATTAATATTAATATTGACAAAAAATAAAAAAAAAAATTTTAGAATTGAATTTAAAGAATAACAAGTAAACGTAACAGTAAGTCGTCGATGCAACCGACTTATTAATACCCTACACCTGAATAATTCGAATTAAATTAAAAATCCATAAGTGTTTTTGGCAGCTGCTTGAACTTCTTCCCTTTTCTGTCTTATTCAACTCGAATTTCAAGAACGTAAAAGAGGCATCCGCTTGGGATATGCTTGACACCCTTGTATAAAATTTTAAGTTTCTATCTTAATTATTTTCGAAGATTGGTAGTCATTGGGATGTTTGTGTCAGCTACCCGAATTGCCACTCCAATTCATCGAATCCATCTCAGGAACATAAAGAAAACTTGCCAGAACACCATTCTATTAAATTTAAAGGTTCTACTTTTGTTGGTTTTGGAGATATGCTCGTTGCTCTTGTGCTCGTCCGGAAGTTTCCAAAATACGAACCCATGGTTCAAATTCTTTCAAATGTCAGTTTCCAATTTTACAGAAAAGGAAACATAACAGAACACCTTTGTACTAAAAATAAAAGTTCTATCTTTGTTGGTTGTGGAGATATACTCGTTTGCTCTGGGGCTCGTCCGGAAGCTTCCAAGATTTGAACCCATGCACCAAATCCTCACAAATTTCAGAAACATAAATCAAACATGAAGGAACACCATTCTGCCTAATTTAAAGGTTATATCTTTGTTGCATTTGGAGATAATATCATTTGCTCTGAGGCTCGTTCGGAAGCTTTCAAAATCCGAACCCAAGGACCAAATCCTCTCAAATTTCAGAGGCCTAAATCATACATGAAAGAACACCATTACGCCAAAAGTAAAGGTTATATCTTTATTGGTTTTGGAGATAATTTCATTTGCTCTGGGGCTCGTTCGGAAGCTTCCAAAACCAAACCCATGGACCAAATCCTCTTAAATTTCAGAGACATAAATCAAACACGAAAGAACACCATTGTACCAAATTCAAAGGTTCTACCTTTGTTCGTATTGGATATAATCTCATTTGCTCTGCGGCTCGTTCGGAAGCTTCCAAAATTCGAATCCACGGTTCAAATTCTTTCAAATTTAAACCCATGGCCAAATCCTCTCAAATTTCAGAGACTTAAATCAAACATGAAAAAACACCATTCGGCCAAATTTAAAGGTTATATATTTGTTGTTTTTGGAGATAATCTCATTTGCTCTGGGGCTCGTTCGGAAGCTTCCAAAATCCAAACCCATGGACCACATCCTCTTAAAATTTAGATACATAAATCAAACTGGAAGAAACATCATTATAAAAAATTTAAAGGTTCTATCTTTATTGGTTTTGGAGATAATCTCGTTTGCTCTAGGGCTCGTTCGGAAGTTTCCAAAACCCGAACCCATGGACCAAATCTTCTCACATTTCAGAGACTTAAATAAAACATGAAAGAACACCACCCTGCCAAATTTAAAGGTTATATCTTTGTTGGTTTTGCAGATAATCTCATTTGCTCTAGGGCTCGTTCGGAAGCTTCCAAATCCAAACCCATGGACCAAATCCTCTTAAATTTCAGAGACATAAATCGAACGGGAAGGAACATCATTGTACAAAATTTAAAGGTTCTATCTTTGTTGGTTTTGGAAATTATCTCATTTGCTCTGGTGCTCGTTTGGAAGCTTCCAAATCCAAACCCATGGACCAAATCCTCTTAAATTGCAGAGGCCTAAATCATACATGAAAGAACAGCATTCTGCCAAAAGTAAAGGTTATATCTTTATTGGTTTTGGAGATAATCTCATTTGCTCTAGGGCTCGTTCGGAAGCTTCCAAATCCAAACCCATGGACCAAATCCTCCTAAACTTCAGAGACATAAATCGAACGGGAAGGAACATCATTGTACAAAATTTAAAGGTTCTATCTTTGTTGGTTTTGGAAATAATCTCATTTGCTCTGGTGCTCGTTCGGAAGCTTCCAAAACCCAAACCCATGGACCAAATCCTCTTAAATTTCAGAGACATAAATCGAACGGGAAGAAACATCATTGTACAAAATTTGAAGGTTCTATCTTTGTTGCTTTTGGAGATGATCTCGTTTGCGGAGATTATCTCCAAAAGCCCGGAATCATTCGGAAGCTTCCAGAATCCGAACCCATGGACGGATTTTGTCCAGATTCGAACTTAGCCTTTCTTTCGTAATTAGTAACCTACTATATAAATTTTATCAAGATAGCATCATTATTTTTTGAGTTATCGTGCGTACGGACGGACGGACATAGCTAAATCGACTCCGGCGGTGATCCTGATTCAGAATATATATACATGTCTATACCTAACTCGCTTCCTTTTGGTGGTTACAAACACCATACCAAAGTTAATATACCCTGTACTTTAGGTGTAGGGTATAATAAAAAAGAAATACATTTTAAAGCTAAGGTTTTTAATTTTACCATTTGTAAATGTATTTAGTTGATATTGTGTTTAGGTATTGAAGATTTTATAAATATGATTAATATTGTTCCTTGATAATGTTTTGTGTATTTTGCTGGAATGATTTCTCCGTAAGGAAATGGTGCTATCTTTGACCCAGAGAAATTGAAATTTATGTTTGATTTTAATATTTTTAGATTCGTAATAAAGATTAGACTGCAGTGGTGTAAGATGGTGACGTAGATATATTTCTTTGTTACCACCATTATTCATATCTAATTCAACAGTAAAAAGGTGCTTATATTTTCGTTTTTTTTTCGAATAATTCTTTTTTTGGGATAACAGAATTAAACTTAACAATATATAATTTTTTCTGGGGACCAGCTTCATTAATTTTTTTTGATTAATTGTTGTAACATATGATATATCATTTTTATCAATATTAGCATTAATTTTTTTTTCGATCGCCAAAACAGTTTCTGTTGGGTTTATGAGATTCCGGCTAGTACAAGATTATTTTTTAACAAATTCTGCTGCGTTTTATCATGTAAGTACTTCAAACTGTTAACTCTCTTTTTCAAAATGTTGATATGATTTTCGGAACTATTCACACGATCATTTAATTTAGAATTTTCTTTCAATAATTCTACATTTTTGATTAAAACTTCTTCAAACTGAAGTGCTAAATGTTTTTGATTTTTGTGAATTTCCAGCAAAACAACACCTAGATTTTTTAAAAATTGTGCTAATTCTTCCGGGGTATAATTAGTACAATTGAAATTTTCTAATTCATCTTCTAGGCTTAATTGAGCATTATTATTAAGAGCATGGCAAAAACTTACATCATTACTTATCTTATGATTGTTGTTATAAATTATCACAGATTCAACTGATGTTTTAGGAGTTTTGCTATTTTCATCTACGTCGTTAGTATCAACTAACACCTGAGTCTATGGCGGACAATTAACACATTTCCAATAAGCGTTACCTGACATGTTGGCATAAATCAGTTCATCAGATATATTGACACACCTTGCATGAAAACTCAAAGCACACGTACCACACTGAATTCCTTTATTTTTAGTTTTACCAGCAATTCGGTTTTTGCAAATATTACACTGATTCACCATTGTTTTTAGAAATAGTTTTAAAAATTTTACAGTTATTTTTTTATATTGTTTTTCTTTTCTATTTCTTTTTCTTAACTTTTTATGTATTTTTTATTTTTTTGTATTTAAGTGTGTTAAAAAGCAATTTGAAAGCAAGATCTTTTTTTATAATAAAATGAAATAATTTACATGATAAGTTAAAAAATATTATTTAAATTGAAAAAAATATTTTATAAGGTTTAAGCAATAAAGTTTTAAGCAATAAATGTTATATATGTTAAATATGGTTTTCTTTTGTAAGTAAATAGCACTTCTCTTTTGCACATTTATTGATATTTTCTTACCAAACTAGTCGCATAATGTGCTCAATGATTGTTGTAAATTGGAAAAAATATCAAAACTAAATAACCCAGAAGTAAACAGACTTGTGTCATCGACGAAAATAGATAAATTTGTGTGTTGAAATTGGGAGTTGTCATAATTACATATATTATATATTGGGCCTAAAACTGATACTTGCTAAACTCGAGGTAGTATGTTAAAATTTTCAAAGATACCGATACCTTAATTTTCTTTCTTCTAAAAGACTTTATGTTATTTTTGAAAGATAACTATCCAAATATATTTAAGTTTAAAAAGTAAATCATTGTACCAAACTGTCTCAAAAGTCGAATTAATGTCTAGCACAATAATTCTTACGGATTGATTATTTTTTAAGCTAGTATTGAGAAAAATTTTGAATTCTTATAAGTGAATGAATAGTAGAGTGTTCAGTCCTAAAGCGAAATTGTTCATTTGAAAGTATATTTAATTAAGGTTTGAGGTTCTGAATTTATACTTTATCAAATAATTTTTTGCAAATTTTTAACTATGCTAAAAATTTAAAATCAGTTGGGTTCAACAACTTCTTTTCTTCGAATGTACTGATAAAGAATGATTCTAAGCTAATTCCAAAATTTTGTTTTAAATGTCATCGACTTCTTCTTATTGCCTCCACATTGATCCCTCTACAGCTGTTTCGTCCACAACTGCAACGCGTAATAATAAGACAACAAATGATGGAGATAAATATAATATCTAAGATAAAAATGAATAGATATTTATAATATTTTTCTTATTAGTTTACTTGTTAATTATTTCTTATGTATTTCGTTTTTTTTATGAATTTTCTAATAGTTTTAATAACTTTTACTCAAACTTTTTAATTATAAATTTAGTATTTTTCCCTTGATACAAGAAGTATATAATCTTTGATGGTAAATCTTAATAAGTTTCTAATTATCATAATGATTAAAAACATGGTCTGATGAAAAATTAATTCAGATTTACGATATTCCGTTTTATCTATACGTAATGATTGTTATCGTGGTATTTCTATATATATGCAAATATTTGTGTAAAGCTAAATGATGTAAAGCTAAATGAAAATGATTGTAATGTTGTTTGTAAAATGTTTGATTTTACCATAAATGGTAAAATAGTGCACCAATTAGTTTGTTATTACAGTTCTAAAAATGCGGAATTTTATTGTTTCAGAATATAATGGACAATATATTATTAAATAATGAGATTTTGTTTTTCTATAGTTGATGTTTCAAATTTTCATAAGTTGAAATCTTCTATGTTGCTAGAATATTTGACGTGTAAGGGTAATGAAGATAGTGGTTAAATTTTGTCCCAGTGATTTGCTTTGGTTGTTGATTCCATTTATTTCTATTGTGCAATTACTAAAATGTATTATTTAATTTTAATGTCGCTAGGTTCACTGGAAGATTTACTGTTGTTTGTAAACTCTTCATAAAGATTTAGTTCCGGTTGGATAATTTTTGGTACGAACAACTGTTCTTTTAATGTGCTAGTTTATTCTGTAGTACATTCCTTAGGCAGTGGTATTCTTTGGTTAGTTCTTGATCTGTAGATTGCACACAATAGAATATATCTTCCACACAATAGAAATATTGATCTGTCTTAGACTTACAAGCACAAAAAGGCTTTGTATCAATAGTTTTTGTTTCATTTATGGGAAGTGGGATGATTGTGAATGAAACAAAAACTTTATTTATGTGAAATGTGATAAACATTAAGAAGAATTCTGGAATTAATTAGTATTGGATTTTGAAAATAATTTTAGTGTTATTCTAATAAGCCTGAAAACATAGTAATTTATAGTTATTTCCATAAGAATAAAATTATGCGATTGTTCTTCTTTTTTTGTGAATTTCTTTTAAGTTAACAATTTATTTCGATAATAAATTTAATAGGACTAGTATTATTGATTCAGTTAAACTTGTTATGTGACTATTTAATATACCAGTGTTATAATTAGATTTTCTTTTTTTTTGAGTAGGTAGGTGAGGATCATCAAAGGCCACTAAAGAGGAGTGAAATGAGCGCGAGTCCTTTATGAGTGAGTGGAAGTTTAATACCCTAAACATCACCTACATTTTTTCACCAAACAATAGGTTATAGGGTTATACGACTTTTAGTAATCACTTTGAATCTTTTTTCTTCTTTATTAAATATTTTTTTTTTAGCGATCTTAGCCGAAGCTGTCTGATCCTATAATTAGTTTCACATGGCACAAATGAAAAAAAAGACTAAACAAAAAGTTAAAGTTACAAGAAAATTAAAATTAGAAGAGTTACAAAGAAAAATTTAATTTAATTTAATTTAATAAATATTAAAGTTAAGAGCAATGTGTATTATGAAATCATACATTATTTAACAATAATTATGAAATCATATATTATTTAACAATGGTTATAATTTTAAAAAGAAAAATAAAATCTTTAAAATTTAAATGAAGAATTGCAATTATACAATTTTCATGTATCCATTTTTACAATTATTTTTTTGATTGTTTGTTTTGAACAGCGATAAATAGTTATTGACTTTATTTTTTGTGTTGTGGGTATGAATGTCTATTATTCTATTTAGAATAGAGTTGTGCTTAATACGGTTGTTTGTAATTTTGAAAGCCGCAATATACAATTCAGGTATGCATATAACACTCAAACTTAGGTATTGATCAGAGTAAAGCTGGTTTGTAGGAAAACTTCGGGGATAAAAATTAATTGTTTTAATAACTTTTTTATGTGTTACATCAAGTCTATTAAGTGCTAATTGAGGAGCTCTGCTCGTTAATTGGATTAAGATATGTAATATATGATAAAATGTAGCACGAGTAAATTGTTGATAATTATATTTACGTCAAATATAATCATCACCAATTCTGGAAAACACAAGAGGTAGGAGGTGGTTCCACATTCGCGATGTTCGTACTACAAACGAATACTCCATCTTTGGTCAGAAGATGAAAGAAAGGCTTTACAGCGATACAGGAAACCCATACACCTAGCTGCATCTTTGAATAAAATAAGGTTGAACCAACTTAAGTTTTGATTTAGCTCCATGCCCAAGATGTTGAGCTCATCAGCATGTTGCAAAATTTTCCTTTTAAAAGTTTAATTGGGAATCGATAACAATATGACAGTAAATTGTGGGACCGCTTTTGTCTTTTTTTTTTGGGGGTTGGGATGTATGTGCGCTGTCTTCCACTACCCAAACAAAGGGATAAATAAAAGAGATTGCGCAACGGTTTTGCAATAGTAGAAAAAGTATTTTTAAGAACTGTGACAGTAATGGCATCTGGACCGGCTGACTTTTTTGTGTCCTAATTTTAAGAAACATCAAATTTCACCTAAGGAGCAGTTAACTATAGGAAGAATACATGTTCTCTGCGTTGACTGGGGCAGTGATGAGTTGGAAGCGAAGTTTTAGTAAATAAATTTGCTTTTTTGAGGTCGGATACAATTTTCTCATTATTATCAACCAAAAGCGGGAACGAGGAACCTCCACTTTTACCATTAAGGCTTTTAGGATGATGTAGAAGTTGCCTTCTCAACCCCCTGTTGTGCTGGTTGACAACTCTCCTATACCTCTTATCGCGATATAGCTTACTCTATTAGTTTCAGTCTTCAGCTGGCTTATAACTCTCCTATACCTGTTTCTTATCGCAATATAGCTTGTTCTATTAGTTTCAGTCCTATCACTCTTGTAAGTTTGAAAAACCTTCTCCTTTCTAGATATCGTATTTGCACAAATACGATTAAAGCAGGATTTGGGTGGCCTTTTAATACTTTTCGTAGAGTGAGGTATATATATTTCACTAATCGTATTGGTTGCAAGTTCAATATTACTGTTGTTAAAGCACAAAGATCAATTAAAAGGTTTAAAAACTCAAACGTTCATATTTAGCAGCACTACAACGGTATACTATTTTTTTTGAGGCAGGGCTTTGACTGGTCTGAGTGCTCAGCTCGAAGCTAGTATTAATCAAACAGTGATCGGAATAACAAAGAGCAGTGTTAACTGAGACTTTATATTTCTCAGGATATGTAGTCAAAAATAGGTCCAGGAGATGACTAACCCGATCTTCACGGTCAGGAATTCTAGTGGCGTTTTCAATAAGTTGCGAGTATTAATAAATTCAATTGGTTTTCCAACTTGAAATTCAATAGAATCAGTTATTTCTGAATATTTTTCTTGTAACATTGTAGAAAATTTGAGATGGATTTTCTCTAAACTATCTTGTATTTTTTTTTTAAATATTGTTAACTATTCTTACTATTTTTTAATTTTTCTGTTAACTTAGGTTCACTAGTCAAATGGTTAAACATTTCTCCTATTTCGATTTTTATAAGTTCTTTGTGAAAGAAAATTTAGTTATTCACAAATGTTTGTGTTGCTGCATTATTTTCCTTAAGTGGATCTTGAACATTTGATAAAATTTTGTTACCTAAATCATAATTTCTTTTAAAAGTTAATTTGAAACCTATACCTGGGAGACCTCGATTAAGTAGTTTTCTAGAAACTGCACTATGTTCAAACTTATCAAGTGCCATTTTGATTTTTACTGATCGTAAAATATTATTCAATTATATGTGCCTCACTCAATTCCTCTATTATAAATGTAATTTAATTTTCTTAATATATTCTTGAATTTAAAAATTTTGTTTCCTTTTATTTGTTGTAAACCATCATAATTTTTTCTATGTGCATTCATATTTTTAAGTATTTTATGGTATCTACGTACTTAAATGACTTTCAGTATAGTTTATGGGGGTTTTTTATTAATTCATATAGACAATCAGTTCCTTTAAACTTTACCAATTACCAATCAAAATATTTTTATTAATTTCATCTATTTCAGAATTGGTATTCCCAAATTTTCACACATTTAATGACTCATCAAAATAGGGTTCATATGTCTTATCGAGTATTGATCATTGTTAAAGATAGGTTAAAGTACGAATAAAAGAAATCTGCTTCTTGATGACGTACCATATAAAAATAGGCTCTTATGCTACATCTTGCTTATCAAAAGCTACATCAAAAATAAATATTGAGTTCGGTTTGGGGGCTCAATTCCATCAACCTTATTTGAAAATTCGTTATATTCCATTCTTTTGATAGGTTTACATTATTTACATTGTTCGGAACGTTTATCAAAACAACTCAACACAGCTGATATAAAACCTGCCTTCTTCAATAAAAACACATTATATAACTTATTAGTCAACAATAAATTAAAATTACAAAAACCATGTAACTTTTTGTCAAAAAGTGAGGTATACGGAATTAAATGCAATGATTGTGACGGTATTTACATAGGAAAAACAAAAAGGTCATTGCAAATTAGATTTGTGGAACATATTAAATCAATAGCTTTTCTGACCCACCGTCTGGACTTGCTCAACATCTGAAATCAACAGGACATATCACAGATATAAACAATGTCAGACTGTTAAAAGAATTGAACGGCGGCTTAGTTCTAGATAAACATGAAATTTTTCAAATAAATAAATATAAAAATAATAATATTACTTTGTTTAATAACCAAATTGACTTAAGTAATAATAATCTTTTACTGGACAACAAAATTTTAATTTAGCTAAATGTAAATTTACATTTTTGTCACTTATGCCAGTTGTATTATGTTTTTGTATATTGCTCTTAATCTTTTTAAATAATTTTATTTTATTTTTTTGTTAGTTAAATTTTAAACTGTTTTTCTTTTTTCTGTTCCTTTTTTTTTAATACTTTTTTATATTTTTTAATATTTTTTTTTTTTTAAATAATAATTTCTTTTACTTTTATATATGATAAAAGGTATATTTTTAGGTAGTATCTTCCTGATGATGCCTTTAAAAAAGGGCGAAACTAGTTGAGAAAAAAAAATATATATATAAAAAATAAACTATTATTTGTGAAACGAAAACAGGTGTTTTAATTAATTATATATAATAAAAAAAAAAAAAAAAAAAAATTATATATAAATATTAAATAGAAGAAATTTGATTAATTATTTAACAAATATATTTCACCAAGTGCCTACAAAAAAATCAATTGATTTTTTATTAAATTTAGAAATACACAGGATTATTGTGTTCTATAGAAGATTACTCATCAAATTTAAATATACTTGCAATCATATTTGGTTCAATTAACAATGTATTTTAAATAAGTTTTTTCCTAAATACATTCATTTTAATAGTAAAAACACTTCTAGACCAGTTAAAAACATTATATATAATGGGAAATTAAATTGGTTAAAAAGCGAAATGAAAAAACAATATCATATTAGAGATAATTTGGGCAATCATTTAAAAATTTTGCATTCTGAACTTTCCTACCATCTCCACGCAATAGAACTAGATGAAATACTAAATCATGCATATGAAAAAGCTAAAGTACTTTCTTATATCCAATTTAAAACACAAAGAAAAAAGATTAATAAATTAATACTACTAAAAAACCCTGCTAAATATTTCAATAATAACCACAATAAAACATTTCACTCCAGAATAGTCAATACAACCAATACTGTCTTCTCTGAAAGGGAACTATGTGTACTAAACAACGGTTTAAAATACGCTCCACCATCATATAAAATTAACAAGAGTGAACTAACAGACTTAGCCGTTTATACAGATGCTGCCATCTCAGACAATAACATTGAATGTAAAACTAAATGTGCTCAAATTATTAAAAATACTTACAAACAGATAGCTAAATGCAACAACAATGACCATCCGAATAATACTAATTTATTTATTTATTTATTTATTTATTTATTTATTTAACTGACTCATGCGTAACTCAAACACGTTACAAAGTATAAATTTAAAAATTAATAAAGTATTAACATGTACTAAGTAACAAAAATTAATTACAAAACTATTAAAAATAAATACAAATTTATATTAATAATATTAATTAAACTTTAAATAATAAGCAATCTTTAACAAAATGTAATACACAATTTTAATAATAAAAAAGAGAAGAAAAATAAAAAACAATAAAAATTAATTAAAATGAGTAACAAGCTAAAGGTACTCCTTAAATTTCAATGATGCAAACAAAGATTCTTCTTTAAAGTAACTTTAGAAAGTTCAAAATTAATAGTTTGTTTATATTTATTAGATAAGGACATCATTCTATTTAGAGGTTCGTGTTTTCCATTGTTAGTTCTATGAAATTGAACATAAAATATGTTATGTGATCTTAATCTTGAAACTGGACAAAAGTCAATTCTATCAAGTAACTGAGAAGACACAATATTACCTTTTAGCAATTCTGTTAAGAATATTATATCAGCAACATCACGACGTTTTTCAAGAGTAGAAAGATTTAATAAGTTTAAACGATGCTCGTACGGTGGGAGATTATGCCAAGAAAGGTGACGGAGAGCAAATCTGAGAAATTTTTTTTGAACAGATTCAACCCTATTAATATGTACTCTATATAATGGGCTCTACACCTGACTGGCATATTCTAAATTGGGTCTTACCAAGCAAGTATAAAGCGATTTAAACACATAAGGGTCTTGAAATTCTCTTGCCCAACGTTTAATAAAACCGAGCATTGAATTTGCTTTATTTAATATATAGGTATAATGTAGCTGAAATGAAAGTTTACTGTCGAACAGTACTCCTAAATCTTTAATTGAAGAGACAGATGGAATAGGTTGATTATTAAAAGAATAAATATAGAATAAAGGGTTTGAACGGTGCGTACAAGTAATAAAATCACATTTGTTAATATTAAGAAGGAGATTATTGTTAATGCACCAATTATGGAAACGATTTAAATCTTCTTGCAATGCTAATGAATCATCTAACGATTTAATTTTTTTAAAAATTTTCATATCATCGGCATAAATTTTAATTTTAACAGAGTTTTGAGAAAAGTTGATGTTGACTCAACCAGGTTGGTGACAGTGGATCTATTTTTCGTAAAGCCATGTTGAAGTGGTGACAAGAAATTCGTGCAATGATCATAAATAGAATCAAAAACAATTAGTTCAAAGAGTTTTCGAATTGCTGATAGTTTAGCTATTGGACGATAATTAGTTAGGTCATTTTTTTGATTTTTTTTATGAATAGGTCTAATAAGAGCAGTCTTCCAAATTGAAGGGAAAACTCTACAAGCTAATGAGTAATTAAATATAGTCGAAATCGGGCCGGCTAAAGATACAGAACAATTTTTTAAAAATAAATGAGGAATACCATCACTACCAGGACTAGGATTATCGTCAATTTTATTTAAATAGTCGCAAATCAAATTAGAATTTATATTAATATTAGTAAGTGTAGTTTTCGAAAAATTATCAAGATGATGGAAATTTGTTTCGTTTACAGAAAAAACCGGAGTAGTGTAACTAGATGCAAAAAAATCGCGAAAGAATTCAGAAATAACTTTAGAATCGTTGCTGACAGTATTCTTATATTTAAAAAAAGCAGGGTATTGATCGTACTCGTACATTTTGATAGTAAATAGATAATTTAGAAGAGGTAGTACAAGGGTTAGCTAAAGTATGTTGATATAGATTAATATTAACTAAATTTTCGCTGACTTGGGAGGGGACGAAAGTACTTATCATGATTTTCTCTTACCCTTTGAAGATTGATAATTCTGTTAGAAGAAATGTGGGAGCCATATGATTCAAGATCTGTTAAAGCATTATCCGGTGAAATATTAAATGTTTCATGATATCTTATAAAAATTTTACGTAGTTCATGAACATCAGTTGGCAATCCTTCTTGTTGAATAGCAATTTTTAGAGATGTATTGGTTTTGCCACCTATACATACATCATTAGGCTTATTATGAAGATAGGCTAGATAAAGTCGGACGTTTTCAAAAATTCTACTATCCCTCAGTCTAGCTAAAACATACCTACTGTTATTGTTATCTTCTAATGAATTAAGTGTAACCTTAACAACAGGTGGCAAAAGAGGGTCTAAAATGGGTGGCATTGTAGGATTAACAATGGAAGTACTTGATTGATGGGCAGAAACTTTTTTTGAAGGAGGTAATTTATAATTTGATGAACTGTTAGAAGAAGGATTGAAATTTGAACTGTTCGATACGTGGTAATTTTTAGGTAATATTGACGGTTTGCTATTAGGAGTTAAGGTTTCACCTTGAACAAAATTTTGATATTTTGTCATAGTGTTAGAAATGGATTGTTTAAATTTAGAAATTTTAGTTTTAAGAAAAGAATCACTAACATGTTTATTTTGCGAGGATTTAGAGTATTCTTTAGAGAGTGTACTATTGTTAGATTTAGATTTAAATTTTATTTTATTATTAGGAGAATACTGAGTATGATTAGTTTTGTTAGTAGTCGTTAAAGAATTATTATTAAAGGAATTTGTAGTATTAAAATGGTTAATCTTATTAAATGAAGGTGAAATAACTGTTGGAAGGTCGAGAAGGCTATTTATATTATTTTGATTATTGTTTACGTCAGTAGTATGATTAGATTTATTAGAATCAGTAGGAGGTGCAACTTTTGGCAAACCAAAAAGTCTGATTAAATCTTTATCAATTAAATTATTGTTAATTGTATGGTTAGAGTTACTAGCACTAGGAGTAGTAATTGTTGGTAAGTCCAGTAGACTAATTAAATCCTTGTTATTAGTAATTTTATTTGCGGTAAGATTTGTTTTATTAGTATCAATAGTAGTAGTTAGATAGATCAGTAAGAATTTCAGAAAAATCAGAATTTGCATCTATTAAACTTAATGGATATTTAAGGTTACATTTAGCTTTTGGCTTAATTAATTTAACAGGTAGACTTGAACTGGAGGACTACCAGACAGTAACAGCACCAATTTTGTTCCAAACGTATGCATTATCAGGATCCTGCAACAACTCCAAAGTTTTATACTGTCCAGTTAATTTAAGGCAGCGATACTTTATATTTCTTTTTTTATTCGATTAGGAGTAACACTAAGGCATGAGACAGTGATGACCCGGAACTCTTTTTTAATAAATTGAAGCATTTGAGCAACATCAAAGGAAGATGGAGCACCTTTGATGAGAATTGATGCATTTATTAACTTCTCCTTATTAATTGAGGAAATATTAGAATTGTATAATTTAGAAAGTCTGCAATTCCATTCATCTTCAGTCCATTTAGTGCCAAATTTATGCAAAATAATAGGGTCTGTTTGAATACCTATTTCACGTGTATCCGGAATACAATGAGTTCCAATTTCACATGTTTTCGGAATATTTTGTATTTCTCCATGAAGTATTTCCGGAGCCCCTTGCGTCTTCAAGTTTTTGTGTTCACCAAGTACATCTAACAAAAATATATTTGAGGAGTTATGTAAGGACTCCATCTTCTCTACAAAAGAGTCATACTGAGATGTCAGCAATTTCTTAACCGAAGATAGGTCACTAGACAAATTTCGGTGACTGGGACCGGCTTCGAAAATATCTCTAATTTTGTTCTCAAAACTTTGGAAATGACTAGGAAGAGTTGAGAGAAGATCACTTTTGATTTTATTAATTGTGATCGATATCATTCCCCTGAACACCACTGCTTTGACAGGAAACACGACTGCATAATGAGTCAAACGATTTCGCCATATCTTGAAAAGCGTTCGAGTTGTTGACGATTGCATGGTTAGTTTTTGCAAAGAGAGCAGACTTTTCATTGTCAAGATTTGCAATGACTTTATGGATGTTATCAAACATACTTCGTAATACGCCTTCATAATTTTGACAATCTTCACAAATGAAAAATGTTTCAAGAGATGGATGGTACCAATCTCTGCTAAGACCCATACAAACACCATGTAACTTTCTTTTGCAAAAAGCTCTGCAAATGACAAACTTACTTTTTTTTGTCATTATCGAAACAATTTTCCAAATTACATTTAAAACTCATTTTGACTCGAAAATTATTTAATGTTTTTTTTTTAAAATAAAATTGATATTTAACAAAATTTATTTAGTTTATTAAAAAGTTTTTTTTAATTTAAATAAGTTTATGGAAAAAGTAACGATAAATTGCTAAGACTGCCGGTCAAGTTACACTTTAATTACAATTTTTATACCCGTACGATAGGATCGGGTATAATAAAATTACTCCTCCGTTTGTAACACCTCGAAATAAGCGAGCTAGATATACCTTCAAAAGTATGGATCGGATCAGAAAAAAATTCTAAGACTTTTGAGCCATGTCCGTCCGTCCGTCCGTCCGTCCGTCAGCACGCTAACTCAAAAACTAAGAAAGCTAGAATCTTGAAAGTTACACAAAATATTCTAGGAAAAATTTGTAGGTTCCCTATTTTTTTTGGTTGAGTTTGGACCAAAACTTAGGGTAGCTCTCGAACACCTAACTTTTAGATCCCCACATTTTTTTTGTAATAGAGCTATGAAATTTTAACTGCTGATAGATCTCACAAAAATATTAATTTTATTTTTAATAACTTTTTTTTGTATCCCCACCCGTTACGGAGCTACAGCTCCCCAAAGGTTCAAAAAAGCTCTATATTTAAATTGTTATAGCACAAGTTGTATAAGGTATATCTTCATTTTGAAAACGCCAAACGATTACTACTTTTATCAGCTTTAAAAATATATATACAATAAATATATATTTGTAGCATACAGTGTCTTAATTTACCGTTATGCGAAATTCAAATTTTGCAAAATCCTTTAACCCTTCTATATTCTAAACGGTTAAAGTTGGAAACTTGAAATTTTGACAGAAGTTAGATCTTTGAAAATAAGTATGAGATCATCAGTATCATTTCAGAAATTTTTTTTGTATCACCCTCCGTTTAGGAGCTGTAATGGGTCAAAAACTGAAAATTTCCTATTTTTAAACACCTGTAACTTGAACACCTGTTAAAATTTTTTTGAAATAATACACAAAAATTAAAGCTTCAACATTATATTCTTATTTCTGTGAACAACTTTCTTTGATAATATAGGGTTACTTTATAATTGACGAAAGTGTTACTTGATTTTTTCAAATTTTCTAACAAATTGCTTTAACGAATTTTTTCCATTTTGTTTTACTCGATAATTTGAAATTGTTGAGGATATAATGCGTAGTACAAAAAAATGTAAATTAATAAACAACATAACGGTTGCTTGAAGAATTTTTATTTATATGATATTGATATACATACTTATATAATATCATGTTTATTTACATATCGTATATGCCACTAGTGAGTGAATGATAAGAGTATATATGTATATTATATAGTGCCGTATTTACATACATATATGTATTTTATTGCACTTATAAGAAATTATTCTGTCAATGTAATATATAAATATAATATATAATATTTAAAATTATATTTACTGTTTTGTACTTAGTAAATTTAATATACATTTACCGCTTAGTATTAAATGGTACTATAGAATATTTGAAAAAGTTTTGGATTGATAATCGTTATGTGGAAGGTTAGAATCTGCTTTTGAAGAATGTACATATAAACATATAGTTTGAATATATGTACAACCCATAGTACTAGAAATTATAAAATTTACCCAAATTATTTTAAAATACTAAAATGTTAAAAAAATAATATTGTAAGCAGAGTGACAGGCTGTGAACATACTAACGGTTCGTACGGGTATCTAAGAGTTCACAAAGTCAACTGTATTCTTCCTCGTTTTTTTATATAAAATCCGGCCCAAGCCAAAACGAACGAAGAAATAAAAAAAAAGTTTATAGTTCAGATATTAATGAATTAAAAATTTAATTAACTTAAAAAAATGAGTATCAAATTTCACAAATTTTTTTTTTTTTGATTTAACTTAATACAACTTAAATTTTTATAAAAAACAATAAAATCAAAAGTTTAAGTAAATATAATATTAACAAATGTATCAAGTTTCCAAAAAAAAAAATTATTGGCACGGTTATTAACAGCTTTAGTTAAAGTAAAAACCGCTAAGTAAACAATAACTAGGTACTCGTATATTTTAGAAATTAAAATTAGAATTTAAATTTACAATGCGCAAAAAGCGTGTATTTCAGTAGACTGATAATATGATACTGATATGATACTGATTTATGCTAATGATAAATCAATTTACAAAAGTATCAACACAATCAAAACTAAATTAAAAAATGAAAACTTAAGTGGACAAAAAAGAATACATAGAAAAAATGCTAAATACAATTAAAGACATGAGCGCAAATAGAGTTACCAGCTGACCCTACCTTTTACATATGAAAAGGAAATCAATCTAATAATAAGTAAATCTAACCAAATAATCGACAAAAAACATAAAATAAAATTAAAAGCTAACAAATCTTCAGCGACCATACTATATGGTTTACCGAAAATACATAAGTTAGGTGTGCCATTACGTCTTGTTGCTTCTGCATGTAATGCTCCAGCACAAAAATTGGCCAGTTATTTAAGTTTTACTTTACCTGATTTGCTTAATTTCAAAGCCAAATACTCTATAAAAAATTCCACAGAATTAATTAATAAATTGGAAAATATTAAATTACCTAAGAATGCTAAACTGATTTCATTTGATGTCTCGAGTTTGTTTACTTCCGTTCCTACCGCTAAACTGAAGAAGATATTTTATGACAAAATAACAAATAAATTTAGAGATCTAGACAAAGCAGTCGAATTACAAAATTTAATTAACATTTGCATAGACCAGAATTATTTTGAATTTAATAACAAGTTTTATTCTCAAACAAATGGTTCAGCTATGGGATCAAGTTTGTCCCCTCTAGCCGCTGAAATTTTTATGGATAACTTTGAAACAACTTTATTTGATTCCAAACACCATCTCTTGAAGAATATTTTAACCTGGTTTCGATATGTAGATTATATATTCTGTATATGGACTGGTAAAGAAAGAGAAGTTACTACTTTTTTGGAAAAATGTTTAAATATTTTGGATAACAACATCAAGTTCACTTTAGAATATGGTGGAGTTAAGCTGAATTTTCTAGACTTAACTATAGAAATAATTAATAACAAATTTGACTTCAACATGTATCGCAAGGAAACATTTTCAGATGCTATTATCCCTGCTTCTTCAAATGATCCATGGTCAATAAAAATGGCATCTTTCCATTGTTTATTACACCGTATGTTATCCGTACCATTGACTGGTGATAATTTCAAAAAGGACTAAATAGCATTATTAATATCGCTATTAACAACGGTTACAAGAAACACCATATATATAATCTATTAAAACGAAAGTCGAATAAAATGATGATGAAAAAAATTTTCACAGTACCTGATAATGACGCAATTGAAATAAATTATAAGAAAATACATTGTTCATACATTCATAAAATACATTGTTTATACATACATAAAACATTGTTCGAAACGTTTATCAAAACAACTCAACATAGCTGATATAAAACCTGCCTTCTTCAATAAAACACATTATATAACTTATTAGTCAACAATAAATTAAAATTTCAAAAACCATGTAACATTTTGTCAAAAAGTGGAGTATACGGAATTAATTGCAATGATTGTGACGGTATTTACATAGGAAAAACAAAAAGGTCATTGCAAATTAGATTTGTGGAACATATTAAATCAATAGCCTTTTCTGACCGACCATCTGGACTTGCTCAACATCTGAAATCCACAGGACATATCACAGATATAAACAATGTCAGACTGTTAAAAGAATTGAAAGGCGGCTTAGTTCTAGATAAACATGAAATTTTTCAAATAAATAAATATAAAAATAATAATATTACTTTGTTAAATAACCAAATTGACTTAAGTAATAATAATCTTTTACTGGACAACAAATTTTTATTTAGCTAAATGTAAATTTACATTTTGTCACTTATGCCAGTTTGTTATTTCGTTGTAGTTGTATTATGTTTTTGTATATTGCTCTTAATCTTTTTAAATTATTTTATTTTATTTTTTTGTTATTTAAATTTTAAACTGTTTTTCTTTTTTCTTTTCTTTTTTTTTTAATACTTTTTAATATTTTTTAATATTTTTTTTTTTTTAAATAATAATTTCTTTTATTTGTATATATGATGAAAGGTATGTTTTTAGGTAGTATCTTCCTGATGATGCCTTTAAAAGGGCGAAACTAGTTGAGAAAAAAAAAATATATATATATAAAAAATAAACTATTATTTGTGAAACGAAAACAGGTGTTTTAATTAATTATATATAATAAAAAAAAAAAAAAAAAAAAATTATATATAAATATTAAATAGAAGAAATTTGATTAATTATTTAATAAATAAATTGTAATAATTAACACTTAATTTAACACTTAAAATAATTAACACTTAATAAATAAATTGTAATAATCTAATATATCCAATAAATATAAGTCGGAAGATTTATTATACTACATATATTTATATGTGAGATTCTGAATTAGGAGGGGTTTTAGAGTTTTATTGCATATCAATCAATAGAACTCTAAAACAACATCAATTTAAATTTGAAGATTTATTTGTGAAATTTTTTGGATTTTCATACCCACCCAATCTGTTTAATTAATGAAAAATATTATTTGATTTCAAAACGCGAGATTTTCAGGCACGAGATTTACAGACGCGAAATTATGAAACGCGAGATTTCGTACCCAAACCACATACATTTTTCTAAATAACAAAGTTAATTTTTACCTTCTTCCATAATATTTTACAACATAAATATTCGTAAGTATTATAAGAATCATACAAGTATAGCGTACTGCCATCTTGAATTACAATTATTTAGTTAAGAGATCATCATTTCAAAAATAAATAATTTCAATTCAAGATTTTATTTTCAAGTTTTTTTGTTCAAGATTTTTTTTTTCAAGTTTTTGTTTTTCAGAATTTTTCTTGATTCAAGATTTTTTTTGTTCTAGATTTTTTTTTCAGGATATTGATGGAGACCTCAAAATGTTGGGGTTGATTTTCAGATATGTTGTAATACCATTCAAAATGTTGCTATTACGACATATCTGAAATATTATATTTCATTAAATGAAAATGAAAGTAAAGCACTTAAGAATGATAGTTGGCCGCCTGAATCATCAATTGAACCAAAACTTTATTTTTCAACTCAAATTTTTGTGATTTGCTGAAGATTATAAAAATATTATACCAAATCCAAAACATTAATTTGAATGCGTTCCCCGATCTGATAATGTTGCTCTGAATCCTCTACATTGTTCTGATTCTAATGAAAAGCCAACAATTTAATTAAACAAAATTCGGTGGGAAATACAATGTATCAATTTAGCTGATGCATTAAAATTAAATCTATACAAAAATATTAATGTTAAAAAGACTATTGCTTTCAGAAATTGGAATATACATAAATGTCTTGGAAATACTGTTCATCATATTTGGAATGTGAAAACAACAACCCTACTTGAAAAGCTCCGCTTCATTATATACACATTACAAACAGAATAAATCAACTTGATAAAGATTGGTCGAAAGTCTATAAATGTAATGTGACTTATTTATAAGAGTTTACTTAAATTCAGAGTGCTATCCATTATATGAATCATACAAAAATTTTCGACCAGATAATTATGCAATTTTAGTAACAGATACTTGTTATCAATTCACTTTGATGTACAAATGGGGTCAGTTGATGTTAGAATAGAAATAAAAACTTCAGTAAAAAATCTTTAAAGTACGTCAGCGTACTAACTTTTTCTACATGATAAATTAGTTGAATTTACAACTTTAGCAGAGAAAGTTCATAAAATTATTGAAACTGGCTACAAAGAAGAAAACATTAATAAACTCAGAAAAAATATTAAATTTAATCAATGAAATTGTTCTGAAACGTAAATTAAAATGACACCACTAATCTCTTGCTTAAATTTTTGAGGGGAAGTTAATAAAATAATTTAAAATGCAAAATGCTATAATCGAGATTCGAGGATTTCAAGACAATAATAATAAATTCATTCACGATATTCTACATTTTGTTATTGAACCACCATACAGTTATCATTATTTTGATGCAAAAACGAAAATTACAAATAAATGGTTGAACTATCACGGTTCAATTTAATCATTTGATAATCATTATCAATTTAATCATTTAAAACAAATCAATATTTCAAATTAATGCGATTCACAAAATTCAAGTAGAAAATTTAATTTAAATCATAATTTCGCTTTTTATAAAACCATTATTAATTTACAGTTATAAAGATTATTAATAACAAGTCTAATATCTGTAAAATTTAGATTAAAAATAAAGTGGAAAATAAAAATCAGAAAAAAGTTAAAGAATACAGACATCCTTTTAAAACCAGAAATAAAGCATGATGCGCCATATCATGAGTGCACTCATCCTTATTAAGTACTGTGAAAATTACAAAAGATGAAAAAGAAAAAATAATATGCTCCAAGATGTTACGAATCCTAAAATCCTGAAAAAAAATGTTGGCAATCACAGAGTTATCATGCACAAAAAATGTATGTTACATTGAATGTAAACATAAACACTGTAATATTTTTCATATGTTTTATAAATAAAAAGATCTATTAATTGCACTGGTACTATGTTTTATTTATTTATTTTTTTTTATCATATACAATATATTATAATCATATTTATTCCATTTCAATTTCGGAATCTTCATCGACCTCTCCTTATCATTGGAACTTCCTTATTTTAATTCGTCATCATTTACCACATTATATTTTCCCGACGACAGGTTTTTCATTTCGTTTTCTGATAATTTATTAAAACTTATGGGGAAAAATATCTTAAATTTAGTAGATTGAAGAATTACTTTGGGACTTAGTTTTGGTTTCAAGTTCACAATTAAGTTTCATTTAATTTTTCCATAAGTTGCATTTTTAGGTATATTTAATTATCTTTAAACTTTAAAGTTCTTGGTGATTGCTTTTCGGATACTTCATGAACGTATCCGAAAGTATAACGTATTACATATATTTATAACGTTTTTCTTTTCTCTTTTATAATGTTTTCTTCTTTTATAATGTTTCTCTCTGAAGGCATTTTTAATTTTTTAATAAAAAAATCAGAAAATAAATTTTATTCTTATTTTAAATAATGTCATTTTAGAAATAAATTATGGCAATGTTTTACGATCGTTTAAGAATGTTGTTTAATTTAGATTTGTAAGCATTTTTTGAAATTGTGTCACAGAAAAGGTTTTCTAATCGATTAAATAATATGCAACACCTGTTAGTGGGTTCGTTTTTTCATATTCAGTACTATGTGTTATTTCAATTAAGAATTTGGTATATCTTGAAGTCTTAACATCATTGTTGACTTTGATTTTATCTTTAATAAAATCGACATAGATCTTATTGGATTAGACATCAAATGTAAAGCTGTTAGATAGTAAGATTCTACCGGGATTTAAACTAAGTAAATTGACTAACTGCAGCCTTACATTGTATGATGAAAGGTTATCAAAGTCTCTAAGATTATGTAGATTTCTTAATGCAAAGAAGAGGAACTGCTTCTGCATTTTTTTTTTTTTTGAGCGTACAAGTGAGCAATATAAAGTTATTGTTACTGAGATATTGTTAAATACTCTTTTGATAAAACCTAGCAATGTTTTATCCCTTGATAATATTGATTCATAGTAGAAATTATAATTCAGTTTACTATCCAAAATGATCTATCCAAATCTGTAATATGTATCATTTTTAATTGATAGATTTAAGATACATATATTCTTAATTAATACATTATCATAAACATGATTGATTTTAAGATCATCAGTATAGGTAACGTGAGCAACGACTGATAAGAAATTTGAAAGATCACTTATATAAATATTGAATAAAAGTGGTCCTCTAAGTGACTACTTTGGGGTACCTCAGAGTAGACAGAAATGAGCTAATTAGATACAGTACCTTGAAATTTAACAAATTATACTCTTTCAGTGACATGTGACTTAATCCATTTTAATATTGAGCCACTGATATCTAGATTTGCCAGTTTATCTTCTAGTATATCATGATTTATTCGTTCAAAGACTTTACTAAAATCTGGATATATTGCGTCTATCCGAAGGCCTTTTTCCATAGAAGATAATATATATAATGTGAAAAGCATCAGGTTAGTGGTGGTTGAACGACCTTTTCCAAAACCATGTTGTTCTTGATTAAGATATGGATATATTATAGGGGTAATTTTATCAGTTGCAAGTTTTTTAAATAATTTGGGTATAGTCCGACTGAATTGCTATACTTATGGAGGTATATATATTGTCTATTAATGCTTTATCACCTTTTTTGTGAATCGGAATCAGGTATGAGATAAATTGTGGTAAAGTACCTGATGTAAGTGATCTGTTAAAAATTAATGTGAGTGGAACAGTTAAATTATGAATACAGTTTGAATGAAAGGAATAGTGTTATTTTTAGGTCTGGAAATTCACGTTTTCTTGCCCTGTTCGTGACTGATGGTAGAAGTTTTGGAAGTTGTGTGCAAAAAAAATACAAATTTCATTAGGGTAGGATAAGATTTTACCTTCTAAGAACAGACTTTGGGTAACCCGACTTACGTTTTGTATTAACAAATTCAAAAAATTTTCTGGGTTTACTTAAAATGGAGTTACCAATATTTTTAATGTAACTATCGTACGATGCGATGCATTTTATTTTAAATTCATCAGCCAATTTTTTATGCTCGTTAATAGTTTCGGAGCTTGGATCATATGAAGATTTAATAATCTTAAATAATTTATTTCTACGAATCTTTAATATCTTTGGCGTGTCATTATCAATTATAGATGATAACATTTTATGAAAATCCAGAAGAATTAAATCTAAATCTCGCTGCATTAACAGCTCGTCCCAGTTTACAATAGATAAGGGGTTGTTAATGCCTTCGTAGTTAGCGTTACGGAAGTCTTTTACAATTCCATTATTATAAGACATAGAAAATTGTTGGTTAGCTTGTTTTAGTTCTATTGATATTTCATTATGATGGAGTGACTGATAGTATGACATCATCAAAACCATTTGATCATCATAAGCTAGGTCTAACCATCTACCATTATTATTAGAGAGTAGAATTACTTGTTGTATATCATTTCCATAAAATGTATTTATAACAATACTAAACTCAATTTCATAAAACAAAAAATAAATATATCCAAAAACCTGCTATAAAGCGACAAGAATGCATTGTAATGCATTGTAATAATATTATAATCTCTTAATATTTTTTGAATAAAAAAGTATCGTATCAAATGTTTTGTTTAAAAAAAAATTAAAATCAATCTTTATTTATTTAAACTTTCTTCCATTTCTTTCACTATTAAATCTATATATCTCATTATGTAAAGTAAAAAGTGTGTTCGTTTTGTTTGTTTGTTTGTCTCAGATTCACGTAAAAACCACCAGTTCGATTGCAACCAAATTTAGCAGCAATATTTCTAGGAGTCTAGAAGAAGTTAGAGACGCGGTGCAGTTCATTCACCCGTTGCGGCCCGAGAGCGTGTTAAAGCTTTTGTTTTTTTCGTGGCCCTGCCTACTAAGAGTTTCACCGATTGAGTTGAAAATTTGCACAAATGTTCATTTTAGCACTAGGGTTGAGTCAAATAAATTTGATTGCAATATATGTTACTGGATTTGGCCCTTCGGGCTTCCAAAAAATTTGTTGTTTCCGATTTATATCCAATTTTGCAGGGTGGTTTTATGGTCTAAAATAAAGCATGCAACCCATTTTTATTAAGTCCTGGTAATCCGTTTAAGCACCAGAACTAACCCGTTGGGACACAGAGCAGGACAAAGTTCATTAAATGTTGTTGTTGTCCTGCTTAAACGTTTTCATCAATTGATTTGTAAATTTACAAAAATATGGCCCTTTAGTAGAAAAGCGCACTAGGTTAATTTGGTTACGATCCATTAGCCCGTTTCGGCACCAGGGTTCAATGGAGTTTTTTTAATTTTTTTTATTATAATGCTTAAATGGTTCAACCAATTGAGTCAAACATTTTCAATTTTGCTCTTTAGCACAGAAGCTCACACCGTTGATTTGGTTATGATCCAGCAAGTTAGCAACTCGTTTCGCCACCAGCTCTCAATTAAGTTTTTTAATTTTTTGTTGTCTTACTTAAACGGTTTGATTAATTGAGTTGCAAATTTGCACAAATATTACATTTAAGCACTCATTCAATTTATTTCCAAGGGATATATTCACATATTTTGGCACGATACTCTGCCAAAAAAACGATCTCTGTCAAATTTTGCAAGATGAATTTATGTTAAAGAAAGCCTGTGACAAATTTTTTGTTAACCTTCGTTAACCCATTTCTACACGAGTATTTTTTCGGCACGTATCAGAAAACAGAAATAATTTCTTCCAATACGACTATCATCATTCATCAGCAGAAATGTACTACTAAACATGAGGTGTATAAGATGTATGTGTATAATAGAATATTTCTGAAAAAGTATCATTAAAATATGTAGGTACTATACTATATGAATAACGTGCGTAAATTTAAAAATACTATAAACACAATCAATTATATTAGAAAACACATTCACATTTCTATAGACTATTTAATTCAAAAATTAGTAAATACATATTTAAAGAACAGAAAAATATGACCTATTCAATATCCATTTGGAAACATAGTTATTAGAGAAAGGTAATGCAAAAAAAATATGTTGTTCATTTATAAAGGTAAAAAACAATAGCTTAGACTTAGACAAAAATATGTTAAGCAGAACCTGAGATATACACATTTAAAAATAGGGGTTTAGCAAAATTTGAGGAACTATCGCTGCGTAAAGATGGTACTACATAAAAAATTCGTCTACAACATTAATTTTTAAGAAATCTATTTATGGTTAAAATTTTAATACAAATGTGTTGAACAGATTACAAACATAATAAAAGGCTTGACCGAATAACCAATAAAATAAATGAATATATAAATTAAAAATAAAATGTTCAGCAACATTTGGCGGAAGATAAATATGTAATACATACATATAATATGATAATAATTCATTTGGGGGGGGAACATTATTGTAGAAAAAAAAAAAATTTAAAAATTTATTTATTAGTTTCACTCTGTCCGTTTCGTTTTCAACGAGATTTTTTGTAAAAGAAATAAAAAAATATAAATGAAAAATAATATTCAAAATAATACAAATATTTTTCATTTAGTTAATAATATTTCATTTTCTAAATGTAACCACTGCTGGTTATATACCAGGCTTATAGAAAATTTTAATCGAATTGAACGAAGTACACCCGATAATAATGTTCGTAAAATAATAGTTCTCCATTTTCTAGCATTCTTTTTCTTTTGTTCTTATTTAGCTCATATAAAAATTAAAAATATATCTTCGCTTTTTTATTATACCCTATATTTAAAGTATAGGGTATATTAACTTTCGTATGGTGTTTGTAACCACCAAAAGGAAACGAGTTAGATATGGGCATGTATATATATTTTGCATCAGGATCACCTACTGAGTCTATTTAGCAATGTCCGTCCGTCCGTACGCACTTATAACTCAAAAAATAATTATGCTATTTTGATTAAATTTATACTGCAGGTTAACAATGACTAAAGAAAGGCGGGGATTGCAAATGGGCGAAATCAGACCATGGGTTCGGGTACCTCCCATACAACTCCCAAAACAGAACACGCATATCTTCAAAATTAACAAAGATAAAAACTTAAAATTTTGCACAATGGTGTGTTTTCCTGAAAAGAAAGTTTTAAAGAAATCAACTACTAAGCCTGGATTATTCGAGGTTTTGCCTTTAAAAGACAAATAATTTGGATACTCATCTGATTTCCTTTTAGAGTTAACAAAATTCCAAAATATTTTAGGATTGTTGCAGATATTAGAGATAGTAGTGCTAAGGTAGTTATGATAACTAGTGTTAACAAGTAACACTTGAAAGAATTGAATAAGTCAACAAATTCCGAAGAGGAAGTATCACTTTGAAGTTTTAGGTATTTATGTATTTATTCCACACTTTATTTTTGAATACGTAATTTTCTCAGATTAAAATCAAACCAAGGAGGAGAAAACTCTGACAAGAGGAACGAACAAATTAAAACCTTCGCTAATTGTAGAATAAAAATTACTTACAGCATGATTGATATCCGAAATATTTTCTAAAGATGAATAATCTATAGAAGAGAAAATATTATTTAGGCCAGGAAAATTTGCTCTATTAAAATTAGAACGGAAGGAGAAAGAAGGTTTGGAATTAATCGGGCTATTGCAGCAAAAAGAAAAGCTGATTGGGGATGATAAATGTCAATCTTAACAAGAGGAATATGACAACTATTTATTTTACAGTTGATCCAATCGGTTGTGAAAATATGGTCCAATTGTCTATCTAACATCTGTACTAACATTAGATGTAGGGAACACCTGTACTAACATTAACAGTCACTATAAAATTTTCTTCATTATCTGAAACCCAATTCAACTGCGGAAGGTTAAAATCACCACAAATTATTAATTGATAGGCAGGACTTAGGACTAAACATAACGCATCCAGACCTATACAGAAGTTTTGATATGAATCAATAGTTGAGTTAGGAGGAATATAGCAACACAAACTTTAACATGTACGATTTCATGTTGAAACAATTCTGGGAGAAGTATTTCAACACAATCAAAAGTAGCTTTAGAGGCAATAAGTACACCACCACCTTTAGGAATTAATGAATTAATATGGAAAGTTTAATCCATATTATATTTATTCTTACGAAAAACTCTATATTGGAAAGCTGTAAAACTGTATATAAACTGAGAATTGGAAAGCCAAGTCTCAGTAAGAACATAAATATCAAAATCTAGAATTTTAAAATTGAGAAAAATTCTCGACGTTTTGGAACGAAGACCTCTAACATTTTGATAATAGAGAGAGAGATAAAATTTAAAGTAATTTATTTGTTATTGGCTTTACAGTTAAATAAATCAAACACTTATGAGGGTCATAAAAAATCTATTTTTACTTTCCTTTATTCTATTCATGTAATTGATTCTTTTATTTTCATTGTGGGATCCATAAGAACTCAAATCAGCCATTATTGTTTGTTCTGAGATTCCAAGTTTGTCATGATATTCGACAAAAAGCTTTATTAGGTCCTTATACGTTCCGGACAGACCTTCCTGTTGAAATAGAACTGAAATATTGCTTTTAACATTATAATCTTGCTTATGTAAGTAAGCTAAGAAAAGTCTCACATTTTATATAACTTCGTATCCCTAAGTCGAGATAGTGCGTTAACGTGGTCTCCGTTTACAACACTATTAAGCGTTTAGCTCACATTGGGAGGAATCAATGGATTCACAAAGTTAATTGCGGCCTTGAAGTGGAAGCTGTGGGAGGATGAAAAGCAGCATTGAATATGCCGCCTGAAGTAAAATTAGGATAATTATTAGAAGATGAAGTAGAAGGTTTAATAGGTTGAAGCTGAGTATTCTGATTATCAGGCAATCCTGAAATTGCTCAAGGTTTATATTCGGAAAATTATGTATATTAGTTTTATTATTAATTTTATTGTTAATGCTAAAATATTTTTATTATTATTGTTATCCTCAATGTTATTATTAGTAAAGTTATCTACCAATTCTAATCTATTATTGTTAGTATTCAAATTAGATTTAAAGCTACTATGTGAATTAGAATTAGTATAACCGCTATCAATAAGTATTTTAGACCTATCAATCCAACGTGAAACAGTTGCACTAAGTTTATTCCATTTCTTTCTACCTTCTTGAGAGAGAAGCAGTGAACTAGACCCAGCCGGAACATCGATTTTGAAGTAGGAATAAAAAAACTTATTTTTGTTAATAGATGGTGGGGTAATGATTTTAAAGCCAAGCAGCTTAACTTTAAAGTTAGCTTTAACAAACTTGGAAATGCTTCGTTTACTAGAATAAGCAGACAGTCCTTTCAAGTAAATAGATTCAAAACTTGGGTTTTTGATGTCACTATCACTGGGTTCATTATTGGCCCTGGGTTCATTACAGCCCAAGCTTATGGGTTCCAGTTATTACCCCATTTGAAAATTGTTTCAGATACTACTGGTACAACAATATCTGCTTCTATAGGTTCGGCAGAAGGATAATTCTCGAAATTAGAAGGTATGTTAGTTTCACCTTAAGCAGCAGCAGAGGTTAATAGATCTTTAAACAGTGGATCGAATTTTTAGTTAATAGTATTTACTAAAAATGCGACAGTTTGTTTTAGATCAGCCAGTTCATCTTTAATACCAAAATCAATACACGGTTGATCTAAATTCAACCAATTAGAAATCTTGATATCACTTAACTCCATTTTAAGGGAATGCAGATCACGTTTAATACAATTAATTTGTTGGTCGATAATTATAAATTCCTAATTCAGTATGTAGTATTGTTTTTTTTTCCTAAGGAAGTCTTCCAAGGAAACCAAGAATTTGTCCCTGGGTATTGTCAGATTCTTACTGTCCAAACCCACCTCCCCTTTAGCCAATATAATGGGATAATACCCTTAACTGCTAACGCAGTATATTGTCTACGGAGTAGAAATAGGAAAGGATAGGAAATTCGGATTCAATAGGCAGATTCAATCTTTCCTTAGGGTCCCAATTCCAATTCAATGTTTCCGCATCCATTTTCTATCCCTACTCCCTAACCAATTGATGCAGTTATTGACGCACCGCTTCCCATTCATAAGGGAATGAGAGGTCTCGGCTTCGATTCCCGGCTGGGTACAATTATTATAAGATACAAAATATTCATATATCAATAAATACTTTATATCATAATACCTCGTATCTAAAAATAACAATAATAATTAATAATTTAAAATAATATAAATAAATTACCTATAATCATGTTCCGGAAATAATATTTTTATCTATATCTATATCTCATGATGTGCATGTGTCAAAACAATATCATTGGCATTCTGATATGATATCTATAACCCAACAATCATCTCACGTCAAGGATAGGGTTTTATCGCAATACGACATCTGACGTATAGATGAAAATCAGTGTAGATAGCTGCGGCAGACTACTCACCTCGCCCAGTGAATAAAAAGGTGATTCCAGAATCTTACACAGAGCCTCGGATAAATAGAGAATTAATGGTGACCAGCTTTGGCACAAGAATAGGGTAATGGAACGTAAGAAGAATAAGAGAACCAACTAGATTAGCGTAAATCTAAAAAGAAATAGAAAAATATAAAGAAAAAATTCTCGGATTAAGCGAAATAAGATGACCGGAATATGGAGAGGTGACAACAGCAAACACAAGCACAATCCTCTATTAGGGCAATCAAACTGGAGAACGAGGAGTAGGGATAATTATAGAAAAAGCACTCAAATATAGCACCATAACATAGAAGCCAGTCTCAGAATAATTACCGCAAGATTCCATAGCAGAATAAGAACGGCAACTATAGATAATTCAGTGCTATGCTTCTACAGAAACCACAACACCAGAAGTTAAAGATGAATTCTACGAGCAGCTAACATAAATCCTATGCTCAAATCCAAAATCTGATATGATTCTAGTAATGGGAGACTTCAATGCAAAAGTTGGCGACACATAGGAGCACGGAATTGACATAAGAAATGACAATGGCGAAAGACAAAGGAATCTGCAAGCAACAGGACTTAGTAATTAGGCTGCACAATCTTCCCACACAAGACAATACACATATACACTTGTGTGTCCCCGAATGGTGGTCCACATGCTTATAATTTCAGACATACAAATCAAACTTCCAGGCAGAAGAAACGCAACGGAAAACCAGGAAGAAACGTCTCTGCACATACATCAGTTAAAATCTGAGAATAATAAGCAGGAATTTGTAGCCCGTCTACAACAAGAGATCACCACAGTGCAAGTAAGAACACAGGAGAACTTCTAGGATCTATACCACAATTAGGATAACAAGAATTAAATATAAGGGAAGAAGGCTGGATTGCTAAAAGTAGGAGAGATAACTACTGCTAACATTCTAAGGCTAATCATTCAAAGTATATGGGAGGAAGAACCAATCGCATCCGAATGGAAAAAAAAGAATAATAATTAAACTACCAAATAAAGGCGATCTAGCAGTATGCTAGAATTGGAGGGGAATAACTATACTAAACAGCGTTACAAAAATTATCGCTTTAATATTATACTCCAGAATATATAAAAAATTGACCATAACTAAAAAAACCCTAATTATCAAAGCAAAAACTCTTCTTATAATTACCGTTCTACATATAATCTGCCTAAATCATTTAATAATCCAAATATAGTAAAATCTCATTTCTATAACAGCAAGTATCCGAATTTTTTGTTTTTAAAATAAGAAAGGAACTAAATCGTTTTCAATATGACATCTGTTTATCTGTTTCAAACTTACGATGCTTCGTTTATTCAACATCCACCTTCAACATCTTTGTATTATCTATTGTTTTCATCGTATTATTATCAATACCAGAATATTTGATAGTTTCATGATACACCTTCTTGCACACACCCTCACATCTCAAGCCAGATTCACCTCTTATTCTTCTTTTACACTGCGCACACTCCATTATACTAGTGAGAGAACTCTCAGCTAAACATGAGAGCATATTAACTTGCTGTTATAGTGTGATAAGGAACAACTACTAACTAGCAATAAAAAAAGATATTCTCTGTATATATTAACTTATTTCAATTTAAATTTTAAATTTAGTATGTAGTATTTTGAAAAACATTCAGACATATTTTCAAATTGAATTAAAGATCAAATATTTCAGATTTTATTCACAATAAGTCTTTTCTTTTGTTAATATAATTATACCCGTACGATAGGATCGAGTATAATAAAATTACTCCTCCGTTTGTAACACCTCGAAATAAGCGAGCTAGATATACGTTCAAAGGTATGGATCGGATCAGAATCAAATTCTGAGTCGATTAAGCCATGTCCGTCCATCCGTCCGTCCGTCAGCACGCTAACTCAAAAACTAAGAAAGCTAGAATCTTTAAATTTACACATAATATTCTGGGAGCAATTTGTAGGTTCCCTATTTTTTTTGGTTCCGACCAAAACTTCCGCTGGCTCCCCCGAACAACTAACTTTTGGATCTCCACAATTTATTTGAAATAGAGCCATGAAATTTTAAGTGCTGATAGATATCATAAAATATTAATTTTATGAGTATAATAATTTTTCTGTAGCCCCTTCCGTTAAAGAGCTACAGCCCCCCAAAGCCCCCAAAAATTTCTATATTTAAATTGTTATAACACAAGTTCTATAGAGATCTTGACAGAAGTTAGATCTTTGAAAATAAGTATGAGTCATTTCAGAAATTTTTTTTTATCACCCCCCCCCCGTTTAGGAGCTGTAAGGGATCAAAAACTGAAAATTTCCTATTTTTAAACACCTGTAACTTGAACACCTGTTAAAATGTTTTTGAAGTAATACATAATAATTAAAGCTTCAACATTATACTCTTATTTCTGTTAAAAACTCTTTTTAATAATATAGGGTTACTTTATAATTGACGAAAGTGTTACTTGATTTTTTCAAATTTTCTAACAAATTTCTTTAACGAATTTTTTGCATTTTGTTTTACTCGATAATTTGAAATTGTTGAGGATATAATGCGTAGTACAAAAAAATGTAAATTAATAAACAACATAACGGTTGCTTGAAGAATTTTAATTTATATGATATTGATATACATAAATACTTATATAATATCATGTTTATTTACATATCGTATATGTCACTGACGAATGAATGATAAGAGTATAGATGTATATTATATAGCGCCGTATTTACATACATACGACTGTATGTATTTTATTGTACTTTTAAGAAATTATTCTATGAATGGAAATATTTTTAAAGAAATATTGCAATGTATGGCGATATACTTATAACAATATAAATATACTATGTACGCATTAATATAATATAATTTTTAAAATTTTATTTACTATTTTGTACTAAGTAAATTTAATATACATTTACCGCTTCGTATTTAATGGTACTATAGAATATTTGAAAAAGTATTGGATTGATAATCGTTATGTGGAAGGTTAAAATGTGCTTTTGAAGAATGTATAAACATATAGTTTGAATATATGTACAACCCATTGTTCTAGAAATTATAAAATTCACCCAAATTATTTTAAAATACTAAAATAGTAAAAAAATAATATTGTAAGCAGAGTGAAAGGCTGTTAACATACTAACGGTTCGTCGGGTATCTAAGAGTTGACAAAGGCAACTGTATTCTTCCTCGTTTTTATTTATAAACATTTATTATAATACCTAAATAACAATGTGATTTGTGGGAAAATAAATCGATTCCCAAAATCTGCCTTGGACGTTCTGACGTTTCACTGTATGTTAAACTTTCATGACGTGGCATGACGTGTTGAACATTGAATATTTTTTATATATTCTTTTACATTTTTTGGGTAATCAGGCCACCAAACTAATTGTTTAGCTCTTGACTTACATTTGACGATGCCTAAATAACAAGCGTGAATTTTTTTAAACATTTCTTGTCGAAGTTTAACTGGAACAACAATACGGCAACTGTACATTAAAATGTTGTTATTGATTGAAAAATTGTATCTGTCGTTGTAATAATGACGAATCTCTGGTTCTATTTGGTATCTGTCTGGTCAGCCGTTTAGACAATATTCGGTTACAATTGTTAAAATTCGATCTTACTAGTGGTAAGACGATAGTGTTTTTGACGCATACGAAACTGGACGAAGTATATTCTTTCCATTAAATTCTAAGACAATAGATCCAAGTCCGTATGATGAGACATCAAATGATATTATGGTTTTGTGTCGTGGATTGAAAAGTTTAAGTACCGGTGTACTGGTAAGCATTTCTTTAAATTTATTAAATGCTTTTTTTGTGATATTTCCCACTGGAACTGAATATAATTACGAAGTAGTTCATTCAATGGATTACTCAGATCTGCAAGGACAAATTTACCCAAAAAATTGACCCTATCCAAGAATCTTTTTAATTCAGTAATGTTTGTTGGTGTTGAATAATCCTTAATAGCTTTTACTTTTGAATCACATGAGTAAGTTTTGGTCAATGCAATGTCCCAAGAATTTGAGGGAAGTTATTCCAATTTTAAATTTTTTATTTTTTTTTACACGCTACCCAAACTTCAGGAAAGTTTTCCTTTTTACAAAATTATTGTAGGTTTAGGCAAGAAGCAGAGGAGTTCAAGGGAAATATGAATATAAAGGAGAATTAGCGGGTAAATTGGAGACGAACCTGGTTCGTTTTGAAAAGTTGCAAATTGTATATTTTAGCGGTTCTCACAATATTTCCATAACCAGTTTTAAACAACCTAGGAATTTCCACGGTTTAGAAATGAGGACTTGAGGCTTCGCTAGTGTTGCGTTGGAATTGTTTAAGTGGAGGCATTATTGATTTCAATTCGATAGAACAAGTGTCATTACCTACAAGATATCTATAAAAGAATGATAAAGCTCCAATATTTCGACGTGAGTTAAGAGGAGTAAAGGTTCCCTGAGCGGTAGGGTCGCCAATCAGGCGTAAGCCGCGATTTTGGATTTTGTCCAGGTAACCTAATGATGTTTGATCAGCGCCAGCCCATATGTCAGAATTCTACTCCATCTTAGGTCGAATATATGCTTTTTAGATATTGGCCAGATCACTAGGGAAAAAATAAGCTTTATAGCGAAAAAAAAAACCCAAACAAAGCTTTTTTGGCTATATCAAAAATATGCTCATTCCACAACATTTTTTGATTAAGTTGCATGCCTAAAATATTTAAAAAAGCAGACTGCTGTATATTTTCCACTTGGAACCGTAGAATTGGTATAGATTGATCTCGTTTGTAAGAGATCTGACAGCTTTGAGTTTTGGAAGTGTTGAGCTCAACTCTGTTTTTAACACCCCAATCAGCTATTTTCGCTAGGTCGTGGTTAACTGAACTAGCCATAAGTTCCCTTTTTAAACTAATTGCGGTTGAAGTAGCATTCGATTCTTTAAAAAATCATAAGATGCCACAAAAGTGCTGTCATCGGCAAAACTATGGATTGGATTGAGCGTAGAACTGAGTAGGTCGTTAATGAAAATTAAGAAGAGAGTGGGAGATAAGGCAGAGCCTTGTGGAACGCCAGCATTTATTTTATGAGTGTCAGACATAAAACTGTCAACAAGGATACGAATACGACGATTCGAAAGAAAATTCTCAATCCATGCACAGAAAGAGCTGTCCAACCCAATTGCCTGACATTTACTCAGAAGAGCAGAATGCCATACTCGATCAAAGGTCTTTGAGATATCGAGAGATACAACCTCAGATTCACCGGAACAGTGAATGCTGGTGTTGAGCTTCTCGCAGAGAACAGTTAAAAGATCACCTGTAGATCAATGACTGCACAAGCCGTATTGGGGTTCATTTAAAATACGCGAGCTATTCAGGTATCACAAAAGCCTTTTGTTTACCAAAATTTCCATAATTTTGGAGAGGACCGAAGTGATGGCGATTGGTCGGTAGTTTGAAGGGCTGCTTTTGTCACCTTTTTTGGGAACTGGAGAAACGTGTGCAACTTTCCATTGACTGGGATATTTACCAGTCGAAAATGAGAGTACGAACAGATAGCGCAGAGGTTTCGAAATGGGAGAGGCTATATGTTTGAGAATAGCTAGAATTCCATCAGGACCAGTGGGCTTTCTAACATTCAGATTCGTTAGCACTTTCAATACAGCACGTGACCTGAAATATATCTTATGAAGAATTTTAACCTTAGTAGGATCAGAAGGGTATACTGGAGGTAATTGAGTTGGAAGGAAGTGTAGAATTTGCTGCAAAAATTTGTGCGAACAAATTAGCTTTACCAATAGAATGATATTGGTAATGATTACCAATAGAATGATATTGGTAATGATTACCAATAGAATGATATTGGTATGATTACCAGGAAATGATAGAGTTCATCATTTCCTGGTAAGGAGGAAACGATGATCCACAAAAGTTGTTCTTTACACTTTTCGAAAAAGTCTAAAAGGTGTGATTGCAGTGAGGGAGATTAATTATTTTCTGTCTCAACCTTTGGTTATAAAGAAACTTTTGCTGATTAATAGTTCTCTTGCAATTGTTCCTAGCCGTTTTATAGCTTGCAAGTGAGGACTCAGATACATTGGCCTTGTACTATTTAAAATTCTCCTCTTTAGATTCGATTGCTTTTCTACAGATGTCATTAAACCATGGCTTGGAACTTGGTTTAAAAGGTTTAAGAGAGCTGGGTATGAGGAGTTTCATACCTAGCATAATAATTTTACTAATGGCATCTGTAGCAAAGTCAACGTTTCTGTGACGGAAACACATTGACCAATCAAAATCAGCCAAAACACTGTTCAGCCCAACCCAGTCAGCCTTGTTGTAGTGCCAAACTAGTCTTTTAGGAATATGATTTTGACTGGCCGATGTATTTGTTGCAAAGTTTGTTTTAACAAGGCAATGATCAGAGCCCCCAATTGGAGAGCTAACAGAAATATTATATTTTTCTGGATTTGTGGTAAATCCAAAAGATGCTCGTTGTGATTGTCACGGTCTGGAATTTTAGTAGCGCTCTTAACAAGTTGAGAAAGTTGGAATAAGTTTGAAAATAGTTCAACTTACTTGCCTTGCGGTGAGTTATGACTGGAGAAATGGAGCCAGTTTTTGTTGTGAACATTGAAATCCCCGGCGACGGTTATCTCACATTCTGGATTTTTTTCCAAAATTTTATTACGTCGGATAGTTTTTCAATAACAGTTGTTTCTAACTCGTTGGCTTGGGGAGATCTGTAAATAAAACAGAAGAAGATTGTAGCATTTTCAACTCGGTGTTTCACCCAAAGATAATGGAAAATTGGGTTGGAGCATTTAATATCGAGAAGAGAGTTGAAAGCTACGTCGGAATGTATATATAAAGCGACACCTCGATGAGAAATAAAAAGCGGAAGTAAAGTATAGCCGTTGATACTATAATTAGTATCATCGCCTATAACCTGAGTTTCGCTTAGGGCTAATATAGTGTAGGTGAGCTTCAACTGATTGAACATTTTTCGCTAAACCTCTAATATTACAAAAGTTAATTGTAAAGTTGACGGACATTATTACTATTTGCAACGAAATGGGACTAGAAAAAATTAATTAAAGTTAAAATTAAAAAAAATTAAAATAAAACAAAAATAAAATTCGAAATATAAATAAAATTTAAATAAAATTTACCCAAACAAAGAAGAAAAAAGAAATAAACGAACACCAAACGTTAAACTCGAACAGACGGAAAAAAAAGGACTGAACCAAATAAGTGGTGAACATGACAAACGAAATTCGAGGTACGACAGTTTTTAGTACCTTATCGTGCACAAGAAAGTCTCTACCATATTCACCACTTAAATAAATATCACCTTCTTATATCATATACATTTCTTTTTTCCCACTTGTATATGATAAAAATTTAGTAAAAAGAAATAATGCAGCACTAATTAAATAAATTAGAAAAGAGCAAACGTTTTGTTTACTGAAGTCTGCTTGGAAATTTTAAATGGGAAAAAAGGAAGGTTGGATAGCGTGCCTGTTTATTTCATTTGTGCCATTTAATTTCATTTTACAATTTTGATGAAAATTTACAATGAAAACAAATTAATTTAATTTAGAATAATTAAAAATTAAAACAAAATTAAAATTAATAAAAATTGAATTTAAAAGTTAATTGTACTAAAACTAAATTTATAATAAAGAAATAAAAGAAAATAAAAATATTAATAAAAAAAAAATCAAAGTTGTAAACAAAACTAAAAACTGAAGACAAGTGAAATCAAAATATAATTAACATTAAGTTCCAAAATTAAAAGTTGAATAAAAATAAAAATAAATAAAAAAATTGTTTCTAATAGATACAAGATAAAACTAAATAAATTAATTAAAAAATAAAAAAAAATATAAAATTAGAGAAAACTTAAATTATTGATATAATTAGATGATCCACCATTTGCTACTTATCAACCAGCCGGAACGAAAAAATATGGTGGAATCTTCAGCTGCTGTTGTTAACTTCTCGGTCGTCCATAAAACACCTTCATTCGGGTTTAAAATTTATTTATGATATAAAATTTTAATTATATTAATAAACCAAATTTATTTACTCAGTTTTTAAGTTCAATAAAATAAAATTGACAAGTACATTTATTTATTTGGCGTTTATAAATTCACTTATTAAATTATTAAAGTTAGCCAATTGTTAGCAAAATTTAGCTCTATTTACTGTTATACCGTTTTTCTGGTCAGTACTTGTTGTAAAATTTTATCACGCCTTTTCATGCCCATAGCTAAAATTAAAATATGGTGCATTTAACTCCTGAAATGTTTTCCAAAATATTTTGTATTTGTTTTTGAAAATCTCTTAGGCCGATGAGACACCAAACGGTAATCTGGTTAGTAATTGTAATTGTTTGTGCCAGAATATGTATTAGACAATATTCAGTTACAATTGTTTGTGCCAGCTAGATATGAAAAGATATTTAGATAACAGTTATTTTTAATCTGTTACTTAAAAGTTACAATAACAATATGTTCTTTAATTATCAAAATATCAGATACTGGTATTTTTTTCATATGCTAGTATTTTTCAATATTCTAATATTCTCATAAATGTTATACATATACATTAAAATGGTTTTATAAAATTAAAACTTTAATAATTCATCCACATAGAACCACATACATATAAAAAACGATCTGAATATCTATTCAAGCTGTACTGTGGTGTTAACCATACTGTGTGTGGTTGTAGTATGATAGTATGATAATGATTCAGACACACTCTGATAATGATTTAAAATTTGATGTTAGTATTTATCATTTTTCTAAAAAAAGCAGAAACCTACGAGTTCATATAAAAGCATTTAAAATAATATTGCGATTTGTGTATGTATTGAAAATAATAATATTCAATATCAGCCAAAAAATACCAGGTTGGTATTTTTGTTTTCAAAATACTAGGTAGTATTTGTGTATTGAAAATAACAATACTCAATATTAATATAACAATATTCATATTTTGTTTTGACAAATACAAATGGGATTTTAGTTTGAAAATAGAACCGTTATTTTTGCTCTATTCAGGATACACTTATGCATGCATTTAAAATTTAAAAGAACCATATAAAATATTATGATTTTTAAGATTAAAAATATAAATTATTTATTGTCAAGTTGAAAGAAGAAAATAATTAGCTGAAATTGGTTGAATTAATTTAAATTAGTTATGCTTTTGCAGAATTGAGATTTGTTATTTCAAAGTAACAATAACAGTTAGGAACCGTTATTGAAAAATAACAGTTTTTGCCATCTCTAGTTCCAGCCATCTTATTTGGACTTCACAAATGCTATTTAACATTTCTTCTAAACCTGGCAAATCGGTATTTATATACTGTTAAGAAATGTACAAAGCTTTCTTCCATTATATTTGTAGTATCGTTCGTTATGATAGGATGTCGTGATAAAGCATCAGCTGCTACTCAAAATTGACCATGGTAAAACAAACCAATTGAGAATTAATTAAAGAAAAATAGAGAACATAGAAAAAATAACCAAAGCATAATTCAACAAACGAAGCAAATAGTAAACTCAGAAAGAAAGAAATAGCAACTTAATAAATACAACACAACAAATGGTTTAACCAACTTTGCAAGATCCTAAAACTGAATAAGACCTAAAGGACATTAGTAAATTTATTTATTTTTTATTTACTACTTGTTGGCCCATCATAGAATGACGAAGTTAATTATGGTAGATCTTATTTTTATATACCTATATATTTGTTTTTACAATTTCGGAATAATGTATAATTTGTACTTTGCCAAATAATTCTGTAAATAAAAAAAAAAGTCATTATTTGTAATTTATATACAAAAACTATATTATGTTTTGATCCGGAATCGTACCTGCACACTACCGTGTCAGAGTCAGACACACAAAATATGTACTAATAAGAAATTAACACTATAAAAACATTTTGTAACTAAATCAAAAAGTGGATAGTAATAAAAATGTATCATGCACGAAAAACAAAAAAAAAAAAATTCTTTTTTTTTATTCTTTTTAGTTTCAATATCAAATAAAAACAAGGTAGAATGTAAACCAACGGTTTTTAAAAGCGCACATTTCCAAAACTCAATACAAACTGTTTAGAAGTGTGACTTACACAAAAATTTGAAAATTTCATGTAATAAGAAACAAGGTAGAATGTAAACCAACGGTTTTTAAAAGCGCACATTTCCAAAACTCAATACAAACTGTTTAGAAGTGTGACTTACACAAAAATTTGAAAATTTCATGTAATAAGAAAAAATGTGAAAATAGGACATTTTTGAAATTTTGAGGGGCCGTAATTCCGGAATCCTATATAACTAAGAAAAGCCGTTATCACACGTAAAAATATATTATTGAACCTTTAATTTTCATGCCTTGCCGAAGAAAAATTTGTACAGGTGCCTAAGTTACAGGTGTCTAAAAATAGCAAATTTTCAATTTTTGAGGCGTAATAACTCTTAAAAAGGGGGTGCTACCAAAAAATTTTCTGAGGAAACTTATACTAATTCTAAAAGTTCTTTCTTGTCTCAAAATTTCAGGTTCCTATCTAAAGGGGTGCCGGAGTTATGAAAAAAGAAATTTCATGCAAAATGTGGTTTTTACATAACGGTAAATTGAAATAATAAATTACAAAATATCACATAATTTTGATATTGTTTTATATAGACAATAAAATTTTCGATCTTCTGGCGGTTTTAGATTGCAAAATTATTGCGCAGAGCCCGAGATATATACATCTGAAAATGGGGCTTTTTCGCAATTTTGAAGAGCGGCAACTTTGGAACCCTTTACAATTAAAATAAACCTTTAACACAAGTAAAAATATATTATTGTAGCTTTAATTTTTATATCTTGCAGAAGTAAAATGTGTACAGGTTCCTAAGTTACAGGTGTTTAAAAATAGCAAATTTTCAATTTTTAAGCCCTAATAGCTCATAAACAGGGGGTCCTCCGAAAAAATTTTCTGAGCAAACTTATACTAATTCTAAAAGTTCTTTCTTGTCTCAAAATTTCAAGCTTCTATCTAGAAGCGTGCCGGAGTTATGAAAGTAGAAATATCATGCAAAATTTGGTTTTCACATAACGGTAAATTTAAATACTAAATTTAAAAAAATTGTATAATTTTGATATTAATTTACAAAGATAAAAGAAATACCTGTCGAATGACTTTTTCAGATTGAAAAAATCTGAAACAGAACATAAGATATATGCATTTAAAAATAGGGCTTTTTCAAAGTTTGAGGGGCTGTAGCTCCGTAATGGGGGGGGGGCTACATAAAAAAGTTGTTCCACAAAATTATTTTTTTTATGAGACCTACCTATAGTTAAAATTTTTTTTCTCTATCTTTAACGGTGTAGAAGTTTTGTAAACAGACGGACGGATGGACGGACGGACGGACGGACAGAGTGAAACTAATAAGCACATTTTTTCAAAATTTTTTTGGAAATGTGCTAAAAACGATTTGAAATTGAAACCAAAAAGAATAAAATATTCATTTGGGCACCCACTACCCGAAAATACCAATTAAAGTTATTCCTGTACCTAATATATTATACTCACACACCAATAAATTTATTTGGGTTGCCGTAATAAAATTACATCATAAAAATATATAGTGTTGTTCTTCTTTTTATATGTTTGCACTATGCACACTAAAAATATATTGCACCTACTCTTGAAAATAGACTTTTTTGTTGTATTAAAATGCTAAATAAACTTTGGTTACAATAAAATTTGGAAAAAAAAATTCTTTTTAACAAAAAAATAAATCAAAACAAAATAGATTACCCCTATAATGTTTTCATTGGACAGTAACCACAATAATAATATTTTGTATAACAGAAAATGCAGGTTACTCTGGAAAAAGTTCAAAAAACCCGTACAATTTTAAACACTTTGATATTTCACAATTTATATTAAACGTAAATAGAGTTCAAGTATCCAATTCAGCAATGGAAACTAGTTTTTCCGAAGAAAATAATTGCCACACTAGAGCGTATAGTACACTATTTTCAGGTACTGGAATTTACCATAATGATAAAGTACATCAGATAACAAAGTCTATGTTTAGTAATGGATTCTTTATACTAGCTTTTGATTTAACTCCAGATGCATCTGGAAATGAAGTGTGACAAGGTTTGCTAAAGCACGGTACAATTAGAATAGAGGCAGGGTTATCAAACAAAGCCGCTTACACCTTTATAAGTAAATATATTTGACAAAATGTCACTGTCTTGTGCACTTCTGGATGTAACTTTCTGTTGTGATGATAATAATAACTGGTTTGCGAAAGATATTTGTATAGTCGGAATTAAAGAACCTTGTAAAAATTTTGTAAAAGAGCTCAAGTATAAATTTCCATTCAAATTGGAAAATGATAAGTAAAATTACTCTTTCGGAACTGTGCACAACGATAAAATAAATAAAAAGCTTCGTCAAGTGCTAATTTTACTAAAAGTGAAACAACTAAAAGTCCTTACCTTGTAAAAGTAAACAACTTTTAGTAAAATTAAAGTAATGGAGGAACCAGGTCAAAAGCTAGGTTATAAATATTTATTTTCTCCATAAAAGTCATACATTAAACTTTTCTGTTGCGTTTGACTGCGAGTTGTTTGATGCTTTAAACATTTTTCATCGTACCGGTGAAAAGGAAATTGTCTTAAAATATTATGAATGGCATAAATTTTATGAACTTAACAAAAAACTCGATGAGTAGACAATAAAAGATATAAAACAGAGTTTTCACCATGGGCTAAGATTGGCAAACTAACAAAACATAACTATTAACAGAGAAGAAGCAAAAAAAATTTTACTATTTAAATAATTTCTTTAATTTTGATCTGTGTGATAAAAATGCCGAGCTTAATGTAAAACAATATGTTTGGGAATATCTAAAATTATGTGGCGAACAGCAGGTATAAAGGTTATAACAAGAAATTTATATATACCATAAATTCTTCTGTTTCCTCTAACCCCTCGTTTTCCACGGTAGATGTAATTTCATCATTCTGAATCTGAGTTTGTGTATTAACAACGGTCAGTTTCTTCAAACGGAAATGTTGTTTTTAGTCTTCTGTTCAATAAAAGTCAGAATGGAAATGAATTAAATATACAAAGAAAAGCCCGCTTGTGTACTACTCATGTGCAAAAGTATAAAAGCGATATAAATTCAAGCAAATGATTTATTTAAATCATGCTTCGGTCAATTATTTTATATATATCACTTATTATTTTAATACCTTTAACATAATATAAATAAAATGTCAAGAGCCCAAATAGTAACTGAAATTCATAGACAGGCAAGACGTAAATTTCCTAGAAGAAAATTTAAACAAAAACGAATAAATGACACGAATAGAAATGTTTCTTTATGCAAAGTTTAATAACAGTTATAAATATATGCTGACGGTAATTGACACTTTTTATAAATATGCCTATGCTGAACCATCGAAAACAAAAAACGCTGAAGATGTTTTAATTGCCTTAAAATCAGTTATTAGTAGAGCTAAAGTCATACGAAAAAATATTCACTCTGATCAAGGTAAGGACTTTTTTAATTGAAGGTTTCGAAGTTATATAAAAGAAAAATCAATTAATCATTATCATGCATTTAGCGAATTACAAGCATCAATTGTTGAACGATTTAAACGATAAACGAAAATATTATTTCCCTTAATAAACATAATTTTATAATTTATGGCATAATTTTATTAGTACGGTTTAATGTCAATATTGTTTTGTGAATTAAAATTTTTTAAAAACTGCCTGAGCAGTTTTAAACAAAAAAAAAAAAAATGAAGTGTGAAATAATGTTGGACATTATTTAGTGCCAATTAAAACCACAAGAGTGTCAATTTTCCTAATTTCAATATATTTAATAAATATTTTATATTTTTATCAATAAATTTAAAAAAAAAATATATATAAAAATTTTAATAATAACTAACAAAGTAAAAGCAATTTAAAATAAATTAAAGAAAAATTATTAAATAAAAAAAAAAAACTATTAATTCAAATAAAAAAAAAAACTATTAATTGAAATAGACAAAAACTCCTCTTAAAAGTGATGTTGTAGTACGATTAGTCATCTTTGACGATATTAACAGAATGTGAAATAACGCCTCCTCGTAATCTACAGAGATAAAAAGAAGCACCATTACTGTGAAAAAAACATCACTGAACATTCTGGGCCGCTCAATCTATCAGAAAAGGAGTTCACGGGCGATGTCCAGCACAGCAAAAAAAAATTTTAAGAAAAAAAAGAACAAAAATAAAGAATAACATAATATAAATAATAACTGCAGATTATAAATTTCGACCATATATAAAAAATATATAAAAATAAATTAAAAAATAAATAGATATCTTAAAAAAAAACAAGTAATTGTAACAGTAAGTCGATGCAACCGACTTATTATTACCCTACACCTGAATAATTCGAATTAAATTAAAAATCCAAAAGTTTTTTTTGGCAGCTACTTGAACTTTTTCCCTTTTCTGTCTTATTCAACTCGAATTTCAGGAACGTAAAAGAGGCATCCTCTTGAGATATGCTTGACACCTTTGTAAAAAATTTTAAGTTTCTATTTTTATTAATTTGGAAGATTGTTAGTCCTTGAGAGGTGTGTGTCAGGTACCCGAATTGCCAATCCAATTCATCGAATCCATCTCAGGAACATAAAGAAAGCATGCCAGAACACCGTTGTACTAAATGTAAAGGTTCTACTTTTGTTGGTTTTGGAGATATGCTAGTTCCTCTTGTGCTCGTCCGGAAGTATCCAAAATACGAACCCATGGTTCAAATTTTTTCAAATATCAGTTTCCAATTTTATAGAAAAGGAAACATAACAGCACACTCTTGTACTAAAAATAAAGGTTCTATCTTTGTTGATTGTGGAGATATACTCGTTTGCTCTAGGGCTCGTTCGGAGACTTCCAAGATCCGAACCCATGAACCAAATCCTCTCAAATTTCAAAGATTTCAATAAAACATGAAAGAACACCACTCTGCCAAATTTAAAGGTTATATCTTAGTTGGTTTTAGAGACAATCTCATTTGCTCTGGTGCACGTTCGGCAGCTTCCAAAATCCAAACCCATGGACCAAATCCTCTTAAATTTCAGAGACATAAATCGAACGGGAAGAACATCATTGTACAAAATTTAAAGGTTCTATCTTTGTTGATTTTGGAGATAATCTCGTTTGCTCTGGGGCTCGTTCGGAAGCTTCCAAAATCCGAACCCATGAACTAAATCCTCTCAAATTTTAGAAACTTAAATAAAACATGAAAGAACACCACTCTGATAAATTTGAAGGTTATATCTTTATTAGTTTTGGAGATAATCTCATTTGCTCTAGTGCACGTTCGGAAGCTTCCAAAACCCAAACCCATTGTCCAAATCCTCTTAAATTGCAGAGACATAAATCGAACGAGAAGGAACATCATTTAAAGGTTCTATCTTTGTTGATTTTGGAGATAATCTCGTTTGCTCTGGGGCTCGTTCAGAAACTTCCAAAATCCAAATCCTCTTAAATTTCAGAGACATAAATCGAACGGGAAGAACATGATTGTACAAAATTTAAAGGTACTATCTTTGTTGATTTTGGAGATAATCTGGTTTGCTCTGGGGCTCGTTTGGAAGCTTCCAAAATCCAAACCCATTGTCCAAATCCTCTTAAATTGCAGAGACATAAATCGAACGGGAAGGAACATCATTTAAAGGTTCTATATTTGTTGATTTTGGAGATAATCTCGTTTGCTCTGGGGCTCGTTCGGAAACTTCCAAAATCCAAACCCATGGACCAAAACCTCTTAAATGTCAGAGACATAAATCGTATGGGAAAGAACATCATTGTACAAAATTTAAAAGTTCTATCTTTCTTGATTTTGGAGATAATCTCCAAATAATCAGAATCCGAACCCATGAACCGATATTGTCCAAATTCGAAGTTAGCCTTCCTTTCGTGATTAGTAACCTACTATATAAATTTCATCAAGATAGCTTCATTAGTTTTTGAGTTATCGTGCGAATGGACTGACGGACGGACGGACATCGTTAAATCGACTCAGGAGGTGATCCTGATTCAGAATATATATACATGTCCATATCTAACTCGCTTCCTTTTGGTGGTTACAAACACCATACCAAAGTTAATATACCCTATACTTTAGGTGTAGGGTATAATAACTAAAAATAATAACTACATATTAAAAAGAATTACAACGAAATTGACGTCAAATCTGTCTCTTAAATCTAATAATAATTTCAAATTTTACTAATTTATAAATTTACTAATTTAGTAATTTATCAATTATTAACTATTAAAAAGAATTAATATTCAAAACTAATATTGATATTGAATGAGATTTTTTTTATTACTAATATTAAAACTTTTTTTGTATAATCAAAAGAATAAATTTGTTCTTTTGTAAACTTATACTATATTACTTTTTATTTTTTCTTTTTAAATTTAATATTATCAAATTTTTCTTTTCATTGAATGTAAAAAAATTTCTATATTAATTTCATTACTATTTTTATACCAAATGCATTTTATTTAAGAATAAACAATAATAAAAATAAATAAAGATAAATTAAGGATATAAAATAAAATAAATAAAAAAAAATTTTAAAAAAACACACAAACACATTTTCGAACTAAAAAGTAGAAAATAAATTCTCAATAGCAAATTTTTCTGTAATTTTCTAAGCTATATTGTGTTACAATCGAGATTTATTTGAAAAAGTTTATTTCAATATGTCAAATATATATATAAATATAAGTATATTATATAAGTTTTAAAGTTTGTGAAATTAATATAAAAGCTGGAGGCAAAATTTAAAAATGTAAGTTTATAGTTATGCGTTTGTTGCATCCAGCTTTTATTTTATTTTATTCTATTATGTAATAGAAATAGTTAAGGAAAACAGGAATACAACTATTTTAACAAAATCCAATAAAATAGTTCACAAATCAGAAATCTAATATTAATTAATATTTTAGGTACTTAATTTCGGCTTGTATGGCAAAGGTTCAAATATTGGACTATACAAATTCACAAATAGTTACTATTAACATTGGACAAGCAAAAACCGAGGAAGGTAAATTCAAATTAATCCACATCATTGTAATAGGAATATTACAAAAGGCGTTATGATATATAAAATTTGTTATAACCAAACGTATCGATGCATCACATCTTCTATACGATTATCTTGAACCCGAAAGTGAACAAATACAGAAATTATTTGATGAATTTGAAGTTAAACGGAAAATCGATCGACCAACTTTCTTCAAACCGCTTGAAAGTGTATTGTAGGAACTCCCAGATCATTCTGACTTTGCCATGACAAAAAGAAAAACGAATGGGTTATTAGAAAACAACTATGAACAAATAATTATAAATAAAATTCATACTGATCGTATAAATAAAATAACTAATATTACTAACAAAATTTTAGAGAACTTAAAAAATAAAATCATTATTGATAACGAAACGGTCCTGCAATCTTCTAATATATAAAGAAGAAAATTTGTTTGTTTGTTTGTTTGTGCCCTTTTCACATAAAAACCACCAGTCCGAATGCAACCAAATTTTTCAGGAACATTTCCATGACCCGGGAAAGTGTTATAGGCTATATCGCGTTCTAAACCGTTTGATAGATTGAGTTGAAAATTTGTACAAATGTTCTTCTTAGCTTTGAATGCAATATTTGGATACAATATGTTACCGGGATCCCGGCCGGGCGGGCTTCCAAAAAATTGTTTGTATGTCATGGTAGTTTTATGGTTTGAAAAAAAGGCTGTGACCAATTTTTATGAAGATCCGGTAATCCGTTTAGGCACGAGAGCCGAACAAAGTTCATTAAATTTTTTTGTTGTCCTGCTTAAACGGTTTGATCAATTGTTTTGCAAGTTCGCAAAATTCTTGATATTTAGCAGAAAAGCTCACTAGATTAATTTGGTTACAATCCGTTAATCTGTTTTGGCACTAGGGCTCAATTAAATTTTTTAATTTCTTTGTTGTCGTGCTTAAATGGTTTGACCAATTGAGTTGAAAATTTACAACATTGTAGATCCTTACCACAAAAGCTTTTTGAGCTGATTTGATTACGATACATTAACCCGTTTCAGCATCAGGTTTCAGGACATGAAGTTTCTCATTTTTTGTTGTTGTGCTTAAACGATTTGACCTATTGAAAATTTGCACAAGTATTGCAGTTTGGCACACAATCTCATTCAATAAATTTTGTCGTGATACATTAACACATTTCGAAACAATAGACTGTCAAAAAAATGTTTTGTTTCTAATTTGTGTCTAATTTGCCAGGATGAATTTATGGTTCTAAATAAAGCCTATAACAAAATGTTTGTTAACGCTTGTTAACCCATTTCCGCACGAGCCTCTATTAAAAATATTCTCTCTAATTTTTTGTATTGTTATTATTATTAAAAAGATATTTCCAACACTCTTTACTTTTATCTATATTGTTTTTAATATTCCATAAAAACCTTTCAATGCAAATTTCTAATACATAACACTAATTAAAACAAGTAAATGTAACAGTAAGTCGATGCAACCGATTTATTAATACCCTACACCTGAATAATTCGAATTAAATTAAAAATCCATAAGTTTTTTTGGCAGCTGCTTGAACTTCTTCCCTTTTCTGTCTTATTCAACTCGACTTTCAGGAACGTAAAAGAGGCATCCTCTTGAGATATGCTTGACACCTTTGTAAAAAATTTGCTGAGGTGTGTGTCAGGTACCCGAATTACCACTCCAATTCATTGAATCCATCTCAGGAACATAAAGAAAACATGCCAGAACACCATTGTACTAAATTTCAAGGTTCTTTCTTTGTTGGTTTTGGAGATAATCTCGTTTGCTCTGGGGCTCGTTCGGAGCTTCAAATATACGAATCCATTGTTCAAATTCTTTCAAATGTCAGCTTCCAATTTTATAGAAAAGGACATAACAGCACACTTTTGTACTAAAAATAAAGGTTCCATCTTTGTTGGTTGTGGAGATATACTCGTTTGCTCTGAGGTTCGTTCGGAAGCTTCCAAAATCAAAACCCATGGACCAAATTGTCTTAAATTTCAGAGACGTAAATCAAACGGGAAGGAATAGCATTGTACAAAATGTAAAGGTTCTATCTTTGTTGATTTTAGTGATAATCTTGTTTGCTCTGGGACTCGTTCGAAAGCTTCCAAAATCCGAACCCATGGACCAAATCCTCTCAAACACCACTCTGTCAAATTTGAATGTTATACCTCTATTGGTTTTGGAGATAATCTTAATTGCTCTAGTGCTCGTTCGGAAGCTTCCAAAATTCAAACCCATTGACCAAATCCTCTTAAATTTCAGAGACATAAATCGAAGGGGAAGAAACATTATTGTACAAAATTTAAAGGTTCTATCTTTGTTGGTTTTGGAGATATTCTCGTTTGCTCCGAAATCCGAACCCGTGGACCGATTTTGTCCAGATTCGAACTTAGCCTTCCCTTCGTAATTAGTAACCTACTATATAAATTTCATCAAGATAGCTTTATTAGTTTTTGAATTATCGTACGAACGGACGGACGGACGGACATCGTTAAATCGACTCAGGAGGTGATCCTGATTCAGAATATGTATACATGTCCATATCTAACTCGCTTCCTTTTGGTGGTTACAAACACCATACCAAAGTTAATATACCCTGTAATTTAGGTGTAGGGTATAATAACCTTATTAAGTATATTAAGAATACTGTGATTAAGTATCTTAAGAATACTGTGTTTAAGTCTTAACAACATAACATTTTCGGCCGTTGTTAAAAAACAGAAACAATCTCCTACATACGTCAATCATCATGTCATCATTCAGAAATGCATTATTTACATGAGGTCTACCTATAAGATGCATGTGTATAACATATTTCCCTTACAATATCATTGAAATATGTACATATAGTATATATAATGTACGTATATTTAAAAATACTTTAAACATAATCAATTAAATTAGAAAATATATTCACCTTTCTGTACAGTATTTAATCAAAAACAAGTAAATGTAACAGTAAATCGATGCAACCGACTTATTAATACCCTACACCTGAATAATTCGAACTAAATTAAAAATCCATAAGTTTTTTTGGCAGCTGCTTGAACTTCTTCCCTTTTCTGTCTTATTCAACTCGAATTTCAGGAACATAAAAGAGGCATCCTCTTGAAATATGCTTGACACCTTTGTAAAAAATTTTAAGTTTCTATCTTTATTAATTTCGAAGATTGTTTGTCCTTGAGAGGTGTGTGTCAGGTACTCGAATTGCCACTCCAATGCATCGAATCCATCTCAGGAACATAAAGAAAACATGCCAGAACACAATTGTACTAAATTTAAAGGTTCTACTTTTGTTGTTTTTGGAGATATGCTCGTTGCTCTTGTGCTCGTCCTCAAGTTTCTAAAATATGAACCCATGGTTCAAGTTCTTTCAGATGTCAGTTTCCAATTTAAGCTTCCAAGATTTGAACCCATGGACCAAATCCTCACAAATTTCAGAAACATAAATCAAACATTAAGGAACACGATATGCGTAATTTAAAGGTTATATCTTCGTTGCTTTTGGAGATAATATCATTTGCTCTGAGGCTCGTTCGGAAGCTTCCAAAATCCGAATCCAAGGACCAAATCCTTTCAAATTTTAGAGACTTAAATAAAGCATGAAAGAACACAACTCTGACAAATTTGAAGCTTATATCTTTATTGCTTTTGGAAATAATCTCATTTGCTCTGGTGCTCGTTCGGAAGCTTCCAAAATCCAAACCCATGGACTAAATCCTCTTAAATTTCAGAGACATAAATTGAACGGGAAGGAATATCATTGTACAAAATTTAAAGGTTCTATCTTTGTTGATTTTGGAGATAATCTCATTTGCTCTGGGGCTCGTTCGGAAGCTTCCAAAATCTGAACCCATGGACCAAATCCTCTTAATTTTTAGAGACTTAAATAAAGCATGGAAGAACACAACTGTGACAAATTTGAAGCTTATATCTTTATTGCTTTTGGAAATAATCTCATTTGCTCTGGTGCTCGTTCGGAAGCTTCCAAAATCCAAACCCATGGACCAAATCTTCTTTAAATTTCAGAAACATAAATCAAACGGGAAGGAACATCATTGTACAAAATTTGAAGGTTCTATCTTTGTTGATTTTGGAGATAATCTTGTTTGCTCTGGAGCTCGTTCGGAAGCTTCCAAAATCCAAACCTATGGACCAAATCCTTTGTTGGTTTTGGAGATAATCTCGTTTGCTCCGGAATCATTCGGAAGCTTCCAGAATCCGAACCCATGGACCGATTTTGTCCAGATGCGAACTTAGCCTTCCTTTCGTAATTAGTAACCTACTATACAGATTTCATCAAGATAACTTTATTAGTTTTTGCGTTATCGTGCGAACGGACGGACGGATGGATGAGATGTATGCATTTAAAAAGAAGTTTTTTCAAAATTTGAAGAGCTGTCGGTGTTGTAGGAACTTCAACGGTTAGGATACATAAAAAAGTTCTTCTACAACATTACTCTTTTAAGAGACCGATGCATAGTTAATATTTCATTGCACTTTATTAAACAGTATATAAGTTTTGTAAACAGGCGGAAGAATAGAGCGAACCTAATAGCAAATTTTTCAAAATGTGCTTAAAAGGATAATTCACAAAAACATGAAGTGACATTACTTACGAAAAAAAATGTATTACATTATGGTCTTTTATAAATGAAATGCGATTTTATGCTGCGGTATTAACGAATATATTGTTAAAACTCACTTCGTTATAATTGTGTACTCAATAGATTATTGATTCCTTTAATGATTTTTTCTAGACGAAATGTCTCTAATTCTTTGCTCAGTCTATTCAATTTAACTAAATGTAATAAAAAATAGAATATTAATTACCAGCATTTGTAAATACGTAGTAATAAGTTAACTATATAAATAAAATTATATTAACGCAGAAACACAGGTTGTGAGCCAATAAAATACTCCGGGCAACGCCGGGTACTGTGCTAGTTCAGTATAAGTTAAAATTAATTAAAGAAGTAACAAATATAAAATAATCAGTTCACTAGGCAAAAGTCGGTATAAAAAAATTCAACCTTATTTTCGAAATTAAATCCGTTACTGATTTATTACATAAAGAAAATATACCGTATTCTACCGTATCAGAATTTACCTTATTTTTGTCTTGTTAAATGTAGCATCGGTGTTCATCTGGAACAAACCTGCTACCGATTTTAAAGTTAACTTCTCCACAGGTATGTTTCCCGTTTGCTTTATAAACTTTGACACAGTTTTTACATTTTCTAATTTTTTCATATCTGCTTATTTATTTTGGATGAAGTTGAGGCTTTATGATTGTCATAACATGCTCCACCTCCAAAGTAACGATTGCACTCGACGCATAATATATGTTATATTTTGTGGGGATGCTGGTGTCTTCTTATAGCAAGGACGGCTTTTTGAACATTTATGTTTACTTTTAACATAATATGGAATATGACATTGATCACAATAAAAACCAGCCATAAATGCTGCAGTGAAAGAAACAAATAATATTATAGTAATGTTCAATAGTATCGTAAAACAAGTTAATTATTTTTGCTCCATTTTCTCCTGTAAATATTACTTCCCTGCCTTTTGTTCCATATTTGTAAACCACAATCTTATAATTTTGTAAACATTTCTGGAATTTTTTAAATTGCGGAATACCCAACCTTCTGAAGGGGTAGAATACACCCAATTTTTTATTAGCTCTACAGCTAATTTTGTTTGAAACTTTCCAGTATCATATCGAATTTTTTCGTAGTATTTGTATTTTTCAATTTCAGCTATTGAAACAATAATTGCCCGAAAAAGCAAAATGGCTCAAGAATACATTAGAATACATGTTCCTACGTAATACATCTAATGATGCTGTTTCATCCGTGCGTCTTCCTGCAAAACGAAGGAAGGAACAACCACAACAACAACATCAGCAACATCCACTACACCAACAGCAACAACCACAGTGATATTAACTTCAACAACATCTACCTCAACAACATTAACATCAACAACTTCAACAACATCAACCTCAACAAGTGCCATCCCCATCTAAGAAGAGAAAATTTTCAAATTTATGTAAAGCAATAAATGATATAAACCATTACAAGAAATTTTTGTGGCGAAATAATTTGGAACCGAAACGGTTCAATCAAGAAATATGTAACAAAAAAGAAGAAAAAGTGGGTTTTTCAAAACCCAAAATTATCTTATTTTTGGGCCGGACTTATACGCAAAAATATTTGATAAAGATACAAATATTGTAGACATTGAGAAAGGAAAATAGTTTTTGTTAAAGAAAACGGAAAATTTGTGCTTTGAGAAGATGCAGCAGAATATATTGTTGCTGATAGGCAATAAAAAGTTATAAATACTAATTTAGCATTTTATATAAATAACTTTTTATTATAGAAACTTCAAATAGGTTAAAATAAAAATTGAAAACAAGTAAATGTAACAGTAAGTCGATGCAGCCGACTTATTTATACCCTACACCTCAAAAATTCAAATTAAATTAAAAATACATAAGTAATTTTAGTTAGGTATTTAATATAAGTTAAAAAAATAAATACTTTTACAAAGCTTTGTATAAAATTTCAGCTTTCTATCTTTATTAAATTTGAAGATATCCTTGTTAGGTCTTGGGAAATTTGTGAAGGCATCCGTACCACCTCCCCAATTCATCCCAAATTTTAGAGACAAACAACTTCCTTGTTCAGTTTTGAGAGTTGTATGTGAGGTACCCAACCAACCACTCCAATTCATCTCAAATTTTAGGCAAATCAGGGATTCAGGAAACAGCACCCTCGTATTAAATTTGAAGCTTTTATCTTTATTAATTTCGAAGATATGTTTGTTTGGTTTTAGGAGTTGTGTGGGAGGTAACCGAACAGCTCCTCCAATTCATCTCAAATTTTGAACAAATCAGGGATTCAGGAAACAACACCCTAGTACCAAATTTGAAGTTTCTGTCTTTATTTTGAATACATGCTTGTTCGGTTTTGGAAGTTGTGTGGGAGGTACCCCGAACAACCACTCCAATTCATTTCTAATTTTAGGAATACCAGGGATTCAGGAAAACACATCTTCGTACAAAATTTTAAGTTTCTGTCTTTATTAATTTCGAAGATATGCGTATTCGGTTATGGGAGTTGTATGGGAGGTACCCGAACCCATGAACCGAATTTGTCCAGATTCGAACTTAGCCTTCCTTTCGTAATTAGTAACCTATTGTATAAATTTCATCAAGATAGCTTCACTAGTTTTTGAGTTATCGTCGGAGCGGACTGACGGACATCGCTAAATCGACTCAGGAGGTGATCCTGATTCAGAATATATATACATGTCCATATCTAACTCGCTTCCTTTTGGTGGTTACAAACACCATACCAAAGTTAATATACCCTATACTTCAGGTGTAGGGTATAATAACTAAAAATAATAACTACATATTAAAAAGAATTACTTTTTCAGCTGGGATTAGAAAATTATAAATGGGGATTTAAATTTCAGAGAAAAAAAATTTTTACTTTAAAAAGTTTTAGGTCATCATAACCAACAAAAATAACAAATTCTATATATAAAAAAATGTTTATACACATACATATATTTGGTTTTTTTATTAATTTTATGTATATACCAAAGCAATTACCCTGTTTTTGTTCGTTTCTTACAGTATAAAATGCAACGTAATAATAACAAAAACAAGTAAATCAAATTAATCATCAATTTCTGGTTATTTTCTCAAAGTTCTAAAGAACAGAAAAAAGCAATCTTACATAACAGATGCACCTATAATTCCATAATTGTTTTCTTTTATTTTTTATTTTAACTTTTCTACTATCTGCATTTATAATTTTTTTAAATTGTTTGAAAGAGTCAAACTAGATTTTACAATTTATTTTACCCAAGTAAGCCGAAATTAAAAGAATGCAACATACTTTTAAAAAATTTATGTGTATACTTACTTAATATCTTACTTAATTTTAGAACAAAATGTAGTATAATAAGAAATAACACGTATCCTAACACATTTTTCTTATTTGTATTTGCAACTTTAAAACTATAATAACAACTTTTAAGAATTAAATATGAACTACACGTCTTATTGTCATAACGTTTTCGTTCTTATTTTTATTATTTCAGAACTTAATATCCAAAAGTACCTATAAATATTTTTTTTCCGTTTCTTTTATATCTGCTTTTAGCTATGTACATATACATATTTAATTAAGCATATGAATTTGCAAAACAAAATCAAACTTGATTTGAGTTGAAAATCATGCTATGACATCCTATTACTAAGTACTAATGGTTTTATGGAAAAATCTAAATATCCTAAACTTATTCAGTTCATTAACCTTGCCTAACAACTTCCACAGCACCGACAACCTTCACTTCCTATTATACAACCACTTGCAACTTATAAGTTAATAACCCACACCTTTCAACCTATCTTGCAACCGAAACCAAAACAATCAAAACTAGTTTTTGACCTACTAACCAAGAATAACCTACAATTAATCCGTCAACCAAAATATAGGTCGTGTGATATGGGTGGACGTGATCTTCGGTGCGATTTGGCATGATTTTTTCCCATGCTCAACTCCCATCATATGTAACATCTCTCCCTTTAAATTGGTTGCGGACCCCGGGGCCAACAATAATATATAAATAGCAAAAGAAAAATCATTATTCAACGTGGTGGATTTTTACCTACGCTTCTTGGTGCAGTACTTTCAGGGATAATCGGAAATTTTATAAAATGAATAATACAACATTTAACAAATTGATTGTACTTAGATTTATGAAAAAATGAAGCAAAATGCAGACGTTGAACTCTATGAGTTGGATAAAAACATAAAAAACATACTGTTAAATAAACAACAGACAGACAATCAAAAATTTAACGTCAAAATCTATTTAAAATAAGAAATAAATTTATAATTCTTCCTCGGAATAAAGAGCAATTAAAAATTAGAGAAACAAAAGGTAATCAAAGTTGTGCAAAACTGATGTATATTGATGCAGAAGCAACGTGGATATAAAGATGCTGCAATACAATTTGTTCCCGAAGAAGAATTATACGAGAAAGAAACTGATGAAGTATTCGATGATGAAATAAAAGAAGAAATCTTTACAAAAGCATTGTAAGCTGGTATCTCTGGTTTTGTCTACTCGTGCAAAGCCTCTGTATATTTAGTTATTTATTTATTTTATTTATATTAATATTACATACATAAATCAAAATGTAATGCAATATTATTGAACTATCGGCTACCAAGGCCATTATAGATTTTTATACTATTATTAAATTATATACTAATATTATTTATTTTGTTTATATTATATACTATATTATATACTATATTATATACTATATATTTACATTATATTTGGTCATAACGGGAGGTATGTAAAGAAAAAAAACACTTACGACCTGTGCAGGGATCGAACCCACACTCCTTCGGTTAATACGCCACACGCCTATCCACTAGGCTACCGAAGCCCCCTCTGTATATTGATGCAGAAGCTCAAATAAACATACGTAAATATAAAGATGCTGCAATACAATTTGACCCCGAAAAAGAAGCAGAGGAAGTATTATTCGATGACAAAATGGAAAAAGAAATTTTTATTTTTAGAACGCCTCAGAAAAAGAAAATCTATTAGAAATAAAAATGTACAAATTTTTGAAACTGATGCAGGAGACATAATAACAGTTTCTTTAGACAGCCCAAGTCCACAAACGAAAAAAGAAAAAAACTATAAATAGCAAAGAGTTAATCAAGACGTGTTTTACGATCAACTATGGCAGATATGGCACTCAAACAGAACTTAATTTTCTCATTCGTAAGAATAAATCAAGCACCTCAAGGACAGCATACAAATAAACGATGAATTTTACATCACCTTACTCAGCGATTCATCTTTGAATTGTTATCGAGAAAATATATCAGCTTTTGCAAACAATTGAAATAAGCAAGTCGTTTTGGATTCTAAATGGGAAGTTTGTATTTCTGAAATATATATAAATGATTTTATTCCAAATGTATATGGAGAAAATCCAGAAACAAGAATTACAATTCATATCGGAGGTATGGAGGTTAAATATAATAGTATTGGTACAACATACATTCCATACAGATCTGAACAAATTAATTGTGATTGGAAATCATTTGTTTTACTAACACTAATACAAAATATACAACCATTTGATGGATATACAAAGACAGAATGTGAACGTTAACTTGTATGGCAAATTTATGATTATATTTCTATAGATTCTAGTTATATAAAATCTAAAGAATCATCGTATGTTGGAGAATTAGTTAAAATTTGTGTTAATAATCCAAGAGTGTAAATAAAGTTACGTGAGAAGGTAATTTTACAATAGACTTTTTATTAAGGAATGTTTTAACCAAATTTTACAAAAATTTCCAGACTTTAAAAAGCATAAAAATAGAATTATAGAACTATATAAATCATATTTAGAAACATTATACTTGATACCAGTAGTTATAAGTTTGATATTGTATTTGTATATACTGATATTATTGAACCACATATCGTTGAAGATAATACTATAAGATGTTTAAGAGCAATAACGATTAAAAATTTGAATGACAAACTAAATAAAATAAATGATACTGTGGATGAATTAATAGAAGAAAATATAAATTTATCTAATGAAAATTAAGTTCTTCTTGCAAAGATAAACAAAAATAGTATCCATATCGAAAAATTAAAACAAGAAAAGTTTAGGAATACAATAGAAATATGCGGAATACCAGAAAAAATGTCAGATAAAATAGAGGTAAGCAAAAATGTTTTTAAATTGCTGAATGTAGATGTTAGAGATGAACAAATAGATGATATAAGTTTGGAAAGTAAATATAATAAACAATCAAAACAACCAAAAAATATTATTATTACTTTCAAAAATTTTAATATAAAATCAAGAGTAATGTTGGCAAAGAAAAATAAACAAATTAAACTATCCTCATTAATTAAAGATCTAACATGACTGATTCATATGTTTTTATAAACGATAAATTAACAAAACATTATAATTATCTCTACGAAAAAGCTAGGGATTTTAAAAGAGAAAAGAAAGTTAAATATGCATGGGTAAAGGATGGCAAGATTTTTGTGAGAAAAGAAGACAACACTAAAGTTGTCAGAATAATTGATATAACATCTTTCAATGACGTCATTGATTAACCGAAATATCGACTTCCGTTTGCCTTTTTACCCAAAAAATATTTATATCAATCAACTAGAAAATCTAACTTTCTCTGATCACAAACACTTAAAAATTATGTATGCTAATATCCGAAGCTTAAAGAACAAAATAGATGACATATGGGTACTTACTAGACAATGTTCACAATGTTATCCATGTTATTGTTTTTACTGAAACTTGGATCAATAATGATGAAAAAGACACAATACATATTCCAGGCTATGAAAACGTACTTTCATGTAGATCTAGCAGAAAAGGTGGTGGAGCTGCTATATTTATACACAAAACTATTCATTTTAATGAACTTGACATTTTTTGTGATGATTACACTAGTTTTATCACAATAAAAATAATTTCATAACAAAACAATCACTATAATATTATGGCCGTATATAGACCTCCTATACAAAACAAAGAATTTAATTAAATTTTTTTTAATACACTAGATTATAAATTAAACACACTTAAACTAAATAAAAAAACACTGAATGTAGAAGATTTTAATTTTAATATTTTAAATCAAAAAGATAATAGCGTTGAAGAATATAAGAATATTATTTATATTATCATTTACTAACAAATGATATCAATCAAAATATTGAAATTACTCAATTACAATATGATATCTCTGATCATGATATAATGTTTATTGAAACGGGACATCTCTCAAATAGTAATAAAATAGACCATACTAATAATATGCAACGTGCAATAACAAATTATGACACACTCAGAAAAATAGTAGCAGATAATGAATTATTTAATTTGGAATATAATTAACGGCAGATGAAAAATATGAAATTTTAGGCAATAATATTAAAAATGGATTGGAAAAATCAACCACAATTGTAAATATAAAACAAAATAAAAAATATTCTAAAGAATGGATCGATAATGAAGTTGTTGATTTAATAAAGACAAAAAATTACTGGCATCGAAAATTGATAAACAATTATGATAATATACAAATAAAAGAAACATACAAACATCGGCTAAATAAACTCACAAAAGTAAAACAAACAAAAAAAATGGAATTTTATGCCAGAAAATTCCAAAACTGCAACAATGGTTCTAGAAAAACCTGGCAAGTCATTAAAGAACTAATTACAAACACGAAAAGTAGAGTAACTAGTAAATTTTATAACAGCAACATGTCAGAATTTGAAAAAATAAATAAATTAAATAGGTTCAATAAATATTATAGCACAATACGAGAGTCTTTAGCAAATAAAATAGTGAAGAATACATTCGAAAAAATTAATCATAAATTTAACTTCAGCAAGGTCAGTTAGAGTGAGGTAAAAAATGTATAAGCAAGCTTAAAAATTGCAATTCAACTGGTTCAGATAGCATTGAAACTAAAACAATTAAAGCATGTAAGAATGAGCTTGTGCCATACATAAGCGCTCTTTATTAACTTTCGAAACCTCAACATTTCCACAAGAACTAAAATTAAGTAAAATTGTGCCTATTTTTAAAAATGGAGATCAAGAAAATATTAGTAATATTAAAATAAACAAATTAAAATTAAGCAAATTAAAATCAAATTAAATTAAAAATAATATAAAAATTTTAATAATAACTAACAAAGTAATTTAATTTAAAATAAATTAAAGAAAAATTATTAAATAAAAAAAAAAACTATTTATTGAAATAAAAAAAATCTATTAATTGAAATAGACAAAAACTCCTCTTACAAGTGATTTTGTAGTACGATTGGTCATTTTTGACGATATTAACAGAATGTGAAACAAGGCGTTCTCGTAATCCAGAGATAAAAAGAAGCACCATTACTGTGAAAAAACATCACTGAACGTTCTGGGTGCAGCCGCTCAATCTATCAGAAAATGAGTCCACGGGCGATGTCCAGCACAGCAAAAACAAAATTTAAGAAAAATAAAGAATAATATAATAAAAATAATAACCGCAGATTATAAATTTCGACCATATCTAAAAAATATATAAAAATAAATTCAAAAATAAATAGATATCTTAAAAAAAAATAAAAAAAAATAACTACTACATATTAAAAAGAATTACAACGAAATTGACGTCAAATCTGTCTCTTAAATCTAATAATAATTTCAAATTTTACTAATTTATAAATTTACTAATTTAGTAATTTATCAATTACTAACTATTAAAAAGAATTAATATTCAAAACTAATATTGATATTGAATGAGATTTTTTTTATTACTAATATTAAAACTTTTTTTGTATAATCAAAAGAATAAATTTGTTCTTTTGTAAACTTATAATATATTACATTTTATTTTTTCTTTTTAAATTTAATATTGTCAAATTTTTCTTTTCATTGAATGTAAAAAAATTTCTATATTAATTTCATTACTATTTTTATACCAAATGTATTTTATATAAGAATAAAAAATAATAAAAATAAATAAAGATAAATTAAGAATATAAAATAACTTAGGAAAAAGTGATTTATAATAAAAAAATTAATAAAATTGAAAAGATTAAAATATTTATTATCTTTATCTACTAGGAATAAATATAAAGAATTAAAAAATATAAATAATAAAGTAAGTACTAAAAAAAATTATTGTTACTGTAAGGAGTAAGCAAGTAATATTTTACATTACAAGGAAAAATATAAAAATGCACTTAACTTTTTACTATTTATTATTTGAATTTTTAGCGATTCTTATAGCTTTTATTGTTCAATTTTTTTTCTAAATCATTTTGCCCTTAGAAATATTCTTTCCTCTTCTTTCTTCTTCCCTTTTTATCTTAAATAAATATTATGAAGTTTTCTACTATTCTCAAGCTGTCACAAGCACAAACTCCACCCGTTGCCTCTGGTTCTGCTGATAACAATCCAAATTTAGGTCTAAACGCAGCATCAACGCCAATAAAAGCGACAGAAAAAACAATCCTTTTTGTCCCCAGAATTACGAAAGATACGATTTTAGAAATCATCCAGTCGGAATGCCTACACAAAATACCTTATTTGATCCCAATTTTTTGAAAAATACCATTACAAATTATTGTTCACAAAAAAAGAAAGCCAAAAGCTATGACAAAAGAAACTCCAGAAATTGAAGAGACGGAGCAAGAAATTGATTTTCAAATGGATCAATCTCTCTGCTGTATGTATATATAATACCAGATGTCGTAAAAAATATTAAAGAATTTTGAGGATCAAAAGCAGAATATGGCTCATGAAAAAAAAAATGTAGAAAAAACATTAAAAATTTATTATTCCATAAAGGGAACTCCAAAGTATTATGGGATTTTATCCGGCATCCGAAGTAAAATAATAGATGAAGAGCACACTACTTTGAAATCAAGTAATACATCATTCAATTCGAATAGTATTGTAAGATGCCTAAATATGCATTTTCTGGATAACAGAGATATAAACAAGTTTGGAATACGAAATGACAAGTATTAAACAAAACGGAGATTCAATCGAAATATTCTGCAATAAAGTTTCTCATCACTTAAAAGTAATTTTAAATAAATTATTGGACATGGATGTATGTAAAAAATTTATGGATTCTTTGGCTGAAAGTTATTGAAAAAAAGCCAGGGATACTTTTATGAGAGGGTTAAAAGGGGATCTACCAAGATTGCTTACTTTACGAGAACCGGTCAATCTAAAACATGCATATAAAATATACTTAAAATTAGACAATATGGATAATCAAGTTAAAAGTCAACCGCAACAATCTTCTTCATATTATCCTCCAAGAAGATTCTCACAAGGATATTCAGGAAAAACTAATAAACATTTTTATCACAAATAACAATTTTCGCTCAAATAGCAACATTAATCATAATTATAAAAATCAGTTTAATAGAAGTTTTCAGCAACCTTGATCATTCAAAAGGGAATTAGAGTCAATAAATCAATCGCAATATAGAAGGAACGATAATAATTTCAGTACCAATTACAATAACAGTTACAATAAACCATTTACAATGAATATGCACTATAAAAATAGAACATCATTAAACAACCGTTCGGAAAATAAAATGCAAAAAGTACAATATTCAGAATCATCAAACGAATATGAAGATAAGAATAAAGAAAAATGTACGCAAACTACCTATAAAGGACAAGTAAAAAATAATAGTATTACTCCTTTTTCAGATTAATTCATTCACTCCTTTCAAATAGCTTGAAGGAAATCAACGCGGTCATCCATACAAATAGAAAGTATCTTAATTAATTTAGAAAAACTTTCATTAGAAGGCATTCGAATTTATTGTGCGAACCTAATGAAAAATTAACTTATATAACTGTGGTAAAAGAAGAGATCAGAAAAACTATAAATGAACCGGTTTTCACAAAATCACAGCCTTATCCATTGTGTTTAAAGGATGAAATTGACAAACAAATTAAAGAACTCTTGTACGATGGGATAATAAGACCATCTAGATCTCCCTTTAACTCTCCAGTTTGGATTGTACAAAAAAAACAGAATGCATCTGGCAAACAGAAATTTAGAAAGGTAATTGCAGAAAACTTAACACCATTACAATTACAGATAAATACCCAATCCCAAGGATAAATAAAGTATTGAACAACATGGGACAAAAAAGATATTTTCAGTTATAGATTTAAAAAGCGGAATTCTCTAAATACCATTATCTGATATTGAGAAAACTGCTTTCTCAGTAAACAATTGGAAATATGAATTTACAAGATTATCTTTTGGACTTAAAAATACACCAGCGATATTTCAAAAGACTTTGAATGATATTCTAAGAGAATACATAGAAAAAATATGTTATGTTTATATCGATGATGTAACCATTTTTGCAAAAAAATGAAAAGCATAATTTTGAAAATTTAGAAATAATTTTGAAAATTTAGAAATAATTTTTAAAACTTTAGAGGAAGCTAATATTAAAATTCAGTTCGACAAATGCGAATTTTTGAAGGACGAAGTGGAATTTCTCGGTTTTGTTGTCTCACCAAAAGGTATTACAACTAATTGGACATAGGTTCAAACAGTTTATGACATGCCAATACCAAAAACTTTAAAAGATTTATAATAATTTTCACGAATGTCAGGTTATTATAAAAGATTCATTTGCGATTATGCGAAAATTACAAAACCCGTGACTTTTCTTTTAATATGGGAAGATGGACGTGTATCCAAAAATAAATCAAGACAACTTCAAATTACATTGAATGAAGAGGCTATCAAGGCCTTTGAAAGAACTAAAAATTGCTGAAAGAATAAAGAATATGTCAAGAAGTGTTATTACCACATCCGGACTTTTCTAAAGCATTCGAATTAACAACCGATGCAACAAATTATGCAATTGGCGGAGAGTTATCACAAGATAGAAGACCTATAATGTTTTTATCACGAACGCTCACAAAAATGGAAGAAGCATATGATGCAACTAATGAAAAAGAAATGTTGGCAATTGTATGGGCTTAAGAGCATGTAAGCATCCTTACGTAATTTTCTTTATGAATCAAGGAAGGTTGTAATTTATACAGATTATCAAATGTTAACTTTTGCTCTTAGTCCAAAAAACAGTAATGCAAAAATGAAGAGATAACGCGATTTTTGCGAATAGTCTGATACAGTCCGTTGAAACATCTGTTAATGTATTTAGAAAACAAATTATATTAGTTGTTAATGAAAATGAAGATCATCAATTTTCAACTTTATTTAAAACTTATAGTAGACATAAAATTATTAGAAAAGATTTTACAGAAATAGAGTTAATAAATTAATTAAAAAATATTTAAATCCAAATATTATAAATGGATAAATGGTTGATGCACAAATTAAAGAAAAAGTTGGAAAGGTGTGTGGGGAACTTTTCGAAAGATACAACATTAGGTTTACGGAAGCATTGATTCAAGATATTCCACATCAAAGTTAACAAGATGAAATAATAGCACAAATCCATCGCAGAGCTCATAGGAATGTAAAGGAAAATAAACAACAGATATTAGAGATATATTACTTCCCAAAAATTACAAGAAAATTAAAAGAATACGTAGATAGAACTCATAGAAGTTCATATGCAAGGAGAATAAAAACGATAGATATCCCGAATCATCACATGATAGAAAGCACTCCAATCCCTAATTATGCCGGACATATAGTTCATATTATTACAAATTACAAATAAATTTAATAAAAGATTAGGATCTAAATTTACTCACAGATATGTTAAAGAAATAGTTAAGGAAAACAGGAATACAACTATTTTAACAAAATTCAATAAAGTAGTTCACAAATCAGAAATCTAATATTAATTAATATTTTAGGTACTTAATTTCGGCTTGTATGGCAAAGGTTCAAATATTGGACTATACAAATTCACAAATAGTTACTATTAACATTGAACAAGCAAAAACTGAGGAAGGTAAATTCAAATTAATCCATATCATGGATTTGGATGTGTGTGGATGTGTGTTTTGGATGTGTCTAATTTGGCAGGATGCATTTATGGTTCTAAATAAAGCCTGTGACAAAATGTTTCTTAACGCTTGTTAACCCATTTCCGCACGACCCTCTATTAATTTTGCCCAATTTTTTGTAATGTTATTATTATTAAAAAGATATTTCCAACACTCTTTACTTTTATCTATACTATTTTTAATATTCCATAAAAACCTTTCAATACAAATTTCTAATATATAACATTAATTACAATAACTTATTAAGTATCTTAAGAATACTGTGATTAATTATCTTAAGAATACTGTGTTTAAGTCTTCACAACATAACATTTTCGGCCGTTGTTGAAAAACAGAAACAATCTCCAACATACGACAATCACCATGTCATCATTCAGAAATGTATTACTTACATGTGGTCTACCTATAAGATGCGTGTGTATAACATATTTCCCTTAAAATATCATTGAAATATATACATATAGTATGTATAATGTGCGTATATTTAAAAATGCTATAAACATAATCAATTAAATTAGAAAATATATTCACATTTCTCTACAGTATTTAATCAAAAATGAGTACATACATATTTACAGAACAAAAAATCTTACATTCTTATCCGTATACAATTTTTACACATGTTTTTAATCAATCAATTTGAAAACATAATTAGAAAAAGTTACCGTAAGAAAATAAATTCTGGATGTTTTATAAAGGTAAAAAACAATCATGTATTTTTTATATTGAAAATATATTAAACAGAACCCGAGATGTATGCATTTAAAAAGAAGTTTTTTCAAAATTTGAAGAGCTGTCGGTGTTGTAGGAACTTCAACGGTTAGGGTACATAAAAAAGTTCTTCTACAACATTACTCTTTTAAGAGACCTATACATAGTTAATATTTCATTGCACTTTATTAAACAGTATATAAGTTTTGTAAACAGGCGGAAGGATAGAGCGAACCTAATAGCAAATTTTTCAAAATGTGCTTAAAAGGATAATTCACAAAAACATGAAGTGACATTACTTACGAAAAAAAATGTATTACATTATGGTCTTTTATAAATGAAATGCGATTTTATGCTGCGGTATTAACGAATATATTGTTAAAACTCACTTCGTCATAATTGTGTACTCAATAGATTATTGATTCCTTTAATGATTTTTTGTAGACGAAATGTCTCTAGTTCTTTGCTCTGTCTATTCAATTTAACTAAAAATGTAATAAAAAATAGAATATTAATTACCATCATCTGTAAATACATAGTAATAAGTTAACTGTATAAATTAAATTATATTAACGCAGAAACACAGGTTATGAGTCAATAAAATACTCCGGGCAACGCCGGGTACTGTGCTAGTTCAGTATAAGTTAAAATTAATTAAAGAAGTAACAAATATAAAATAATCAGTTCACTAGGCAAAAGTCGGTATACTAAATTATTCAATCTTATTTTCGAAATTAAATCCGTTACTGATTTATTACATAAAGAAAATATACCGTATTCTACTTCAGAAGCGTTAAAGTATTCTAATATTAAAACTATCTCTGATGGATCTTGCTTATTCTATATCATTGAAATCCCTTTAACTAAACGTAAAATTTTTAATAAAATTTTAATTAAACCTGTAAAACGAAAAAATATTGTAATACAAATAAATTTTAATTAATCAAGAACAAATTTATGAAATTGTAAATGAATGTAATATTGTTAATTCTATAACTATATGTAATAAAAATAATATTGGAGACTTAATGAATTGTATACCTAATTTGTTAAAGGGGAGAATTTACTGTGCAACATTACTAACAATCAACACATTCCAACAATCAAGGAAATAACAACAGGTACTTTACTATTTAATCAATATAAAAGGGTAATATCACAATAGATGAAAATAAACAAAAAATTTCTTTGAAATTTTTAATTACATATCGTAACTATACTATCGAAATAGGCGAACAAACTTTTAAATCAGAAGAAGTTATCATAGCAAAACCAGTACCAGCTATTTTGCATACTAATTCAACCATCGACAAATTGCATGAGCATTTATCATTGGAATTATGAAAAGAAATAAACATTAATAACACTAAGGCAATCAATCTAATTGATAATGACAGACAAAAGGATCAATATATTAATTTCAGTTTTACTAAAATTATCATAATAGCATTATTATTATTTGCAATAACCTTTACCAAACGAAGAAGTAAGCTGATTATCAATAATGAAAAAAGACGGAAATCATAAGTAATAATAGTACGATAAAAATTATCCTACTGCTGTATTTCATCTAAAACCGATGGAAAAATCCAATGAGGACATCCAAACTTAAGAGAGGAAGAGTTAACGATGTTTACAATTACAGCTTATGGAAATTCGTTTCTTGCGCACGTCCCGTTTGTTGAACCATATACCATCACATGTGTTCCCTAAAGTTGGTAATTCATATGTATACGATTTACTTAAGTTTAAGAGGAACTTTAACATCTTCTTCAAAATATCCCTCCAAATTTGCCTTCCTATCCCTCATGTTCTGAGTTTATTTTAACTCAGAAATTTTAAATAAAAAAATCAACAAGAAAAATTTTGATTTAATTAACAATTTAAATTTATTTATTAATTTAATAAAGATTTATTTAAATTAATTTTACTATATATGTATATAGAAAAATTACAATATAAAAAAAATGTGGTTTTATAATTGTACGATAACGAGTGTGAAGCAAAATACGGAGAAATTGTAATCTCCTTCTTTACGTATGAGTTCCAGAAAAACAACTAACATTAATTTACAATTATAAATTATAATTACTGATTGACAAAAAATTTAAGAGAGGCAACTCAAAAATTACGTCACATATTTCAAAAACTATTCAAGATTAATTACATTTTGTAATTCAATAATAAGTTTAGCAATAAACAAAGTATTATATAATTTATTATTTCAAAATTGTACAAAATTCATATTTTAAATTCAAAAAAAATTAGAATTATTATATTATTCGTAATTTTAAGTATAAACACTCCATAATCCAAAATTCCCAATTCTAATTTCCCCAATTATTTTTCCCACATCCCTATCCCCAAAACCAAAATGTACATTTGTATTAAAAGTTCCATCCTAAAGTTTGGTTTTAAAAGGGGGATGGTTTTGGTTGGTTAAAGTCCAACACTACCCTGAAGAAGCACGTGCAGTTTCCTCTTGGTGACTTTCAAGTTTTCCAAGAAAAAAAATTCAAAATTTAGTTTAAAACGAATTGATGATCAAAACCCTGTCCATTGTGTGAAAGTACAATAATTTGTTTAAATGTTTTTCTAAATTTCAAAATACGTTTCATTAACTTATCTATTATATTTTCCTTTTCAATTTTTCTAAAGCCACACTTTCAGCAAAAAAATAAAGAAGTGTTTTCTATGCAATATTATGACATCTTTGTGGAATGATGTATAAATTTGGTTGTTGTTGTTTGGTTTCTGTTAACACATTTTTTTTTTGTCTAGTCTCTAAATCATAGAATATGTACAGAAAATTTTCAGAATTTGTCTTATTTTTGCCTTGTTAAATGTAGCATAGGTGTTCATCTGGAACAAACCTGCTACCGATTTTAAAGTTAACTTCTCCACAGGTATGTTTCCCGTTTGCTTTATAAACTTTGACACAGTTTTTACATTTTCTAATTTTTTCGTATCTGCTTATTTATTTTGGATGAAGTTGAGGCTTTATGATTGTCATAACACGCTCCACCTCCAAAGTAACGATTGCACTCGACGCATAATATATGTTATATTTTGTGGGGATGCTGGTGTCTTCTTATAGCAAGGACGGCTTTTTGAACATTTATGTTTACTTTTAACATAATATGGAATATGACATTGATCACAATAAAAACCAGCCATAAATGCTGCAGTGAAAGAAACAAATAATATTATAGCAATGTTCAATAGTATCGTAAAACAAGTTAATTCTTTTTACTCCTGTAAATATTACTTCTCCAGCAAATATTACTTGTCTGCCTTTTGTTCCATATTTGTAAACCACAATCTTATAATTTTGTAAACATTTCTGGAATTTTTTAAATTGCGGAATAACCGAAAAAAATTGCGGAATAACCGAAATAAAATTGCGGGATAGATACACCTAATTTTGTTATTAGCTCTACAGCTAATTTTGTTTGAAGCTTTCCAGTATCATATCGAATTTTTTCGTAGTATTTGTATTTTTCAATTTCAGCTATTGAAACCATAATTGCCCGAAAAAGCAAAATGGCTCAAGAATACATTACCATGTTCCTACGTAATACATCTAATGATGTTGTTTCATCCGTGCGTCTTCCTGCAAAACGAAGGAAGGAACAACCACAACAACAACATCAGCAACATCCACCACAACAACAGCAACAACCACAGTGACATTAACTTCAGCAACATCTACCTCAACAAGATTAATATCAACAACTTCAACAACATCAACTTCAACAACTTCAACAAGTGCCATCTCCATCTAAGAAGAGAAATTTTCAAATTTATGTAAAGCAATAAATGATATAAACCATTACAAGAAATTTTTGTGGCGAAATAATTTGGAACCGAAACGGTTGAATCAAGAAATATGTAACAAAAAAGAAGAAAAAGTGGGTTTTTCAAAACCCAAAATTATATTATTTTTGGGCCGGACTTATACGCAAAAATATTTGATAAAGATACAAATATTGTAGACATTGAGAAAGGAGAATAGTTTTTGTTAAAGAAAACGGAAAATTGCTGCTTTGAGAAGATGCAGCAGAATATATTGTTGCTGATAGGCAATAAAAAGTTATAAATACTAATTTAGCATTTTATATAAATAACTTTTTATTATAGAAACTTCAAATAGGTCGATGTCGATGCAGCCGACTTATTTATACCCTACACCTAAAAAATTGAAATTAAATTAAAAATGCATAAGTTATTTTATTTAGGTATTTAATATAAGTTAAAAAAATAAATGCTTTTACAAACCTTAGTACAAAATTTCAGCTTTCTATCTTTATTAAATTTGAAGATATCCTTATTAGGTCTTGAGAAGTGTGAAGGCATCCCGGACGACCTCCCCAATTCATCCCAAATTTTAGAGACAAATAACACCCTCGTATCAAATTTGCAGTTTCTATCTTTATAAATTTCGAAGATATGCTTGTTCGGTTTTGAGAGTTGTATGCGAGGTACCCGACCAACCACTCCAATTCATCTCAAATTTTAGGCAAATCAGAGATTCAGGAAACAGCAGCCTCGTATCAAATTTGAAGCTTTTATCTTTATTAATTTCGAAGATATGTTTGTTCGGTTTTGGAAGTTGTGTGGGAGGTACCCCCGAACAACCACTCCAATTCATCTCAAATTTTAAGGGATTCAGGAAAACACATCTTGTTTCGTCAATCTTGAACAACAAAATCAAATTTGAACAACATCAACACAAGTGTTTTGTTTGTTCTTAATATATGTACATAGTATCAACAAAACTGGAATTTCTATTTTATTTTATTTTACTTTATTTAATTACCAAAATAAGGTATGTACATATTTAAAAAAAAGCAAAAAAGAACAGACATATAACATTGATATTGAAAAAATACATAAAATATGATTGCAATTCTTAATGACTAATTTATATGTATAATATTAAAAATATATTTAAGACTTAACAAAATACAAAATTTGATTACCTACAAAAAACCTTAAACTCTTAAACAAATTTTATAATTCTTAATGATATGTATGTAAACAATAAACCGTACTACTAAAAAATAAGAGTTGATGACATAATCAAAATATACTTTAAATACTTAATGTAGAATCATGAATAAATGAACATTATCATGTAATTAAATTACAATGACTTTTTTTCGAAAATTAATACAAACAAGGTAGAATGTAAACCAACGGTTTTTAAAAGCGCACATTTCCAAAACACAATACAAACTGTTAAGAATTATGACTTTTTTTGTATCTTTGTATCATTGTATTGTATCATTTGTATCATTTTTTAATATTTTTGTATCATTGTATCATTTTCAATTGGTAATTTGGAAAGAAATATTGCATTGACATTTTAATTTTAGACAAAATAAGTTTAAATAAAAATTATATAACTTAAAGAAAGCTATTTGGTTTTATTTATTTATTTTTATTTTATTTTATTAATCAAAACCAAAACAAGGTCGTTACAAAAAAATTATTAAATTAATGCTTATATTTAAAATTATACAAAACAATAACTTAGAACTGAACTTTTAATACTTAAATCTAAAAAAAAAGTTAAGTTAAGTTAATTTATTATTGTTATTATTCATTATCAAACTACATTTTCAAATTCATTTTACATACATATGATCATACATACAGATCAAAAAAAAATATTAACAAAAAAATTAATATGATATCTGTACATTTCATACATATAGTAACAAACAATTTTTTTTTTTTTTTTTTACCTTTTAAATGTAATTGGATATCTTATTATTAAGTAGTAGTAGAATTGAAAAAATGATTTTTTTCTTTAATATTACTTAAAAGCGTTAAATTACAATTTATAAAATGTACAAAAATAAAAAAATGATCTAAATAAAAAGGAGGAAGAATACAGTTGCCTTTGTCAATTCTTAGATACCCGTACGAACCGTTAGTATGTTCACAGCCTGTCACTCTGCTCACAATATTATTTTTTTAATATTTTAGTATTTTAAAATAATTTGGGTGAATTTTATAATTTCTAGAACTATGGGTTGTACATATATTCAAACTATATTTTTATATGTACATTCTTCAAAAGCAGATTCTAACCTTCCACATAACGATTATCAATCCAAAACTTTTTCAAATATTCTATAGTACCATTTAATACTAAACGCTAAATGTATATTAAATTTACTAAGTACAAAACAGTAAACATAATTTTAAATATTATATTATATTATATTTAAATATTCCATTAACAGAATAATTTCTTATAAGTACAATAAAATACATAATTGTATGTAAATACGGCGCTATATAATATACATCTATACTCTTATCATTCATTCACTAGTGACATATACGATATGTAAATAAACATGATATTATATAAGGATGTATATATATTAATATCATATAAATAAAAATTCTTCAAGCAACCGTTATGTTGTTTATTTATTTACATTTTTATGTACTACGCATTATATCCTCAACAATTTCAAATTATCAAGTAAAACAAAATGCAAAAAAATCGTTAAAGAAATTTGTTAGAAAATTTGAAATAAGGGTAAATAAAAATCTAGGAAATTTGAGGTTCGTGTTTCTTTTTTATTCCAGCAATTTACTTTTATATTATAACAGTCCAAAATGCTTGCACTAGCAATTCACTTTTATATTATAACAGTCAAAAAAGCTAAAGTTTTGCAATCAATTTTATTTTCTACTTTTTAGGGGGCGAATTTGGTTTCGATAAAAGCATATTTTAAAAAATATTTTTTTTACATATTATTTTATTTTATACTTTTTAGTTTTAAATGAAACACATAATTTGAATTTAAAAATATGGGATATTTTTTATTCATACATACATTAATTATTGTTTCCGATATAAAATACGTTTTATAATTATACCCGTACGATAGGATCGGGTATAATAAAATTACTCCTCCGTTTGTAACACCTCGAAATAAGCGAGATAGATATACCTTCAAAGGTATGGATCGGATCAGAAAAAAATTCTAAGACTTTTGAGCCATGTCCGTCCGTCCGTCCGTCCGTCAGCACGCTAACTCAAAAACTAAGAAAGCTAGAATCTTGAAATTTACACAAAATATTTTGGGAGTAATTTGTAGGTTCCCTATTTTTTTTGGTTGAGTTTGGACCAAGCCTTAGGGTAGCTCTCGAACACCTAACTTTTAGATCCCCACATTTTTTTTGCAATAGAGCTATGAAATTTTAACTACTGATAGAACTCAGAAAAATATTAATTTTATTTTTAATAACTTTTTTTGTATCCCCACCCGTTACGGAGCTACAGCTCCCCAAAGGTTCAAAAAAGCTCTATATTTAAATTGTTATAGTACAAGTTGTATAAGGTATATCTTCATTTTGAAAACGCCAAACGATTACTACTTTTATTAGCTTTAAAAGTATATATACAATAAATATATATTTGTGGCATACGGTGTCTTAATTTACCGTTATGCGAAACTCAAATTTTGCAAAATCCTTTAACCCTCCTATCTTCTAAACGGTTAAAGTTGGAAACTTGAAATTTTGACAGAAGTTAGATCTTTGAAAATAAGTATGATAAGTATGAGTCAGAAGTTAGATCTTTTTCATACAAAATATGATAAGTATGAGTCAATTTTTTTTGTATCACCCCCTGTTTAGGAGCTGTAATGAGTCAAAAACTGAAAATTTCCTATTTTTAAATACCTGTAACTTGAACACCTGTTAGAATTTTTTTAAAGTAATACACAAAAATTAAAGCTTCAACATCATACTCTTATTTCTGTTAACAACTTTTTTGAATAATATAGGGTTACTTTATAATTGACGAAAGTGTTACTTGATTTTTTCAAATTTTCTAACAAATTTTAATTTTTTGCATTTTGTTTTACTCGATAATTTGAAATTGTTGAGGATATAATGCGTAGTACATAAAAAAAATTAAATAAATAAACAACATAACGGTTGCTTGAAGAATTTTTATTTATATGATATTGATATATATACATACTTATATAATATCATGTTTATTTACATATCGTATATGTCACTAGTGAATGAATGATAAGAGTATATATGTATATTATATAGCGCCGTATTTACATACATATATGTATTTTATTGTACTTATAAGAAATTATTCTGTCAATCGAATTTTTAAATATAATATAATATAATATTTAAAATTATATTTATTATTTTGTACTAAGCAAATTTAATATACATTTACCGCTTAGTATTAAATGGTACTATAGAATATTTGAAAAAGTTTTGGATTGATAATCGTTATGTGAAAGGTTAGAATCTGCTTTCGAAGAATGTACATATAAACATATAGTTTGAATATATGTACAACCCATAGTTCTAGAAATTATAAAATTCACCCAAATTATTTTAAAATACTAAAATATTAAAAAAATAATATTGTGAGCAGAGTGACAGGCTGTTAACATACTAACGGTTCGTACGGGTATCTAAGAGTTGACAAAGGCAACTGTATTCTTCCTCGTTTTATACCAAATGTTTAAGTAAATTAAGAGATGTTAAATCGATTCCATTACAGCAAGAGTAAAAATTTTTTATTCCAGTATGTAATTCATAAATAAAGAAAATACCTCGAAGGGTAAAATATGTACCAAAATACTGTGATTATATAAATATTACAATCCAACATAACTCGAATGAAAATGATATACATAAATGTACTTTACTGTCACTTTTATATTATAACAGTCAAAAAAGCTAAAGTTTTGCAATCAATTTTATTTTCTACTTTTTAGGGGGCGAATTTGGTTTCGATAAAAGCATATTTTAAAAAATATTTTTTTTACATATTATTTTATTTTATACTTTTTAGTTTTAAATGAAACACATAATTTGAATTTAAAAATATGGGATATTTTTTATTCATACATACATTAATTATTGTTTCCGATATAAAATACGTTTTATAATTATACCCGTACGATAGGATCGGGTATAATAAAATTACTCCTCCGTTTGTAACACCTCGAAATAAGCGAGATAGATATACCTTCAAAGGTATGGATCGGATCAGAAAAAAATTCTAAGACTTTTGAGCCATGTCCGTCCGTCCGTCCGTCCGTCAGCACGCTAACTCAAAAACTAAGAAAGCTAGAATCTTGAAATTTACACAAAATATTTTGGGAGTAATTTGTAGGTTCCCTATTTTTTTTGGTTGAGTTTGGACCAAGCCTTAGGGTAGCTCTCGAACATCTAACTTTTAGATCCCCACATTTTTTTTGCAATAGAGCTATGAAATTTTAACTACTGATAGAACTCAGAAAAATATTAATTTTATTTTTAATAACTTTTTTTGTATCCCCACCCGTTACGGAGCTACAGCTCCCCAAAGGTTCAAAAAAGCTCTATATTTAAATTGTTATAGTACAAGTTGTATAAGGTATATCTTCATTTTGAAAACGCCAAACGATTACTACTTTTATTAGCTTTAAAAGTATATATACAATAAATATATATTTGTGGCATACGGTGTCTTAATTTACCGTTATGCGAAACTCAAATTTTGCAAAATCCTTTAACCCTCCTATCTTCTAAACGGTTAAAGTTGGAAACTTGAAATTTTGACAGAAGTTAGATCTTTGAAAATAAGTATGATAAGTATGAGTCAGAAGTTAGATCTTTTTCATACAAAATATGATAAGTATGAGTCAATTTTTTTTGTATCACCCCCTGTTTAGGAGCTGTAATGAGTCAAAAACTGAAAATTTCCTATTTTTAAATACCTGTAACTTGAACACCTGTTAGAATTTTTTTAAAGTAATACACAAAAATTAAAGCTTCAACATCATACTCTTATTTCTGTTAACAACTTTTTTGAATAATATAGGGTTACTTTATAATTGACGAAAGTGTTACTTGATTTTTTCAAATTTTCTAACAAATTTTAATTTTTTGCATTTTGTTTTACTCGATAATTTGAAATTGTTGAGGATATAATGCGTAGTACATAAAAAAAATTAAATAAATAAACAACATAACGGTTGCTTGAAGAATTTTTATTTATATGATATTGATATATATACATACTTATATAATATCATGTTTATTTACATATCGTATATGTCACTAGTGAATGAATGATAAGAGTATATATGTATATTATATAGCGCCGTATTTACATACATATATGTATTTTATTGTACTTATAAGAAATTATTCTGTCAATCGAATTTTTAAATATAATATAATATAATATTTAAAATTATATTTATTATTTTGTACTAAGCAAATTTAATATACATTTACCGCTTAGTATTAAATGGTACTATAGAATATTTGAAAAAGTTTTGGATTGATAATCGTTATGTGAAAGGTTAGAATCTGCTTTCGAAGAATGTACATATAAACATATAGTTTGAATATATGTACAACCCATAGTTCTAGAAATTATAAAATTCACCCAAATTATTTTAAAATACTAAAATATTAAAAAAATAATATTGTGAGCAGAGTGACAGGCTGTTAACATACTAACGGTTCGTACGGGTATCTAAGAGTTGACAAAGGCAACTGTATTCTTCCTCGTTTTATACCAAATGTTTAAGTAAATTAAGAGATGTTAAATCGATTCCATTACAGCAAGAGTAAAAATTTTTTATTCCAGTATGTAATTCATAAATAAAGAAAATACCTCGAAGGGTAAAATATGTACCAAAATACTGTGATTATATAAATATTACAATCCAACATAACTCGAATGAAAATGATATACATAAATGTACTTTACTGTATATTTCTATAGTATACTATTAGTAGTATATCGTATATCCAAACAAACATCTAACCTTGAACACCTACCTACCTAATCGCTTAATAAGATCATGCAGTAAAAAATGTTGACAAATATCTTGATTTAAATTATAAACAAATGGAGCGGAACAAAATAATTTAGGAAATTAGTTTAACATAATAAGGGAATGAGAGGTCTCGGCTTCGATTCCCGGCTGGGTACAATAATTATAATATAACAAAAAAAAATATTCATATATCGCAATATAATTATAATATATCATTATATCACTTTATAATATATCATTATATCACGTACACATTCCTACCAGGAAACAAGGGTTATAGCTACCTGGCACATTTATGTACCACGGTACCTGAATATAAATAAATAAATAAACAAATATTATGTACATACGTACGTACATATTTACATACCTAGTTTTAATTTTTTGTGTTGACAAAATTTTGTTTGTAAATCATAATGCGTAATGCGCAAAAGCATAATTTTGTAATGATCTTTACTTTTTATATTCTTTTCTATGTACGAAAATAATATTATGTATGTATGTAGTTTGAATTTGGCAATTGGAATTATTTTGAATAAAATTTTATTTGTATATCTATACACACAATATCCATAATAAATGTTCCTAAATAAAACACATAAAACATTAATTTTTAACGACATGCATATTCAATATGTAATAAAGAATGTTGACAACAAATATTCTGATTTAAATCCTAAACAAATGTTTTAAAACAAAATAATTTAGCAACATAAAAATATTGTACCTATATATTTTGTGTTTTGCTAAATCCTAATACAAAACAAATGTACACATTAAGATTGATTGAACTAAATTATTATAGGAGGAAAGATCAAATAATATGTGTATACTATACATAAAATTTTATTAAAAAAATGTTGATGAATACAGTTAACAAAAAAAAAAAAAATGTACGTAAACACGAATTGGATTCGAACCAAATCACTCTTACTTTCAAAACCTCTACACTCTCCTCTGCACTATACAACACTTAAATATTTAATGAAATATTACGAACATAAAATCTTAATTTTTAACCATGTATATTCAATATGCATTAAAGAATGTTGACAGCAAATATTTTGATTTAAATACTAAACAAATGTTGTAAACAAAATAACTTAGCAACATACATAAGAATATTGTATGTATGGATTGTGTTTTGCTAATTATGCTAATACACCAGGAAAGATCAAAAATATAATGTGTATGTTTGTATGCATGAATAAGAGATAAAAATGTAAGTTTTAAATTGATATATACAAAAATGTATACATATTTTATTCAAAAAATGTTGATGAATAGATAGTTAAAAAAAAAATGTTGCATGTGAACTGGATTCGAACAACATGATCCCCACTTTTGAAACCTGTACACTATCCTCTGCACCATTCAACACTTACAAATGTTGCTAACAGATTACGAAGATAATAAAAAGCGCGACAGAATGACAAATAAATAAATAAATAAATAAACCGACAGTGACGAGTTAATATAAAAGCATATAAAATAAATTAATAATTGCCTAGGTAAGAATTAATTGTCTGAGGTCATTAAAGTGGAAAGATGTTGTTGTAAAATGTGTTTGAAAGTAATTCTGGAGATGGATGTAGAATAAAGGTGACTAATTTTATTAAAAGTAGTACAACATCTATTGATGGGTTCATTTCTTCCGTACTCTGTATTGTGTTTGTAATCCATTAAAAATTTAGTATTCCTAGTTTGTCTAACACTATCGTTAAGTCTAAACTTGTTAGTAAGAGATTGGATAGAAATACTATTATTCAAAATATCAAAAGTAAAACATGAAGACAATAATTGTCTACGTAAAGATAAAGAAACCATGTTTAATGAATTAAGTCTTGTAGAGTAACTAGGAAGATTAGCAAAATCAGAAGGATTATATTGATTTCTTAATGCAAATAAAAGAAATTGCTTTTGTACTGATTCGATTCTATTAGAATGAACTTGAAAGGCTGGATTCCATATAATGTTACGTATTCTAAGATAGATCGAACTAGCGAACAATAGAGAGATTTAGTCACAGCTATGTCACTGAATTCTTTAGCTCTTCTCTTAATGAAACCTAACATTTTATTAGCCTTTGAAACTAATTGGTCATAGTGAAGATTAAAATTAAGTTTATTATCGAGAAGAATTCCTAAATCAGTAATGCTAAAAACCCTTTCCAAAGTTACGTTATCTATTTTGTAATCGTATATCAAAGAAGATCGTTTTCGTGTAAAGCTTATAACCTTACATTTCTGTATGTTGGGCTCCAATTTATTTGACGTGCACCAAGCTTGTAATACTGATAAGCTTAACTGAAGTATAGCTGCATCAGAATTATCTTTAATAACTTGATATATTTTTAGGTCATCAGCAAACGAAATGTGAGGTATATTGCATAGATATTCTGAAAGATCTGAGATAAATACGTTAAACAGAAGTGGGCCTAAATGGCTTCCTTGTGGAACACCGGAAGTAACTCCGATTGTGTTAGATAATACAACTTGAAATTTAACATTTTGAGTTCTTTCTGAAAGATAAGAGTTAAGCCACTCAAGAAATGAACCCGAAATGCCAAAAGTTGATAGTTTGTTTAGCAAAGTGAAGTGATCTACACGATCGAAAGCTTTGCTAAAATCAGTGTAAATTTCATCAACTTGGTATCCTTTCTCCATTTGATTCAGGATTTCAGATGTATAAACCATAAGGTTCGTTGTAGTGGAACGACCTTTTCTGAAACCATGTTGTTGTTCATTGAGTTTTGCATCTATGATAGGAGTAATTCTATCAACAACAATTTTTTCAAATAATTTCGGTATAGTCGAAAGGATTGCTATACCTCGATAGTTTTCCACCGATGCTCTATCCCCCTTTTTAAAAATAGGGGTTAAGTAAGACGATTTCCACTCTTGTGGGAAAATCCCAATTGAAAGTGATTTATTGAAAATAAAATGAAGAGGGAAAATTAGACTCTGAGAACAATTATATAAAAATATAGGAGGAATTAAGTCCGGACCAGTACCCTTTTTTATATCGAGACTCAAAATTGCCTCAAGAATTTCACTTTCAGAAAGATACACGTCTGTAATTAGCAAATTTGAACCATTAGATAAAGAGTTAGCCGAAGTTGTAACTGGTGCTCTTGGACGATAAACTTGTTGAAAATGATCAGAAAAGAAGTTGCAAATTTCTTTTGAACAAGCAGAAACCACATTGTCAAAAAATTTTTTGGGATTAGTAACAAGTTTATTGCCAATAACAGTGACATAGTTTTCATATGCTGCATTGGCTTTTTGATTAAATTCAATAGAAAGTTGCTTATACATATTCAATAAGTCGTCGCATGGTGCTTGATATTGTTTAAGTTTTTTGTATATTTTATTGCGCCGATTTCTCAAGTTCCTAAGATCTCTATCTAACCATGGTTCTGTTGTTTTATGTTTTTTACGAATTTTAGGAGCAAAGGCGTCTATAATTTGAAACAGATTAAAGTAAAAGAAAGAAATTACTGAATTGATATCCTGTTGTACTAACAATTCGTCCCATATGATTAATGACAAAGCATTATTAATACTTTGATAGTCAGCGTTAAAAAATCATATACAATTTCATTATTGTAAGATGTGGTTAAAAGTGGAATAGAAGTGGAGAACTAGAAAATGATTGTGTTATGATGAGTAGTGTTCGTAAATAGATTATCTGCATAATCAGCGAGTTTAACCGTCACTCTATCATATGCATTCGAAAACGCAAGATCTAACCACTTGTTATTATTATTAGGATAACTAATAATTTGCTGTAGATCGTTACCATAGAATTCACTAATTAAACCAAAGTCAATTTCATCCTGAAAATTAAATGGTAATAACAAATTATCCGTATCGTCTATAATAAAAGAGAGAGAAGGACGGTTGAAATCGCCAAAAATAAAAATTGAATCATTCTCATGCATATCGGAAATAATATTGTGATATACACTATAAAATTCAGAATATGAGGAATTATCAGAATTAGGAGGAAAGTAAGCAATACCTAGGTATAAATTATTCGTACCTAAGTTTATTTTAATAAATAGGTGATCGAAAGATTGATATGTATCAGTAAATAATGGTACACTAGATATATAATTATTAACGGCAAGTAGCACGCCACCTCCTCGCGAACAGTTTACAGATAGATAATCACGATCTTTCCTGTAAATGGACCAATTTCCATCAAGAATTTCCTCGTTTTTAAAAGAATCATTAAGCCATGTTTCAGTAATAGCAAGAACACTGAAATTCAAAACTTAATCTAAAAATAACTTAATGAACTTCAAAACTTAATCAATAAACTTTATCTTAATACTAAACTTAGTATCAAGATAAAGTTTATTGAGCTTGCCTCTCATACCACTACAGTTGTGATAAAATATTTTAATGTTATTTAAATTGTTGGTGGTATGTGTAATTCTCTTAATAGGAATATTAATAAGATCATTTCGAGGAGCTTGGTAGAAAAAACTTATTATAACTTTCACGAGATGAATTCAAGTGCTTATAGTAGTTACTTTCACAATGGCTCCGATAAGACCGAAGATCCTTTTTTACATCCTTTTCCGAAATATCTATCGAATTATGGAATTTGATGTACAGTTTATACAGGTCTCCATATTTAGTAGGAAGTCCTTCATTGTTAATTAAAGCTATTAGGTTAGTTCGAGTCTTGCCCTCTAGAACAATGTTATAAGAATCATTGTGAAGGTAAGCTAAATATAACCTAACGTTGTTATAGACCCGTTCTTCTCTAAATCTTGAAAGAGCATATGTGCTATCACCCTGCAGCGATTCATATGTCATTCTAGTAATTGGCGGCATTAAAGGTTTGACAAATGATTTACTTGTGGTACCAATTGAAGTGCTAGTATTATTATTACTAATGTCCAACTTAGTTTTATTAGTACCCCCCCATAAACGAAATTAGGATAATCATTATTGCCCAAATCAGAAGAAGATGCCGGTTCGGTAACAGAGATTAACGAGCTAGTATTATTATTATTATCATCAATACTATGAACCTCATTAATGCTTTGGATACCGTCATTATCGTCCTTATACTGTGTATAATTATTATTATTTTTATTAATTGGAAGCAATAAATAAGGTTCATTGTTCGAGAAATCAGTAGAGTTATTAAACGAAGGTAGTAAAGAGTGCTTTTTGTATAGTGGTGATGTACGGAAAGTAAAATTCTCGTTAGATAAAATTGAACTATTTAAATCAGAATTTCTATTATGTGAATTTAATAATGTGTGTGTTTTGGTACTAGTTTGTGTTTTTTTAATTGATTTACTAAAGCTAACATGTTTATTATTATCTGTTTTATTATTTTGATTAAATTTCATATTATTATTTTTACTAATATTTTTACTACTACTATTATTATTTTTCTTCATTTTACTATTCTTAATTACATTCTTATTGTTATTATTATTAATTTTATTAATACTACTATTAATTTTATTAATACTACTATTTTTAATTTTATTAATTTTCTTATTTTTCTTATTCTTATTATCAAAATTTATAATTCTATTTTTACTATTTTTATTATTTATTTTAGCTTTATTACTTACAGTTTTCCTACTAAGATCATTAAAATCTGCCACTATCGTACCAGGTTTCCACACTGTAGAATTCTTGATTTCTTTAGTTACAAATGGTGGGACACTAATTTTAAAATTAAAATATTTTGGGTTGAATTTTAACCAACGTGGAGTAATCTTTTTACAATAAACGTCATCACAATTAAGTTTTTTTTTTATAAAATCAGTTAAAAACTTTTCTGTAGTATTAACGTGTAAATTTCAAATTCTTAAATTGAAATTTGGTTGATATACTGCACGTGGTGCTTCATCCATTATGTCGCCAGAATTCAAATAAGCATCAATAACCCCAGAAACAGCGACTTTATTCTCGTTAAGTACAACAGAATTGTCTAAGCTATCTGCTATCCTTAATTCTTCGAATAAAGACTCCCTTTTAGCAGGTTCTTCATTGGAATTATTAATTTTACAGCTATCCTGAAGTAACTCTAATTTAGATTTAACAATATCTAAATCTGCTAAAACAATGTCTCTGAAACTCATTGATATATCACTAGCTGTAATATTTTCTTTAAGTGATGAATACTGTTTATTCAAATTAATTGTCAATTTTTTAATTCATTCAAATTTCTATTAATATTATTATTATTGTTATTTGGAGTTGACAAAGGCTCAACAACAGCTCTAATTGATGAGATTTCTTTTTTCAAACCTATCATCTGTTCACTAATAAATTTTTTGAAGTCACCTGGAAAACATGCCAAAGTATTATTCATTGCTTGAAAAGTTTTTTCCTTTTCCTGGAAATTAGCAGCATTGCTCTTAATAACGGCAGATACTTTTGTTACCGTTCCTAGATGATGATGCTTCAGAACATCAATTGCCTCAAAAATTTCATTATAGAACTGTTCAAATGTTTTATTTTGCTCTAAACAATTCTCGCAAACAAAATGCTTGGCAAGAAACGAACTATACCAATTTCTTGGAGCATTGATACAAGCGCCATGAAATTTAAGATGACAGAAACCTCTACAGGAAACAGTTTCATTTTTTGCATCATTAATGAAACAAATTTTAGCGCTGCATTTGAATTCCATATTACATAATTAATTAATTAATTAAATTTATTTCACAATTTGATAATATTTATTCAAAAAAAAAATTTTAATTGGGTTAGGTCAACTCACAAACTTTTAGCAAAGTTGACAAAAAAAAAAACAAAAACTGATTTTTAAATTTAAAAAGTTTAAGTATATTAATAATATATTTTAATTATTGATTAATATGTTGACAGCTACAAATTAAATTAAAAAAATTAAAATATAAAAAAGTTAAGCGTAACAAAAAGGACGTATTTATACAGTGAAAGTTAAAAGTGAAAAAAAAAAAATTTTTAAAATATAATAAAGATTATTATAAAAGAATAGGGAATATTATAATTTATATATTGAACCTAAAATTTCTCAAAAAAATAAATATAAAGTTGGAAATTTTGTACAAATGTTATTTCGAAAAAGGTTATCAACTGAATTGGTCAACAGAAATATTTAAAATTGAAAAGATCTATAAAACTTATCCTACTACATATCAACTAACAGATTACACTGGCACACCAAATATACCCCCGCCCTCCATCGAACGGGTATATTTTGCACTCTTACAGAATGTGAAAATAACAGAAAATGGATGGATAACTTACTGTCAAAAATCAATATGAATTTAGAGCTAAATCAAGTACTGAAACGGCAGTAATTGATATGCTAAATCATGCGCTGAGGTTGAAAGATAAGAAAAAAGTAAGATTTTATTAAAGAGATTACAAAGCTTTGGTATCAAAGAATTAGCATACAATTGGTTTCAATCGTTTTTAACCAGCCGTAAGCAATTTACAAAAATTGGTTTACATGTAAGTAATAAAGAGTTGGTTTCAAACGGGGTACCTCAAGGAAGTGTTTTGTTTGTTCTTAATATATATACATAGTATTAAAAAACTGGAATTTCTATTTTATTTTATTTTATTTTATTTAATTACCAAAATAAGGTATGTACATATTTAAAAAAAAGCAAAAAAGAACAGACATTATAACATTGATATTGAGAAAATACATAAAATATGATTGCAATTCCTAATGACTAATTTATATGTATAATATTAAAAATATATTTAAGACTTAGCAAAATACAAAATTTGATTACCTACAAAAAACCTTAAACTCTTAAACAAATTTTATAATTCTTAATGATATCTATGGAAACAATAAACCGTACTACTAAAAAATAAGAGTTGATGACATAATCAAAATATACTTTAAATACTTAATGTAGAATCATAAATATATGAACCTTATCATGTAATTAAATTACAATGACTTTTTTTCGAAAATTTATACAAACAAGGTAGAATGTAAACCAACGGTTTTTAAAAGCGCACATTTCCAAAACACAATACAAACTGTTAAGAATTATGACTAGCACAAAAATTTGAAAATTTAAAAAATAACATTTAAAAAATTTTTTGTAATAAGAAAAAATAAAAAATATTACTTTTCTGGAATTTTGAGGGGCTGCAAGTCGGGGCCCCTTTTATGATTAAGAAAAGCCTTTAACAGACGTTGAAATATATTACTGTAGCTTTAATTTTTATGTCTTGCCGAAGAAAAATTTGCACAGGTTCGTAAGTTACAGGTGTTTAAAAGTAACAAATTTACAATTTTTGAGCCCTAATAGCTCATAAACAGGGGTTGGCACAAAAGAATTTTCTGAGCAAACTTATACCAATTCCAAAAGTTCTTTCTTGCCTCAAATTTCCAAGCCTCTATCTAAAAGCGTGCCGGAGCTATGAAGGTAGAAAAATAATGCAAAATTTGGTTTTAACATAACGGTAAATTTAAATACTAAATTTTAAAAAATTGTGCAATTTTGATACTAATTTAGAAAGGTAAAAAAAAATACCTGTCGAATGACGTTTTCAGAGTGAAAAAATCTTAAGCAGGATATATGCATTTAAAAATAGGGCTTTTTCAAAGTTTGCTCCGTAATTGAGGGGGCTACATGAAAAAGTTGTTCCACAAAATTATTTTTTTTATGAGAGCATACAAAATTATTTTTTTTAAGGGTACATGGTTAAAATTTTTTTTCTCTATCTTTAACGGTGTAGAAGTTTTGTAAACAGACGGACGAACGGACAGAGTGAATCTAATAAACACATTTTTTCAAAATTTTTTGGAAATGTGCTAAAAAATTATATCACATTTGAACAAATTTATGAATTGGTTTGAATTAATCTCAGACAATTAATAAGTAAATTGAAAAAGTGTTGATGTAAAGTGTTTTTGAAGGTATTTCTGGAAATTGTTAAAGAATAGAAATAACTGATTATATTGAATGTAATACAACATCTGTTTATCGGTTAATTTCTACCGTATTATGTACTGTGTTTATATTTCATTAAAAATTTTGGGGATCTTGTTTGCCTAACTCTATCATTAAATCTAAATTTGTAATTAAGAGATTGGATAACAATAATTTAGAATGTCAAAAGTAAAACATGATAAAAATATTTGTCTACGAGAGGACAAAGAGAGCATGTTTAAGAATTTAAGTCTTGTTGTGTAGCTAGAAAGATTTAAAAAGTCTGAATGGTTATATTGGTTTTATAATGCAAATAAAAGGAACTGTTTTTGAACTGACTAAATTTTGTTAGAATGAACCTGAAAATCTGGATCTCATACCATATAATGCTACCGTATCCTAATATAGAACGAACTAGCGAACAATATAAAGTTTTTGTCACAGCTAAATCAGTAAATTCTTCTGCTCTTCTCTTAATGAAACCAAACATTTTATTTGCTCTTAAAATTAAATGGTCATAGTGCAGATTAAAGTTAAGTTTACTATCAAGTAGAATTTGGAGATCAGTAATACTACACACTCTTTCAAGTAATTAGATTATCTATTTTGTAATCGTACACAAAAGAACGTTTACGGGTAAAACTGATTACTTTGCATTTCTGAATATTGAGCTCTAATTTGTTGGTTTTACACTAATCATGTAATAATGATAAGCTTGATTGAAGTAAAGCTGCGTCAGAATTATCGTTTACGACTTGATATATTTTTAGGTAGTCAGCAAACGCAATGTGAGGTATGGCACCCAAATATTCTGAAAGATCCAGAAATAAATATATTGAATAAAAGTGGCCCTAAATGGCTGCCTTGTGGTACACCAGAACTAACCTCGTTTATATTGGACAATATACATTGAAATTTAACGTTTTGGGTCCCTTCTGATAAATAAGAGTTAAGCCATGCAAGAAAAGAACCCGCAATACCAAAAGTTGTGTAGCGAAGTGTAGTGATCTACACGATCCAAGGCTGTGCTAAAATCAGTGTAAATTGCATCAACTTGATATCCTTGCTCGACAATTTTTTAGACTAATTTTGGAATAGTCGATAGGATAGCTATACCTCGATAGTTTGCAATGTATGGCGATATACTTATATCAATATAAATATACTATGTACGCAATTATATAATATAATATTTAAAATTATATTTACTATTTTGTACTTAGTAAATTTAATATACATTTACCGCTTAGTATTAAATGGTACTATAGAATATTTGAAAAAGTTTTGGATTGATAATCGTTATGTGGAATGTTAAAATCTGCTTTTGAAGAATGTATAAACATATAGTTGGAATATATGTACAACCCATAGTTCTAGAAATTATAAAATTCACCCAAATTATTTTAAAATACTAAAATATTAAAAAAATAATATTATAAGCAGAGTGACAGGCTGTGAACATACTAACGGTTCGTACGGGTATCTAAGAGTTGACAAAGGCAACTGTATTCTTCCTCGTTTTTATTAAAAATAGTCATAACATTATTTAATTTTAATGAAGTCAAGACATTGAGTTATTTTAAGCGATCTTTAAAAAAAAAAATTATTTATAAACTTATAAATTAGAAAAAATATTTAATACTTACCTAAATTATACCGAAAATAATAACAAGTAATAGCGTAAAGTGGAAAATATAATCAAATGTATTACGAAGAAAATTTTCCTTTTCCTAACTAAAAAGCGCGCAAAAATTTATATAAAAAAAAAAATACGAAAAAACTTTAAATGAATTTAAAATAAAAACAAATTTAAATATTTGAGCTAATAACCTAATTGACCTAATAACAATAAAATGTTTAATAACTTTAATTCATATATTTATATAACTTAATAATATTTATATAATATACTTTACTGATATAAAATTAAAGAACTTTTCAAGTGTAAAAGTGTATTTGAAAATCCAAAATCAAAAACTTCTCAAAAATAGTCAAACATCATGCCACAGCCAAAGTATTGCGCAATTTGTCAAAGCAACATAACAAACAAGAAATCAAAGAGGTTACAGTGTTTTGCAGAATGTAAGCGCTTTGTTCATACAAAATGCGCGACTGTTAGTGATAAACTTTTTGATGCAGTAAAAAGCTGGGAACATTACATGGAAGTGCCAAACATGTGCAAGAACACATGAAGAATCGATGATAATAGAGAAGGGCGAAGATCCGGATATAGAAAACGAGAACAAAAATGAAAATGATGCAACTGCGGATCAGCTCAATTTTTTTGACTGTAGAAATATCACATTAGATAAAGTGGCAGTGTTTCTAAAAACCTTTGGAACAGTTGTATATGAAATTCACAAATCCAAAATCAATCTTCATTTACATATGAATAATATAATAAAACGAGAGAGAATACAGTTGCCTTTGTATGTTTTCAAACCATATGTTTATATGTACGTTCTTTTAAAGCAGATTCTAACCTTCCACATAACGATTATCAATCCAAAACTTTTTCAAATATTCTATAGTACCATTTAATACTAAGCGGTAAATGTATATTAAATTTGCTTAGTACAAAATAATAAATATAATTTTAAATATTATATTATATTATATTATATTTAAATATTCCATTGACAGAATAATTTCTTATAAGTACAATAAAATACATATATGTATGTAAATACGGCGCTATATAATATACATATATACTCTTATCATTCATTCACTAGTGACATATACGATATGTAAATAAACATGATATTATACAAGTATGTATATATATCAATATCATATAAATAAAAATTCTTCAAGCAACCGTTATGTTGTTTATTTATTTACATTTTTTTATACTACGCATTTTATCCTCAACAATTTCAAATTATCGAGTAAAACAAAATGGAAAAAATTCGTTTTAAAGAAATTTGTTAGAAAATTTGAAAAAATCAAGTAACACTTTCGTCAATTATAAAGTAACCCTATATTATTAAAAAAAGTTGTTAACAGAAATAAGAGTATAATGTTGAAGCTTTAATTTTTGTGTATTACTTCAAAAAAATTTTAACAGGTGTTCAAGTTACAGGTGTTTAAAAATAGGAAATTTTCAGTTTTTGACCCCTTACAGCTCCTAAACGGGGGGTGATACAAAAAAAATTTCTGAAATGACTCGTACTTATTTTTAAAGATCTAACCTCTGTAAAAATTTTAAGTTTCCAACTTAAACCTTTTAGAAGATAGAAGGGTTAAAGGATTTTGCAAAATTTGAGTTTCGCATAACGGTAAATTAAGACACCGTATATCACAAATGTATATTTATTGTATATATACTTTTAAAGCTAATAAAAGCAATAATCGTTTGCCGTTTTCAAAATGAAGATGTACCTTATACAACTTGTGCTATAACAATTTAAATATAGAGCTTTTTTGAACTTTTGGGGAGCTGTAGCTCCGTAACGGGTGGGGCTACAAAAAAAAGTTATTAAAAATAGAATTAATATTTTTGTGAGATCTATCAGCTGTTAAAATTTCATAGCTCTATTTCAAAAAAAATGTATGGATCTAAAAGTTAGGTGTTCGAGAGCTACCCTAAGGCTTGGTCCAAACTCAACCAAAAAAAATAGGGAACCTACAAATTACTCCCAGAATATTTTGTGTAAATTTCAAGATTCTAGCTTTCTTAGTTTTTGAGTTAGCGTGCTGACGGACGGACGGACATGGCTCAAAAGCCTTAGAATTTTTTTCTGATCCGATCTATACCTTTGAAGGTATATCTAGCTTGCTTATTTCGAGGTGTTACAAACGGAGGAGTAATTTTATTATACTCGATCCTATCGTAAGGGTATAAATATCCATATGACAGTCATGTGAAAAAATTGTATGAAAAATATAAAACTAAAGCAAATAAACTAATAATCAAGGCTAAAAAAGAATATTGGTGTAATGAAATTGCTAAACACCCAAATAATGATAAAAAGCTCTGGGCTTTATATAAAAATATTCAAAAAGTACTATCACAGCCTTAGAAATAGGTCAAACTACGACTTATGATGAAAGTAGTATAGCGGTGTAGCGGTATAGCGGAAGAAATGAACGAATACTTCGTTAATGTGACAAAAGAGTTGGAAATTCCAAATGAATATCATTTCATTCGAAACAACAATTTTTCCACATTCTTTTAAAATAGCCTCCATAACGCCTATTTTCAAGAGTGGTAGTAGAACGAATAAAACAAATTACAGACAGTGTATATTTTAAGTGCACTTTCAAAATCTTTGAAATTATTGTAAGAAATAGAATGAGTTCTTTTATTGCAACAAATCAAATTTTATGTAATGAGCAATATGGTTTTCAAAACGAAACAAATACTACCTCTTCTTGCCTTAGTTTAACAGACTTAATATCTAAGGAAATGGACTAAGAAAAGTATGTTGCCTGTATATTCCCGAATCATCGTAAGGCTTTTGATTGCGTGGATCATGATATATTATTACATAAATTAACTAAATTAAATTTTAGCTCAAATCAGATTTTATATATTAATTCATACCTAGCAAACCGGTCGCAAAAAGTTCGAATCAATGACGAATATAGCACTCATAAAATAAGTTTCAAGGGAGTTCCTCAGGGTTGCATTCTCGGGCCAGATTGGTTTAAAATCTATTTAAATGGTATCTCACGCTTAAAATTAAAAGGTGCCATTCAGCTTTATGATGATGATGCGGTTTTAAAATATGCGGGAAAAACGGAAGAAGAGCTAAGAAAGTCCATTGAAAATGATGACGTAATCATAAATGAATGGCTCGTCAAACATAAGCTATTACTAAATATACATAAGACAAAAGCTATGATATTTGAAAATAAAAGTTGTAGATGTCCTAATACTTATTTTAACGGTAGTAGAATTGAAAAGGTGAAATCGTTTAATTACTTAGGTTTAATTATAGATAGTAAGTTCAAATGGCATGACCACATTGATCACACTGTTAAAAAGATTTTGCCTTATGTGTTTATTTTAAGAAGGTTTAAGAAATACTATCTGAAAACATATTATTTGCTATATACTCATCATATATTCTATCTCACATAAGATACTTGAATCCGATTTGGAGTAGAGCATCGCAAGTTTATCTAAATAAGCTAGATGTCCTACATAAGAAAACCATAAAGATAATACATTTCTATCCTATATTGCATCCCAATCATTTATAATATAATGAAAAGTACGAAAGTTTAAAGAAAATATGTCATTATGAATGCACAATTTTATATTAAATCGAAATATAGATACACATAATTTATCACTGTTCAGAACAGAAATCCAAAAAAGCAATTGTTTGTACAATTGTTTGAAAATTTTCAATGAGTTACCAAAAGAAATTAAAGTGATTTAAAATATTGTTATATTCAAAAGGAAAATTAGGGAAATTTTACACTCAAATTAATTTAAATTTAAAAATATCATAATTAATTTTATTAAAATTTAACAGAATTAATGCATATATATAAATTTTTGGTTCATCACTCATCTTAAATATAAAGTAATAAGCTGATAAATATTAGCTAAATTGTTAATAGTTTTTCTATTTTAAAAAATATAAGACCATACAGCTAGCACGCTAAGGTCGTGATTTAAATTATACTTTTACATTAAAAAAAATTTTTTATAACTTTTAAAAGCCCAGATATGTTTGTGATCTCTATGTAACTCTACATTATTATTTCTTATGTTAGCTTTAAGTATTACATTTATTGTTTTATTCTTTAGTTGTAAACTTTTAACATAATGGAATTAAATGGAATTAAATTATGTAATTAGTATAGGCAACAAATTAATTAGTGATCCCAAAAAATTTTTCGAATTTGTTAATATATTAAAACGAAAAATATTCAGCTACCCTAATTCAATGTCCAAGGACAATACTTTTTCCTCTTGCCCGAAAACAATTTGTAACTTTTTTTCCGACAGTTTTCAAAAAGTTTATCGTCCAAAAGAACAATTTGATATCTCTGCTATTTCTTTATCTAATAGCCCAAATTTGTTAATTACAGATCTGTATCTTTCCGAAAGGGACATTTATGAAGCTATTATGAGCCTCGACACAAAGAAGGGTGCCGGATCTGATCTAATCCTTCCACTCTTCTTATATAGCTGTGCTCATTATCTAATTACTCCTCTTCATTTCATTTTAAATAAATCGCTTTCGAATGGTGTTTTTCCACATGTGTGTAAATCCTCTCATTTAACTCCCATCTACAAAAAAGGTGAAAGATCATCAGTAGAAAACTATTGAGGTATAAGCTATCCTATCGACTATTCCAAAATTATTCGAAAAAATTGTTTTCAATAAAATTACTCCTGTAATAAATGCCAAACTTAACGAACAACAAAACGGTTTCAGAAAAGGTTGTTCCACTACAACGGACCTTATGTTATACACATCTGAAATCCTGAATATAATTGAGAAAGGATATCAAGTTGATGCAATTTACAATGATTTTAGCAAATCATTCGATCGTGTAAATCATTTCACTTTGCTAAACAAACTTACAACTTTTGGTATATCGAGTTCTTCTCTAGCATGGCTTAACTCTTATTTATCAGAAAGGAGACAAACCGTTAAATATCAAGGTATATTGTCCAATATAATCGATGTTACTTCCGGTGTACCTCAAGCTAGCCATTTAGGGCCACTTTTATTCAAATATTTATTTCCGATCTTTCAGTATATTTGGGTGCCATACCGCACATAGCGTTTGCTGACGACCTAAAAATATACCAAATCGTAAATGACAGTTCTAATGCAGCTTTACTTCAATCAAGCTTATCATCATTACATGATTGGTGTACAACCAACAAATTAGAGCTCAATATACAGAAATGCACTGTTATCAGTTTTACCCAAAAACGTTCTTCTTTACTGCATGACTACGGAATAGATAATCTAACACTTGAAAGGGTTTTTAGTACTGATCTTGGAATTCTACTTGATAATAAACTCACCTTTAATCTGCAATATGACCACTTAATTTCAAGAGCAAATAAAATGTTAGGTTTCATTAAGAGAAGAGCTAAAGAATTTAGTGACTTAGCTGTGACAAAAACTCTATATTGTTCGCTAGTTCGTTCTATATTAGAATACGGTAGCATTATATGTGATCCAGCTTTTCAGATTCATTCTAACAAAATTGAATCAGTTCAAAAACAGTTTCTTCTATTTGCATTAAGAAACCAATATAACCCTTCAGACTTTTTAAATCTCCCTAACTACACAACAAAACTTAAATTCTTAAACATGCTCCCCTTGTCCTCATGTAGACAAATATTTTCATCATGTGTTACTTTCGACATTATAAAAAATAATATTGCTATACAATCACTTAATTATTACAAATTTAGACTTAATGATAGAGTTAGGCAAACAAGATACACGAAATTTTTGGTGGAATATAAACACAGTACGGAATACGAAAGAAATGAACCTATAAACAGATGTTGTATTACATTCAATAAAATGAGTTATCTCTATTCTTCAAAAATTTCCAGAAGTACCTTCAAAAACACTTTACATCAACACTTTTTCAATTTACTGACTTTAGACAATTAATTCTAAGTAATTCATAAATATACTTTTCATAAATTTATTCAAATGTATAATTTTTTTTTTTTTGTATTAATTTTCACAAAAAAATTTTTGTAATTTAATTTCATAATTATGTTCGTACATTCATAATTCTACATTAAGTATTTAAAGCATATTTTGATTATATCATCAAGTTTTATTTTTATTATACCCGTACGATAGTATCGGGTATAATAAAATTACTCCTCCGTTTGTAACACCTCGAAATAAGCGAGCTAGATATACCTTCAAAGGTATGGATCGGATCGGAAAAAAATTCTAAGACGTTTGAGCCATGTCCGTCCGTCCGTCAGCACGCTAACTCAAAAACTAAGAAAGCTAGAATCTTGAAATTTACACAAAATATTCTGGGAGTAATTTGTAGGTTCCCTATTTTTTTTGGTTGAGTTTGGACCAAAACTTAGGGTAGCTCTCGAACACCTAACTTTTAGATCCCCACATTTTTTTTTGAAATAGAGCTATGAAATTTTAACTACTGATAGATCTCACAAAAATATTAATTTTATTTTTAATAACTTTTTTTTGTAGCCCCACCCGTTACGGAGCTACCCGTTACGGAGCTAAAGGTTCAAAAAAGCTCTATATTTAAATTCTTATAGCACAAGTTGTATAAGGTATAATCTTCAGTTTGAAAACGCCAAACGATTACTACTACTTTTATTAGCTTTAAAAGTATATATACAATAAATATATATTTGTGGCATACGGTGTCTTAATTTAGCGTTATGCGAAACTAAAATTTGGCGAAATCCTTTAACCCTTCTATCTTCTAAACGGTTTAAGTTGGAAACTTTGACAGCAGTTAGATCTTTGAAAATAAGTATGAGTCATTTCAGAAATTTTTTTTGTATCACCCCCCCCGTTTAGGAGCTGTAAGGGGTCAAAAACTGAAAATTTCCTATTTTTAAACACCTGTAACTTGAACACCTTTTAAAATTTTTTTGAAGTAATACACAAAAATTAAAGCTTCAACATTATACTTTTATTTCTGTTAACAATTTTTTTTAATAATATAGGGTTACTTTATAATTGACGAAAGTGTTACTTGATTTTTTCAAATTTTCTAACAAATTTTTTGCATTTTGTTTTACTCGATAATTTGAAATTGTTGAGGATATAATGCGTAGTACAAAAAAATGTAAATAAATAAACAACATAACGGTTGCTTGAAGAATTTTTATTTATCTGATATTGATATATATACATACTTATATAATATCATGTTTATTTACATATCGTATATGTCACTAGTGAATGAATGATAAGAGTATATATGTATATTATATAGCGCCGTATTTACATACATATATGTATTTTATTGTATTTATAAGAAATTATTCTGTCAATGGAATATTTAAATATAATATAATATAATATTTAAAATTATATTTACTATTTTGTACTAAGTAAATTTAATATACATTTACCGCTTAGTATTAAATGGTACTATAGAATATTTGAAAAAGTTTTGGATTGATAATTGTTATGTGAAAGGTTAGAATCTGCTTTTGAAGAATGTACATATAAACATATAGTTTGAATATATGTACAACCCATAGTTCTAGAAATTATAAAATTCACCCAAATTATTTTAATATACTAAAATATTTAAAAAATAATATTGTAAGCAGAGTGACAGGCTGTGAACATACTAACGGTTCGTACGGGTATCTAAGAGTTGACAAAGGCAACTGTATTCTTCCTCGTTTTTTTTTTCTTTTTATTGTTTACACACTTACATATCATTAAGAATTATAAAGTTTACTTAAGAATTTAAGTTTTTATGTAGGTAATCAAATTTTGTATTGTATAACTTCTATTTTTTTAGTATGAAATATATTTTTAATATTATACATATTAATGAGTCATTAAGAATTGCAATCATATTTTTAATATCAATGTTAAACATGTACATACTTTGATTTGGTAATTAAAATAAAATAAAGAAAAATAAATCTTAAAATCTTAGGCTTAAGTTATATATGAAATAAAATTAAATAAAAAAAAAAAATTTGAATTTAAATACACTTTATTTTTTTAAACTAATAAAAATGAATTATAATTCCAAACTTTATGATAATCTATATTATATAACTTTCTTAAAACTAAAAGCCGAAACCCGAAAACTACTTCATAATATTATTAAAATTGCTATATTAAAAAGCTACAGTATAATATCATATTATAACAAATACATAACTTTAAAAATTTCTTTTCATAATTATAAAAATTACTGTTTTTTCAGAATTATTCTATTAACAAAAACTTTTTTTATAACCAGAATCTCAAAAATAAACTCTTACCACTAATAACATTATAGGGTATAATATAAAATTAAAAAACTAAATAAACCGACACCGACGAGTTAATATAAAAGCATATAATAAGTATATTAACCTTAATTATATACATATATATTTTGCATTATATACGACATTTTACATTATTTAAAATTACTTTAACATTTACATAACTGTTTTAAAAATTAATTTTCACAATTATAAAAATTATTTTTTCTTAAAGATATTATTAACTAAAATTCTTTTTAGCACATTTCCAAAACAATTTTGAAAAAATATTCTTATTAGTTTCACTCCGTCCGTCCGTCCGTGCTTCTGTTTCCAAAACTTCTACACTGTTAAAGATAGAGAAAAACAATTTTAACCATGGGTAGGTCTCATAAAAATAATTTTGTTCAACAACTTTTTCATGTAGCCCCATCCATTACGGAGCTACAGCCCACAAACTTTGAAAAAGCCTATTTTTAAATGCTTATATGTTCTTATGTTCTGCTTAAGATTTTGTAAATCGGAAAACGTCATTCGACAGCTATTTTTTTTTAACTTTATAAATTAATATGAATTAATAACAACTTTTTTAAATTTAGTATTTAAATTTACCGTTATGTGAAAACGAAATTTTGCATGATTTTTCTCCTTTCATAACTCCGGCACGCTTTTAGATAGAGGCTTGAAATTTTGAGGCAAGAAAGAACTTTTAGAATTAGTATAACTTTGCTCAGAAAATTGTTTTTGACCCACCCCCTGTTTATGAGCTATTAGGGCTTAAAAATTGAAAATTTGCTATTTTTAAACACTTGTAACTTAGGTACTTGTACACTTTTTACTTCGGAAAGATATAAAAATTAAAGCTCCAGTAATATATTTTTAAGTGTCTTAACGGTTTTTCTTAGTTATAAAGGGTTCCGGATTTATAGCTCCTCAAAATTCCAGAAAAGTGTTATTTTCACACATTTTCTTATTACAAAATATTTTTTAAATTTTCAAATTTTTGTGCAAGTAGTAATAGTAGCGCTTTGGCATGGGAAAATAATTATGCAAATTAGGTCAAAGTAATAGTAGCGCTTTGGCATGGGAAAATAATTATGCAAATTAGGTCAATGACCTTGGGCGTTTACTTTGTTGTTGAGAGCTTTTTTAAGGAATGTTGTAGTGTAAAAAAACAGGTAGCAAATTAGATGTCGTGATTGGCGTTTGCATAATTAGTTTCCGGAAAAGTGTTTGTAAATAATATAGAAGGTCAACTAGATAATGTGGAACAAGTAGATAGTGCAATGACCTAAACAGGTGTTGTACTATAATAACATAGACTATATAAATAATATGCAAGAATTTATTTTATTTTTTAATAAAAAGCTTTTACTAAGTGTGTTTGGAAATAATATTGAAAGGTAAACTAAATAATGTAGAACAAGTAAGTGCAATGATCTAAACAGGTGTTATAATATCTAGTATTTGTTACCGGTTGCATAATTAGTTTCCGGAAAAAGCTTTTGTAAATAATATAGAAGGTAAACGAGATAATGTAGGATAAGTAAGTGCAATGATCTTGTTATGATAGTATAGTAACATATAGGTTATTTTAAATAATAAAAATGTATCTTATTTTTTCAATAAAAAGCTTTCACGGTCAACCAGGTATTGTAACATAATATTAGCGCAAAAAATACAGTTGTTATTTATGAGATAAATAAAATGCAGATATTGAACTTGTTATTGTATCTTAGTTTTTATTTTAATCTGAACGATATAAAAAAAAAAAGAAAAAAAAAAACAAAAAATAATTTATAGTATAGGTTGTATGTATAAAATCGAGAGAAAAAATTTGTATTTAGTGATTAATTGTTATGTTTTATAAAAAAAAATAAGAAAAATTTTAATATAGAACAAGATTTATTATAGATTCTTGTAAATTACTTTCTATTATGCAAATTTGAGATATGTTATTAATAACAACTATGTATTATGCAAATAATTTAATAATGAATTGTAAAACGAAAAACACGTAAATTAATTTTTATATAATATGAATTAATATAATTGAAATATAATTTGAAAAATTTTTATAATATATAACAAGAGTTATTATGTTCTAGGAAATTACTAGTATTATGCAAATTTGAGTTGTAAAATGTAAACAAGCTGTAATGTGGAGTGGCAATGTTAATTTTATTGTCTATTTGATTCATTTCCTAGTTTTTAAAAATATTTATGGAAAATTTCCTATCTCTTTTAATATTGGTATAAAAACATGGTTAATTAGTTATATATTATCATTAACAAAAAAAAAAGTCGTATAAACATACCAAATCAATACTGAGAAAAATGGCCAAGAAACAAATATTAGAGAAATATTTAGAGGAGTCTTCCAAATTCATAATTATAGAAGAAAAAAGTCAGTTTTTGAAAAAGTTTGGAGTTATGTCGAGAAAAATTACATTCAAAATAAGAAAAGCTCCAAATGAAGAAGATATATTGGCATATACTAAAGAAGCCATTAATCAAATAGTTATATATTCGGTGGAAAACGTTGAACCGAATGATCTCATTGGTATAGTATTTTTTGCTGATAACTTTCAACAGAGAACTCCAGGTTGGATGAATTTTAAGCTTGCAAGTTCAGTGAAGTTTGAAGATATTTGGGAACTAATAAGTAAAATATTCCAAAGTAATTCGGAGGGCCTCGCTTTGTTTGTCAGAAGAAAATGCTTTATATGCATAATTTTTTGGTCCACAAATGTAATTTACACAGTTTTTGACACAAATGTAATTCCAAATTTAGTTGATTACATTTTTAAAATGGCTAAAAAATTTAAACAAGTTGTTGTAATAGCTCATAATGGACAAAGTTTTGATCACCAGTTTATTTTAAATGAATTGCTGCATAAAAGTGAGATAGAGCCAAAATTAATCATGAGGGGTACAAAAATTATTCAGATGCAGATTAAAAATATAAGGTTTTTAGATTCTATGAATTATTTTGCAATGCCACTATCACAACTTCCTAAAGCTTTCGATTTATCAACTGATTTAAAAAAAGGTTATTTTCCTCATTTGTTCAATACATCAGAAAATATAAATTATGTTGGGCCAAATACTTTTTCAAAAACTGACTTTTTTCTTCTATAATTATGAATTTGGAAGACTCCTCTAAATATTTCTCTAATATTTGTTTCTTGGCCATTTTTCTCAGTATTGATTTGGTATGTTTATACGACTTTTTTTTTTGTTAATGATAATATATAACTAATTAACCATGTTTTTATACCAATATTAAAAGGGATAGGAAATTTTCCCTGTATTTTTTGCGCTAATATTATGTTACAATACCTGGTTGACCGTGAAAGCTTTTTATTGAAAAAATAAGATACATTTTTATTATTTAAAATAACCTATATGTTACTATACTATCATAACAAGATCATTGCACTTACTTATCCTACATTATCTCGTTTACCTTCTATATTATTTACAAAAGCTTTTTCCGGAAACTAATTATGCAACCGGTAACAAATACTAGATATTATAACACCTGTTTAGATCATTGCACTTACTTGTTCTACATTATTTAGTTTACCTTTCAATATTATTTCCAAACACACTTAGTAAAAGCTTTTTATTAAAAAATAAAATAAATTCTTGCATATTATTTATATAGTCTATGTTATTATAGTACAACACCTGTTTAGGTCATTGCACTATCTACTTGTTCCACATTATCTAGTTGACCTTCTATATTATTTACAAACACTTTTCCGGAAACTAATTATGCAAACGCCAATCACGACATCTAATTTGCTACCTGTTTTTTTACACTACAACATTCCTTAAAAAAGCTCTCAACAACAAAGTAAACGCCCAAGGTCATTGACCTAATTTGCATAATTATTTTCCCATGCCAAAGCGCTACTATTACTTTGACCTAATTTGCATAATTATTTTCCCATGCCAAAGCGCTACTATTACTACTTGTGCAAGTCACAATTCTAAACAATTTGTATTGTGTTTTGGAAATGTGCGCTTTTAAAAACTGTTGGTTTGCATTCTACCTTGTTTTATATTATTATTGTACATTATGTTAGTTAAATCTACTTTGTTTATGTTTTTTAAATGGAACTAGACTCAGATGACAATTATGACGTCTACGATTGTTTTTGACCCAAATTAAGAGTACATTATTTTTCAGGGATGGATAATAGTATGGTGAATATGAAGAGTGGTGAATATCAAACAAATTTCAATATACCGTATTTAAATATACAAAGTTTGAGAAATAAACTATATAATTTAGAATTTTTGATAAAAACATATGAATGTGATATTCACATTATAATATTAACCGAAATATGGATAAATGAACAGGAAAATAAATTTTTTAATATGGAAGGGTACAAATCATATTTTGCAAATCGTGTAAATTCATATGGGGGTGTTGCTATTTATTTTGTAGAAAATATAACTAGTAATTTAATTTTAAAGCTATTACTAGAAACATCTAATTTCTTAAGAATAAACCTTGTCGAACAAAAAATTCACATATTTGGAATATATCTTTCGCACGAAACAAATATTAACTCGTTTTTAGAAAAATTGGATGAAATGTCAAATATGTGTAAACATTCTATGATCTTTGGAGATTTTAATATGAATTTATTAAATAAAAATAATCAAGAAGTCATGAACTACGTAAATGTATTAGTATCTAATGGCTTCATTATATATAACAAAGTAACGAATGATTTTGCAACAAGAATAGGAAACACATCGCAAACTATCATTGATTACTTTATTCTTTATATTGTAAAATACAAATATGATTTTTATATTATAAGCACATCTCTATCGGATCATAAAATGGTTTTCATAAGTTCTAAATTTAAGTCAATAGAAGAAGAAATAAATAAATTTATTACCATTTTAAAGTAAGAAGAGTTAGCTGCGGACAGTACTTGGAATAAATTCGTTTCAATCGAGAACTTTGATAATTTTGTACAGGAAATAAGTTCCTTAGTGAGTAAATATACCAGAATTGTTCTAAAAAAAGATCTAAAGAAAAAAATTAATGGATGATGACTGACGAAATTAGAAATGCAATTAACTAACTTTCTTGTAAATAATCAAATACTTCACGGTGAACAGTATGGTTTTGAGATAGCTCGAACACCACTGCTGCTTGTCTCAGTTTAATTGATTTTGTATCAAAAAGTATGGATGAAAAATTATACGTTGGCTACCTTTTTCTAGTCTTACAAAAGGCATTTGACTTTGTGGCAGTTTAAACTTAATAAATTAAATTTTGACTGAACACAATTAAATTTTTTTGACTCATATTTAACTAATCGAAAGCAGAGAGTTAAGATAGGTGATACACTAAGTGAATCAAAAACTATTGTAAAATGAGTGCCACAGGGTTCAATTTTAGGGCCACTTTTATTTAAGATATATATATTTTTTTTTTTTTTTACGAGGGAAAACATCAAACGTCACTCAAAAGAACTGCACGAGGTTCCTCTGAGTAGTGTTGGACTCTAACCAACCAAAACCACCCCCTTTAAAACCAAACTGTAGGATTGGATCTTTAATACATGATCATATAATGTGTAGCTTGATTTTGGGGAAAAGGATGGGGGAAGGATTACTTGGGTGTTTGAATATAGGAAAATTGGGATTATGGAGGATGAAGGGAAAAATTTGGATAGTTATTTTAAAGAAAGATGTTAGTGTTCTTCTTGAATTTCGATATATCGTACACAAATGAATTACCAACTTTTGGGAACACATGTGCGGGCATAAGGTTCCATAAACGCGACGTGCGCATGATAAACGAATTTTCGAATGCTGTATTGCGCCATCTTGCCAGTTCGACAGTGTATGGGTGGGCATCTGTTGCACTACTCGTTTCACGTTGGAAAACTTTGAGTGAAGGCATCAATTGTTTTATTTCTTTAGAACAGGTGTTCACGCCTACAAGGTATCTATAAGAGGGTCAATGACCCAACAGTACGGCGATGGCAAAGTGGAGTGAGAGTTGAGGTAACACTGGGGTCGCCAATAAGGCGAATAGCTCTGTTTTGCACTTTGTCGAGATAACCCAGCGCTGTTTGGGGTGCTCCAGCCCAAATATGTGCGTTATATTCCATTTTCGGCCTAATGTACATTTTATAGATGTTGAGAAGATCGGAAGGAGAAAAGTAAGCTTTACAGCTATACAAGAAACCTAGACATTTAGCAGCATTTTTAGCTATACCAAAAATATGATTTGACCAGGTCAATTTCTGATTTAACTCGATGCCCAGAATGTTTAAATCTGTTGAGTGCTGCAAAGCTTCACCCTGAAAAGTCAGGTTGGGTGTAGGAGTAGCTACTTTGCGCGAGATTAAACAGCATTGCGTTTTTTTGGTGTTGAAATCAACTCTGTTGGGGACCGATCCCTAAGGGACACCAGCATTAATTGTAAAATTGTCAGATGAATAACCATCGACAAGTACCCGAATCATGCGATTCAAAAGGAAATCTCCAATCCATTTTAGAAAGACTCTACCTAGTCCTAACGCTTTGCATTTTGCTAATAAAGCATCATGCCAGACTCGGTCGAACGCTTTAGAAATATCCAGAGCCGCTACATCAGATTCACCAGAATGGTGAAGGCTGATATTCAACTTTTCGCAAAGGTAAGTCAAGAGATCACCGGTTGAACGACGAGCTCTGAACCCGTATTGTCGATCATGAAGCAAACCTCTACGATCCAGATATTTCAAAAGCTTCTGGTTTACTATTTTTTCCATTACCTTGGAAAGAACCGAGGTTATAGCAATAGGACCGTAGTAGTTAGAGGGATCGCTTTTATTACCTTTTTTTGGAATTGGGAAAACATGCGCAACCTTCCATTGGGTAGGGTGAATACCCGAAGTAAAGGAAAGATAAAAAAGGTTGCGTAGAGGTTTTGTAATACTTGAATAGGTATTTTTAAGAACCATGGTGGTGATACCATCTGGACCGGCTGATTTTTTTGCATCAAGATTTTTCAGGATTTTCATCACGGCTCTTGTCCTAAAGTTTATTTTACCGAAGGAGTAGTCAACTTCAGGAACAGTTGGTGGCTTTAAAGTTGACTGAGGCAGTGTCGAGTTGGAAGAGAACTGCTTGCCAAACAAGTTCGCGCTCTCTTTGGAATCTGACACAATCATGTTATTAATATCAACAAGCGGAGGAAAAGAAGACCCGCTAGCGTCTTCTTTTAAACTTTTTGCAAATGACCAAAAGGATTTGCTATTCTTAGGCATGTGGATAAGTTTGCGTTTCAACTTTAGGTTGAATAAGAATTTTTTCCTGTTGATAACTCTCTTGCACCTGTTTCGAACCACTATATAGTTTGCCCTGAGAGCCTCCGACCTATTGCTTTGATAAAGTTTAAAAAACTTCTTCTTTTTAAAAATGGCTTCACTGCAAATGCGATTGAACCAAGATTTGGATTTCCGTTTAATAGTTCTCATGGAGTGAGGAATAAATAACCTCATTCCAAGTAAAATTGTTTCAGAAATCGCATTTGCAGCAAAGTCGACATTCCTATCGCGGAAGCACAATAACCAATCAAAGGATCTGAAAAAACTGTTAAGACCCTCCCAGTTTGCATGGCTGTATCGCCATACTAATTTCCTCGGAAGAGTCCTTTGATTGGTAATTGGGCCTACCCGACGATATAGGTCTATTGAAATTAAAAGGCCTAATATAGACGATATAGGGCTATTGAAATTAAAAGGCCTTATTCATCTGTATGCTGATGATGCAGTGCTAAAATATGCAGAATACAATGCAGAATCGTTGAAAGCCTCCATATTATGCATGATCTTCCTATCATTGAAAAATTGTTAAAAAAATTGTCTACTACTTAATATTAAGAAAACCAAAATTTTAATATTCGAAAACAGACAATGTAATGTGTACATATGCTAACTTTACTTACAACGGTAAAATTATCGAAGTTGTAAAATCTTTTAACTACCTTAGGTTGCAAATAGATTGGGCAGCCGGCTGAAATGGCAAGATCACATAAATCACGTGATTAAAAAGATAACACCATACATTTTTTTTTTACGTCGTCTGAGAAATGTATTTAAAAAACCAGTGCTAAAAATAATATATTCTTCTTATATATTATCACATATTATGTATGATGTTAACCCAATTGTCAAGTTCATTTAGGCAAACTTGATATTGTTCATATAAAAGACATAAAAAAATCCATAATTATCCTGTTAGAATCCCTACTAATAATTTATACTCTAGTCAATACATAAGTCTAGAAAATATTTCCAAATTAGAATTATATATAATAGCGTTTAAAATAATTTATAACGAAATTAAGCATAATTTTATATTGAATAGGAGTTTTGAAATTCACAATTACAACAAAAGAACCAAAAGTAATTTTTATTTAACACTTTTTAGAACAGACAGACAAAAAAATAACTGTCTTTACAATAGTTTAAAACTGTATAATCAGCTTCCAAATGAAATAAAAAATATAGCCAATTATTTTTTTTTTTAAATTAAAGAATTTGTATTAAATTAACAAGATGTTTTATTATAGGTACATTATATTTTCCTTTTTTTTTTTTTCTTCTTGTTTTTGTTGTTTTCGCTCTTAGTTCTTACTTCTGTAATATGTAATATTAACATACTATGTATTGATCAATTTTTTCTTTTAAATTTTGTGCCACCGTTTTAACTTTTTATTTATTATTATTTTTATTATAAGTTTTTTTTTTAAGTTTTAGATATATTTTTTATATTTTTATTTTAATAATAGTTTCTAAATTAGAATTTATAAGACCACACAGCACAAAAGATAGGGTCAAGGAAATTTTATTTTCCAATAATATTTGACATAAATTTAAAAAAAATATGTCCTCCTCAAACTAGCTGGTAAACAAGCAGCAATGTGTGCTTATCAGTGTGGTTGTCTCAGGTTCGATTCCCAATGGGGGATGAAATATACCCCATAATAAATAATTAAATATAGTCACTCACTTTATATGAATAACTATACATCCCAATAACAATATCTAAAATTATAAAAATAACAATTAGTAATAAATAATATAAATAATTTACCTATATTCAGTCTATAACCATGTTCCAGAAATAACCTTAATATAATAATAAATATAAACAAGAATTATTATTATCAATATGTCAGGTGTCAAAAAGAAATCAATTTTGACACTATCTAATATCTGGTGGAAAAAAAAATTGACGTCGTCTTCACCACTAAGGCGGATTTACATGTAAAATCTTCAATGTTAGTGATAAAAACAAATGACATCGTGTCCCTATTAGGCGTTAATGTAAGAAAAAAAAAACAAAATAGGCAACTTCTACAGTAGGCTAATCTCCTACTTAGAAAGAATAAGCGGATTAAGAAAACTGAAATTAGGCAAATTGGATACACAGTAACAACCTTCGGCGCTCAAACTATGACTGGAATTGCACAATGGAATGTCCGAACAATGCGCGAAATATCAAGGTTTGCCCAAATAGAAATCCAAATGGTAGAATATAGAGTAGAAATTATGGGCTTAAGTGAAATTGCATGGAATGGGAATGGCGAGACGGTGTGGGAATAATAATAGTTCGAAGGATGCTGCATTCCTGCATAGCTGGAAAGCCGTATCAGATAGGATTATTACAGCCCGTTCCCGATGTAAAATTACAAATATCTCCCTAGTACAATGGTATTTAACAACAGAAGATGCCGATGATATAGCGAAAGACGAGTTCTACGAACAGCTCACCTATACTCTCAACACTATCCGGAAAGACGACATCTTGATTTTAATGGCCGATTTAAATGCGAAAGTGGGAAATCAAAATTCTGGGTTAGAAAAAATAATGGAAAAACATGGAAGTGGAATAAGGCACAAAAATAGAGAAAGACTTATTCAGACGTGTCAAACGTTTCTCAACTGACGATTGGCGGCACTATCTTCCCCCATAGAAATTCACAAATACATATGGAGCTCACCAAATGGGAAAATTCATAACCAAATAGATCATATATGTACAAGTAGAAGATGGGGAAGTTCGTTGTGCGAAATAAAAGAGGAGCCGAGATAGATAGGGACCACAAACCTATCATAAGCCACATCAGATTGAATTTGAAATGCGTCGAACAGGGTCATAACAGGAAACAACAGTTAAATCACCAGAGCCTTCAACACCCTCACACCAAAAACAATATGATAACCAACGCCACCCCCATCTTGGAAGAAGGGTACAATAGTCAAACTACCGAAGAAAAACGACCTCAAAAATTGCAACAACAGTCACAACGGAAACATCAGCGAGCCCTTCCAAACTAAAACATGGGTGTCCACTATCACCATTTCTATTCACAATCGTCCTAGATAACATAATATCCGAAGTTTGTAAGCAAAAAAGAGGGAATACATGGAGCAATCATGGAGGGATCATTCGTTATTTAGAAGACCTAGACTATGCAGATGACATAGTACTGCTAACACACAAGGTTAGCCATATACAGGCCAAACTAGAACACCTAGAAGGGCTAGTACTTAACGTAGGCCTTGAAATCAGCATTAGCAAAACTAAGGCGATGAAAATCAACAGCACCAACAACCATCTCTTATGCTGAAAACGCATCCAGTTCAACTATCTTGGTAGTACTACAGATGGTGGTGCGGAGGCGGATGTGAACAACAGAATTAACAAAGAAGGGCATCATTCGGACGATTGTAGCAAGTATGGAAAAACACACGAATCTCAAAGAAAACAAAATTAAGGATCTTCAACGCTTGCGTGAAAACCGTATTAATGTATGGTAGCGAAACATGGATGTTCACTCGTCATTCAAAAAGTACAGGTCTTCACTAACCGCTGTCTGCGCATAATCTGCAGAATATTCTGGCCGCTCAGAATAAGCTACGAAGATCTATGGAGATTTACAGAAGAAGAACCCATACTGAGGCAATTCAGACGGAAAAAATGGAGGTGGATAGGCCATACGCTAAGAAAACACCAGTACAACATAAGTCGCATGGTCCTGGAGTGGAACCCCCATGGAAGCAGAACACGCGGGCTTCCAAGTAACACCCTGAAGACGCACCGTAATAAACGAACTCAGCCGATGTCACCTCACATGGGACAATGCAAAAACATCAGCAGAAAACCATGTGAGATGGAGATGCCAAATGGAAGCCCTATGCTCCCTCGCCGAATGAAATGAACAAAAAAAAAAATTACATTATCTTATAATAAGATTATTAAAAGTGGTAACTTTGTTAATGTATTATTATAGAGAATAAATTAAATAATGATGAAAAAAAAAGATAACGGCTTACCGAATACCGAAAAAGCCAATTTTACTAGAAAAATAAAACCTAATCCGCTTATATTAAGTAATATTGAAGAATACCCCAAAGTTAATAATATTCTCAAAGAAGTAAATATTAACTATAAAGTCAACATGATGAACAACCATCAATTAAAAACTAATGTTGATAAAGAATACTGAGAATTGACAAAGCTTAAAAATAAAGCTAAATTGGAATAGCACACGTATGAAAATAAGTTGACCAGGCCAATCAAAGTTATGGCTAAAAACTTACACCCATTATACCAACCTGCAGACATAAAAAATATGATTAAAAACAGCTGCTTCAAAAACCTTGATGTTTCACATAAAATTAAAAAAACTAAAAATATAATAAAGAAACTAGAAAATATAGTCGGATTACCGTTATTTATGTTAACATTTAAAAATACTGGAGACATAAATAAAATTTATCAAATAGAATTTATTTAGCACATGAGTGAAAATTGAAGCTCTTAGAAAATATAATCGGATTCCTCAGTGTAAAAAGTGCCAAAGATATGGCCATACACAAAAATTCTGTCAATTTGTCATCAAACTGTAAATGAAGATGACAACCCAATAGCCCTATAATAGCTTTCCTTAGCTCTCTTCCTCTTATTGAAGTTAATCTAGAACCCCAGCCGATATGTTTGGCGTTAAAGTCACCTTCCAAAATGAACCTATTCCTAAGTAAGGTTAAGGAGATCTTTAAACATAGGATTTTTTATAAAGACAACAACATTAATAAATAATAATTAATTTTATTCACATTTTCATTAAAATTAAAATTATTATTACCATTAATATTACATGCAAAAGAGAGCATGATTAAAGAAGTAAATAGACAAAAAATACAAAAATAGAATTTAAAGTGTAAACTATTTTAAATTTTAATTATATACTGTCTTCTTCTTTCCTAATAAAAATAGTAGAATTGCTCACCCATATAAATTTATACTTTAATTTATCTTTCTCTACCTTCACTTTTTTAAATAATTTACGTATGTGGTGAGAGAGTCATTGATATAAATTTTTTTGTTATTGCATTTTATATTGTTATATTAACATCATAATTTGTATCAATGTTGTTATTAGCGAGAGCGACATCTGCTTCACCAGTGTTTATTTTTCTCAATTCTTCTTTTATCTTCATTATTTTAAGTTTTGTTTGGAGAGAACTAAATTTAACATGTACGATGAGAATTTTACTGAGAATTAACTGTTTAAGAATCAACTGCATTTGTTTTCATTGTATTTTTTACTTTACCATAACAATAATCTTATGTCGTCATCTTTGATATTAACACTTATTATGAAAAAGTGAAATTTTTTCACTTTTACATTAGTATTATTGACATCTTTAAATTCTAATATATCGACACAGTTTTATTCCTCTTTCTGCTCTAAAGAATTAATTTTATTCTCAAGAAGATCAATTTTTTGTGTTAGAATTGAATTGTTTTTTTTTTATATTTTTTATTTAATTTCAGACAATTTTACATTGTGTATAAGAAATTAAATTAATCTTAATATCCACATGAATGTGCAATGAACATAGTGTAATAATAAAACTACATAGATTATACATTTATAATATATACATAAATTTTTTAACTAAACTTAAACTTATAAATTATGCTATCATTCTTATTTTCTAAGATTTTTTATATGCTTTTTTAGAGATGATTTGAACTGTTCAGTTTTTTTGTAATCCTTTATTTAATCCGGTAAATTGCTATATAATTTAACTGCGCTATTTTTGAGACTATTGTGTTTAATGGAGGTTCTATCTTTGGGTATATTTAGTTTAAATCTGTTCCTTGTGTTATAAATTATGTATTTTCTTTAGTTTATTTAGTATCCAATTTGACTTTGGTTTTTTATTTACAATATAATGAATTTATTTACACTTTTCGAAGTAGATTAGTTGATTAATATCTAATTCTTCCGTCACCATATATAGAGTTTTCGTGCTACATCTCATATCCACCTTATGTAGGGTTTTTAGTGCTTTATTCATTATTGTACCAATTTGTTTTAGATGAAAACTTGTACAATCGGTCCAGCTAGTAATGTTATATCTAATTTTGGATAAAATATGTTCATTAATTCTCGTACATTGCGTTATATTTGTGAAGTGATATTTTATTAAATCTTTTGCTACACCTCTTATTCCCATATCCTCTATGATATTTAAGAGTTTTTCATGATTTACAACATCAAATGCTTTAGTTAAATCTACAAAGATTGCTGCTACCTATTTTCTTCATCAAGTGCTTCTTGTATTTGTTCAATTGTAGTACTAACAGCTGATTGGGTTCCACTGTTTTCTTAAAAACCATACTGATTGTTTTGTTTGCAAAGGTTCTTATTCTCATATTGATTACTTTTTCAAAAATTTTACTTAATGAGTTTAGTATGGATATTGGTCTATAATTTCCATAATTCGTTTTCGATCCACTTTTGTAAACTGGGGTTATTATAGCTTCTTTCAAGCAGTTAGGAAATATACCCATCAATAAACTTTTGTTTACTATAATTGACAATGGCTTTTTGACTAGTGATGCAAAAAAATATTTAGTGCTCAATTCCTTTGCTATTGTTAGCTATTGTTATCTTCGAGCTGTTCAATCCTTACAATTACATCTGCAATCAAATTTTGAGTTTTGATAATTTCATTATATAAAGTTTGCAGAGTTATTTCTCCATTATTTTTTTAATTGGTTTCTTTATCACATGAATTATTGTTGTTAAATTGCTGCATGGAATTGATATTGTTGTCTCCATTAGTTGTGTTAATTGGTAAGTTGTCTTTACCTAGCGATACACTTTTTAAGCAATTATTGCATTTGTATGATTTCTAATTCAATTTTATTAAAGTTGGCATAAATTGCATGAATAAAATTTTTACAAAGTGAACATTTAATTTTTAAATCAGTTCTATTTATTTAAATGCACACATCGCAATCCATAATTTAATTTAAAGAATAATAATTAAAAAACAACTTGAAAGTAATAAAATTTTTATAAAATTACACTAATTCGGAAATTAATAATAATTTTGACCGAGAGCTAAATATTACGTATGTGTACCACAAGAACACACAATATGAACCGGCTGATTTGACAGGTCTTAAACAACAAATAGAAAATAAAATAAGTTTAAGAGCTAAAATAAAATCCAAAGAAATAGATAATGCTATAGAAAGTTTTATCAAAATAGTGCAAAATGCTGCATGGAATAATATAAAAGAATGTAAATATAAAGCAGCAGGTTATGATTATCCTAGATACATCCTAAATATGTTAAAAAAAGAAGAGAAGAGCTAAACGTAGATGGCAACAAACACGTGACCCAGCTGATAAAATGCTTTTAAATAGAATATCTCAAAATCTAAACAGGATAATTTTGGAAATAAAGAGTAATTATTATAAAAATTATGTGGCAAATTTATCAGCTAAAAAACAATTATTTAAAGACGGGGCTGGTGTGTTTAGTGAGCTGAAGCCTCAAATAACTGTGTTACTAAACAGTATCTTTCGACGATTCTCACCATCCTTACCCAAAGAAAAATAAAATGCCAGTGTTAAATAAAAATACTTGGATTTTGAATAGTGCTTCTACAAGTCACCCAATATGAAGTAATAAAAACACATAACTGCATACAAAGAAAAAATTTAATTAGCAAACAATAATCATGTATGGTCTGAAGGAATTGTTGACGTATCACTAAAAGATAAATTTGGAATTATAAATTTTAAAAATGTTTTATTTGTACCATCGTTAATTACGAATTTACGAGTAAGTGAAAATAATTTTGTTACCGAATTTTTAAACGATACTGCTATTATAAAAAATAAAAGAAATCAGCGTGTACTAATAGGTAGCTAAAAAATTAAATAATTTAGTTATTTATGGAAATGAATGTAATGAAATGTATAAGTTATGTAACATGGTGAATAGTAATGAATATTTTTTTTGCTTTGACATGAAAGATATAGTTATCTAAATATAGATAATTTAAGTTTATTACACAAAAAGAAAATGGTACGCGGGCTAAATTTAAAAAATGAAATTAAAGTTCCGATGCAATATCAAGTTGGCTTGAAAGCTAAAATTAGTACATATCCATTTTCAAAATCTCAATTTCGTAGTAAACTTATTTTGGAAATTATTTATGGCCCTATGAAAGTCACCTCTCTAGGTGGTGCCAGATATTTTTTACTTGTTGTTGACGATTTTTCGAGGAAAATTTTATTTTTGAAAGCGCAGAATGAAGCTTTTAACAAATTTAAAAATTTTAAGTCAATGGTAGAAAATCAAACTTCGCTTATATAAAAAATTTTTCGAACGGACAACAGATGCGAATATTTCAGTTCAGATTTTTCAAACCATTTAAATGAAAATGAAATTAAGCGTCAACTAACTATAAAATGTACACCACATCAAAATTGAGTTGCGGAAAGAGCAAATTGAACTATCGTTGAAATGGCCAAGTGTATGTTGATCAGTTCGGTATTACCTGAATAATTATAGGCAGAGGCTGTAAACACAGCAGTAAATAAAAAAAAGTAAAGAGTAAAGAATAAAAAACTAAATGTCTAACATTTTAAAGTATTTGGATGTCGAACTGTTTCACTAGATAAACAACAAAACAAATCAAAGTTTACACCAAAAGGTAAAGAGTGTAAAACGGTCGGATATTGCAAAGAATCTAAAAGCTACAGATTATGCGATCCAACCAATGGCAAAAGTTATAAAGGTCATGATGTGAAATTGCTAGAAATTAAAGCTAATAATTTTCCAAATTCCAACAATAATTATAGTTTTGTTTTAGGCCAGAAATTTATAAATACGGATTTGAATATAAATAAGGATTCCAGTAGGGATAACTTTGATAATGATGATTCATATACAACCGATGATAATGACGTATTTGTCGATGCTGATACTAAAAACTTTGTAGATCTTGCAAAAACTGCTACTCAGATGTGTTGCTGTTACAAATGTTGCTGGTCTAAAAAATGAGGATGTTGCTGAGGATGGTAGTCTTGTTAACGAAGAAAATGTTCATAAAAATGTTCTCATAAAAATGCATCTGAAATAAGAAGTGAATTAGTTTTATTTATTTAATTATTCGAAATGAATCATTAAGTTTAAATTTTGCAGATGGAGCTATTTCTTTATGATTGTAAACAGTTCTAAATAAATCATTCGCATCATGTTTATTAATATTAGACGATTTTATCTTAATTGTACGATGTTTGGTGTTGTTATTTTGAACAAAAAATTTTTGAATTTAATTTATCCATTTACAATTTATAGTGTAATTTACAGTGTAATTTAGTAGTATAATTTACTACTAAACTCTCTCCACATATTTTCTTTTAAAGTTCGATTAAAACGTTCTATAATAAATGCTTGTAATGAGCTAAATGTTAATAATGATTTATTTGCTATTTTATTTATTCGTTAGCTTTTTGAATATGTTATTAAAAAGCTCTTTTCCAACATCTGTTTGTAAAGTTTGGGGATATCTTTTAAAAGTGTCAAAAATATTTTGCAATTAAATATATTGCGCTTCTGAAACATTCTCTAAAATTTTTCTTTTTATAGAGGTCGCCCATGCATATTTGGAGAAGGAATCAATCACAATTAATGAAATATGAAAATCATTATTCCCTTTAGCATACGATTCCATTTCTACTAAATCAGCTTGCCAAAGATAATCAAACGCTTTAATTATAACTCTATGCCTTTTAAAATTTCTCCTTCCAGGCATATGCAACTGTTCAACAACCTCTCTTTTACTCATTATACCCCTGTATGAACATATGTTCAAGGGTATATAATAAATTTGCCATTATGTTTGTATCGCCTTAAAGGAATCCACCCGGTTCTAGTGGCTGCCATACAACTTCTTTCTTTATTCTTGTAATAACTCATATGTCTCTATTGAAGTCAGTTATCTGAAATTTGGTAAAATGGTTTCGAGTTGCAGGCCAACAACATCAGTAAAATTTGGTTGTGCTGGTGCAACAGCTTTGGGTAGCTACCATACAACTTCTCTTTTTAAATGAAAATAACTCAAGTGTCTATTGCAACTACAAACCTGAAATTTAGTGAAGAATTGTCGAGTTACAAATCAACAACTTTTGTAAAATTTGGTTGGTGTAGAGCAGTCGTTTCAGGATTCTTGCACCTCTTGGAACTTAATTTAAACAATATAAGTTGAAGTGTTAAAGACGTGTTAGCTAAGGGATAACTGAATCCTATGATTTTTTTTTTAATTTTTTTTATTAATATTCAGTAAATTAAAGTGATTTTGATTTTCCTAAAAAAAACAGACATAAAATAAAACAAAAAGAAAAAGGATAATAAAAGACTTATATCTGTCCAAACTTGACCAAACAAACTTGTCCAATCTGTCCAAACAAACTTGGTAAAACAAATATTACCCTATTATTAAACTACATCCAAGTTTGGACAGATATAAGTCTTTTATTATCCTTTTTCTTGTGGTTTTATTTTATTGTCTGTTTTTTTAGGTTAAAATTGTCTGTTTTTAAAAAGGCTAAAATTGAATTTCAAAATTATTTAATTTTTAAAAAGTAATATTTATTTTTATTCAACTTATATTGCTGAAGGAAATCTTAAGACCTAGCGTTCTTTTCTTTTCACAAACATATTTATAATGATATCTTAAAACTAATTAAATTAAAGGAAATCTTTCACAACAAAGTTGAGTTCGAATTTCAAGTACTTATAATATATTGTTATTGTGTACATATTACATTCATATTAAACATTGTTTCATGTTACATATTTTAATATTTATTGAATTCTTATTTTCTAAAACCAAAAAAATGATATTACTTACTTGATATTACTTACTTATTCTTGACATTTATTATAATTTTTTAATCGAAATTATCTTTCAAAAACAGAATTCAGTATCGAGTTACATAAAGAAACTTACTTATTACAACATGTTTATTTATTAACAAATCATCGTACTGAATCGTGTACGATGATTGTCGTGTGGCATCGTGTGGCATAATTTCAACATAATATGTCTTTTATCAAATTCCTTTATTATTTCATACAAATGAAAAAAAAGGTTCAAATGCAATTGAACCCATTGTGCTGATTGTATTAAAATGTATTTAATTGCATTTTTGTACAAGAATGAAAAAAATTAAAAATAAAAACAACAAAATTAAAAAGAATAAAATTAGGTCATAAATAAATTTGTTTTATTAGGTTTTTTAGTTTTATTATTACAATATTTAAAGAATATTGGGTTGCCCTTATTGTTTTAGATTTTGTATTTATAAAGTATATTCTGTTGAAGGTTAGTTATACTATTTTGGGTTAGGGTTACCAGCTGTGGCGTAACTCGCGCGATCTGATAATTATTGCCCGCCTGTTTATTAACTGACAACTGACTTGTTTATTAACTGACATTTCGATAAAATTGCATAGTGCTGCCATTATATGAAAAACATGATTAAAAGCAGTTTTGGGAAACAGTGTCAGTACTATAAACGAAGGGATTTTTTTTTTCTTTTATACTAAAATATCTAACTTTAATTTTACAAAATAAAAAAATTAATATTTTAAATACAAAATTACACTTCTGTAACTTAGCTTTTGTGCTAAGTGCACATTAGTTCACAAGATTCTGCAAAGAGTACTTCTAATTCAATAACAATGAACCAAAAGAACATCAGGAGGCACTGATAATGATTGGCTTATTTTAAAAACTATAAATGACAAATTAGATTTTTTTAATTTATACATATTAAAGATTCATTACAACTAAATGACTTACTATAATAATAATCCATTAATCGACAACTTATATAATTATTAATTCAATTCTATCAATGACATTACACTAAATATTTACACACATTAAAAATTATATATTTAAACGCGGGAAGTACTAAAAATAAATTTGATGAAATCGAAATTCTTAAACACCTTCAATTATCCTATAGATTTTATTTGTATAACCCAAACGTGACTTAATGATGAACAAGTTAAATATTTTAATTTTAGCAACTACAAATCTATTTTAGGAGATTTTAACTTGTAACTTACTATCAAATAATAACAAAATCGTTAATATAAAAGCAATATATAAAACTATGACAACGAAAATTTTTTTTGTTGTAATGATAATGTTATAACCAGAACATTGAGCAAAACTTGTATGGACCATAAGTTTACCAATAACTTGATTAATTCGATTAAAACTATTACATATTCATGTCGACTTATATCATAATATCGTTTTAATTAAAATTTAAAACAAAAAACATTATTAGTAAATGCAAAAGGCAATGATGGCGGAAAATCCAAGCTAGAAATAACTAATATAAATTAATAAGCTACATAGAATTTTAAAGGAATAACTACCAATAACTGTCATGATGTGTTCTCACAATTCATATCAAAATTAAAGGAGAAAATGGATAAGGCTTCGAACCATATATGTATCACTCAAATCTAAAAATACTAAACAGTGGTTTGCTAATGAGCTTAAAAAAGAATTGAAAGCGAAAAAGTTCTGGTACTCAAAATGAATTAAAGTCCTTCTAATTTTCCCCAACTCGAAAGGCAATACAAGCATTTTACAAACAAGTGGTAAAAATTCATCCAAGGTTTGCGATTGTATCAATGAAGTGATTTATGGTTCTGAGAAGAAAAATATTCAGATGAAATTGCTGCAAGGCCTAAATAAAAATCAAGCCATTAATAAGATCAATAAGCCGAACCGATTCTTTGTCAGTATTAGTGAGGTTTTGGCAAGTAAATTTGATGATAAATCATTTTATCTAATCTACACAATCTAAAACTAAAAATTTCAATTTTCAATACGTTTCTGTTCTGTTTTTGTTTATAATCTTAAAAAAACACTTAACTCAAATTGCATTGACATCTTTGATAGTCTACTAATATGCTTAAAGCTTGCAATTTGTTGTTGTGTGAACCCATCAGCGTTATTGTAAACAAGTCATCAAAAGAAGGTTATGTTCCGGATGATTTAAAAATGAGCAAGATTGTTTGGGGATCGGGGGATAAGAATGATATAAACAATTACAGACCCATCTGTCTTTCACTTGCTGCATGTAAAATAATTGAGAAAATTATCAACAGCCAATTAACTTCCTTTTTTGATACAAACAACCTGCTCTCTAAAAGGTAATACGCTTTCAAAAAGAAATGAAACACTGAATCGACACTGGTGGATATGATTTTGTCGTTCAAAATTTTAAAGATAAAAATAAACTGACCTCTATTCTATTCATGGATTTAACCAAAGAATTAGACATTGTCGACTACAATATATTATTTAAAAAATGCATAGTTTTGGCGTTAAAGGTGAAGCTTTTAAATTTAATTCATACTTGAGTAACCGCATGCAATTCACACAAATTGGAACAACCATAAGCAATAAAGAAAAAATTATTTATGGAGTTCCGCAGGGCAGTATACTAGGGCCACTACTATTCTAAATTTACATTGAAGGAATACAATTGCTTGTAATTAATACTATTCGAAGCACTAATATTCCTTTTTGTGGATGACTTATGTGCTCAGTATTTCATGACAACTACTATGATGATTTGCAAAGAAAAATGAATATAGAATTAGCGAAATTGGTTGAATGGATAACGAATCGCACATTAACAATTAATGCAAAAAAAACAAAATACATGATTTTCAGACATCCTGCTCCTAACTTATAAGTCAGCATCTTCAATGAAACTCTGAAATAAGTGAGTAGTATCAAATATCTTGGTCTATGGATTAATTCCAACTTCATTTGGGAAACCCATTTTTCATTGTTACGTAACAAATTGACTTCGGTTGTTAATGTTTTTGAAAAAGTATCGTTATTTATGCCATCAACAGTTAAAACGTCAGTCTTCTATGCTCTTTTCCATAGTCATGTGAGCTACGGTGTTATATTGTGCGGGGTTGGTTCGAAAGATATAGTTAAGCAATGGCAGGTAATACAAAACAAGGCAATTAAAAATTTATATCAATATCACAGACTCGAAAAGCAGAATTCATTCATAGCCAAAATCACTTCTAACTAGTTCAAAATTTTATTAAATATAAGCTAATATTACACATTCAAAATATTTTCAGAGGAGAATTCCACTCAACAGCAACCCTAACGACTAGAAAAGGTCACCATGAAATTAATACTAGGTACAAACAATTTATCCATTTAGGGCGAAAAAGAACATCAAGATTTGGTACATCGACAACTATATATACGGCAATAAAATTATTTAATAACATGGACGATCATCTTAAATTGCTTGATAAATTCAAAATTGAAAAAGGAATTACGAAAAATGTACATCAATAGCTAAAAAAAACCTGTCATCAAATCGGTTTGAAATTTAATTTATTCACTATTATTTTAATTATTTTGTTTGTTTTTAACAGCTTTTTATTAACTTGGTTGGGTAAAGGATGGAATTTTAGAAGCCATTTTAAACACACTTCCCGTTGAGCTAGAGACTTGAAATTTTCTTCATTAGATCAGATCCTGATGACAATACATGATTTTAAAATAATAATATCGTAAAACATTAGAGAAATTAGCTTAATTTCAAAATTAAATTTTCATACAAAGATATAACAGAATTTTTCACAGAATTTTTACAGAACCAAAATAAAACATTTTATCTAAATTTACTAAACTCACCAATACCAATACGTATACGTAATACATAAATGTTTTGTTTTTTCTATAAAAGACTATTGTTTTTTATGTAGCCATTGCATTGTATGCGTACATATCCATAGGTACATATACTTCAAAATATGTAATAATATGTGCTTTGAAAATATTTTTGGTTTGAAAGCGATAAATGTGTAAACAAATTAATGTGCCGCACTTGAGAACACAGTGTAAAATGTAATATGCATTTACTTAAAATTTAGTAAGCAAGTGTTAAATTTAAGTTTTTTTTCATCAAATCAATTGATTTTTAGTATACATTTTTATTTATAAAAGCAATGTGTTTATTTATAATATTTATATAGATATATGTTTTTCCTTTCTTAATTAAAATAGGGCTTTTCTTTCGAAAATCTTAACATATTAAAATCGCATATTATGGCCCTAACATTGATATCTAAATTGGGAGCTGCCTTTAAATTAAGATCAATTAGGGAATGATGATCTGCACCACTAATGCCTTTTTCTGAAGTATAAAAACTAAGAATATATTTCCAATTATGTAAAAACATTAAACAAAAAGAATATATTAAAAATAAGAAATCCAGTCTTTTTTAAAAATAGTAAATAACAATAACATTTTTCTTTTCAATAACAATAATTATGAATTAATCATAAAATATATGATATGTACATACATACATATATATCTACATCGTCTAGAAAACGCAAAATAATTATTTTTTAATTCAAAAACATTAGCATTTAGAAGTAAGCAATTTAATATATTCTCAATTACATACTTTTAAAACCAAATTTTTTTACTACATATGTAGGTGGTACAAACATGTATTATTTTATGTGTGCTGTACTATTAAAAATCTGCTAACACAGTCACACCAAATTCCCAAATTCCCAACTATTATTATTTAGTTGATTTATCGATTTATTATTTTTTAATATGTAGGCAACAGTTATATTTAAATGAATGGACGGTAAACATAAACGAACAAAAAAAAATTTTATGTATGCATATGAATGGACGGTTAACATAAACGAACAAAAAAAAAATTCAGAATGTTCTATAGCTAATAATTTCTATTTTTGAAATAGACTGCATGCATAAATTTAATATTAAAAAAAAAAAATAAGTTCTTAGCGTACCAAAATAACAGAAAAAAAAAAGTAAAATGTAATACTGGAAGAAAAATAAAAACGAATAGAAAGAAAAAAAAGAGAACAAAAAATGTTACTTTGATTGTTTTTAAATATTTTTAAAGACTATTTCTTATGTATATGTGCAGATCTGATATTTACCCACATAACAGATAGAAAAAAAAAACTATTAAAATGTTATGATTTTAAAAGAAAGAAACATACGTTTGATATTTCCGTACGTAACAGATAAAAAAAAAATATTAAAATGTTATGTTATGAAAAGAAAGAAAAAACAAGGCAGTGTATGAATCAAAGTTTTTAAAGGGTCGCATTTTAAGCGGAAATAAAAAACCTTATAAAATTGCAATATTTTTATTTAAATTTTGAATTTAGCTATGCAACGTTTTTTAATTTTTTAAAAATTTTGCCGCATTATGATATTATGCAACACTGAGAAGTTCAGCTCATAATATAGATACATATGTATATGAATGAATATATGGCTATTTATGTATGTAGTTGTAGATTTATTAGTTTTTAATATGTAGGCAACAGTTATATTTATATGAATGGACGGTAAACATAAACGAACAAAAAAAAATTTTATGTATGCATATGAATGGACGGTTAACATAAACGAACAAAAAAAAATTCAGAATGTTCTATAGCTAATAATTCCTATTTTTGAAATAGACTGTATGCATAAATTTAATATTAAAAAAAACGAGATAGAGTGCAGTAGAGTAGACTGTGTCAACTCTGGGATACCCGTATGAACGTAATATATCCTATGATAAAACTTGATCAACTTTTAAAAACATTCAGATGTTTTAGTACCGAACTACAGAGATATATTTATGTAAATTGTGGAGTTGTATGACAGCTACCCGAATCTATTGCGCCTAGCTTCATAAGTTCCAAGAAATGCAAGAAGCCTAAACCGGCTGCATTAGATCAATCAAATTTTACAAAAGTTTTTGGCATGCAACTCGACACTTTTTCACTAAATTTCAGATAGCTAGATTCAATAAACACTGAGTTATTTTCATTTAAAAAGAGAAGTTGTATGGCAACTACCCGAACCTGTCATATCATCACAACCAAATTTTACGGAAGTTATTGCCATAAAACTTGATCATCATTCGCAAAATTTCAGATACCTAGATTGAACAGACACTGGGTTATTTCTATTTAAAGAAAGACGTTGTATGGCAGCTACTCGAACCCGGGGACCGAAAATGCTGGAGTTAAATAGCAAAACTAACAATTTTACAAAAGTGACGTAAAAAAATGTTCAGCCTCCTAGCTCCTCTATTTTTTGAGTTATCGTGCGGACGGACACCGAGTTCTTTTCATTTAAAAAGAGATTTTGTATGGCAGCTACCCGAACCCGTCGCACCACCACAACCAAATTTTGCAAAAGTTGTTGCCATAAAACTTGATCATCATTTGCAAGATTTCAGACGCCTAGCTTCATTAGGTTCCAAGAGGTGCAAGAAGCCTGAACCGGCTCCTCTAGACCAACCAAATTTTACAAAAGTTGTTGGCATGTAACTCGACACTTCTTTACTAAATTTCAGATTGCTACCTTCAATAAACACCGAGTTATTCTCATTTAAACGGAGAAGTTGTATGGCAGCTACCCGAACCCGCCGCACCACCACAACCAAATTTTACAAAAGTTGTTGCCATAAAACTTGATCATTATTTGCAAAATTTCAGAAACCTAGCTTGAATAGATACTGAGTTATTTCTATATAAAGAAAGAAGTTGTATGGCAGCTACTCGTACTCGCCGACCGAAAAAAATTAAAAAATTTCAAAAAAATTAAAAAAATTTCAGCCTCCTAGCTCCTTTATTTTTTGAGTTATCGTGCGGACGGACGGACGTACGTACATGGCTTAATCGACTCACAATTCGATTCTGAGCCGATCCATACCTTTGACACTATATCTAGCTCGGCTCCTTTAAGGTGTCACAAACGTAATGGCAAATTTATTATACCCTTGAACTTAGTTCATACGGGTATAATAATAAATCGATAAATCAACTAAATAATAATAGTTGGGAATTTGGGAATTTGGTGTGACTGTGATAGCAGATTTTTAATTTTTAGTACAGCACACATAAAAATATGCATACCATTTTTGTACATGTACCTACATGTACCTACATATGTAGTAAAAAAATTTGGTTTTAAAAGTATGTAATTGAGAATATATTAAATTGCTTACTTCTAAATGCTAATGTTTTTGAATTAAAAAAAAATTATTTTGCTTTTTCTAGACGATGTAGATATATATGTATGTATGTACATAACATATATTTTATGATTAATTCATAATAATTGTTATTAAAAAGAAAAATATTGTTGTTATTTACTATTTTTAAAAAAGACTGGATTTCTTATTTTTAATATATTCTTTTTGTTGTTCAATGTTTTTACATAATTGGAAATATATTCTTAGTTTTTATACTTCAGAAAAAGGAATTAGTGGTGCCGATCATCATTCCCTAATAGATCTTAATTTAAAGGCAGCTCCCAATTTAGATATCAATGTTAGTGCCATAATATGCCATTTTAATATGTTAAGAGTTTCGAAAGAAAAGCCCTATTTTAATTATAATTAAGAAAGGAAAAACACATATCTATATAAATATTATAAATAAACTCATTGCTGTTATAAATAAAAATGTATACTAAAAATCAATTGATTTGATGAAAAAAAAATTTAAATTTAACACTTGCTTACTAAATTTTAAGTAAATGCATATTAAATTTTACACTGTGTTCTCAAGTGCGGCACATTAATTTGTTTACACATTCATATCTTTCAAATTCATCGCTTTCAAAACAAAAATATTTTCGAAGCACATATTATTACATATTTTTAAGTATGTACCTATGCATATGTACGCATACAATGCAATGGCTACATAAAAATCAATAGTCTTTTATAGAAAAAAAAAACATTTATGTATTACGTATACGTTTTGGTATTGGTATTGGTGAGTTTAGTAAATTTAGATAATGTTCTATTTTGGTTCTGTAATAATTCTGTTAAAAATTCTGTTATATCTTTGTATGAAAATTTAATTTTGAAATTAAGCTAATTTCTCTAATGTTTTACGATATTATTTTAAAATCATGTATTGTCATCAGGATCTGATCTAATGAAGAAAATTTCAAGTCTCTAGCTCAACGGGAAGTGTGTCTAAAATGGCTTCTAAGATTCCATCCTTTACCCAACCAAGTTAATAAAAAGCTGTTCTTAGCGTACCAAAAAAAAAAAAATAAGTTCTTAAGCGTACCTAAATAACAGAAAAAAAAAAGTAAAATGTAATACTGTAAGCAAAATAAAAACGAATAGAAAAAAAAGAGAACAAAAAATGTTACTTTGAATGTTTTTAAATATTTTTAAAGTCTATTTCTTATGTATATGTGCACATCTGATATTTACACACATAACAGATAGAAAAAAAGAAATATTAAAATGTCATGCTATAAAAGAAAGAAAAAACAAAGCAGTATATAAATAAAAGTTTTCAAAGGTTTGCATTTTTAAGTGGAAATAAAGAACATTATAAAATTGCAATATTTTTATTTAAATTTTGAATTTAGCTATGCAACGTTTTCTTAATTTTTTAAAAATTTTGCCACAATAAATTAATAATAAAAAAATTCAATATATTCTATATTATAACAGGTAATAATTATAGACTGTAAGGGCAACTGTAGAAATTCAAAATTAAACAAGGAAAAAAAAAAAAATATCAATTTAATACTTATATTTGTTGTTACTAAAAAGAATAAAATTAAATAAAAAAAATTTTTAAAAAAACAGCTTTTTTGAACTAAAAAGTGGAAAATAAATTTTTAATAGCAAATGTTTTTATAGTTTTCGAAACTATATTGTTACAATCGAGATTTCTTTGAAAAAGTTTATTTCAATATGTCAAATATATATCTAAATATAAGTATATATAAGTTTTAAAGTCTGTGAAATTAAAATAAAAGCTGGAGGCAACAAACGCATAACTATAAACTTATATTTATAAATTTTGCCTCCAGCTTTTATATTAATCTCACAGACTTTAAAACTTATATATACTTACATTTATATATATATTTGACATATTGAAATAATGATTAATAAATAACTAATAATAATTAATAAATAATTAATAATAATTAATAAATAATTAATAATAATTAATAAATAATTAATAAATAATTAATAATAATTAATAAATAGTTAATAATAATTAACAAATAATTAATTATAATTAATAAATAATTATCAATAATTAACAAATAATTAATTATAATTAATAAATAATTATCAATAATTAATAAATAATTAATAATAATTAATAAATAATTAATAATAATTAATAAATAATTAATAATAGTTAATAAATAATTAATAATAATTAATAAATAATTAACAATTATTAATAAATAATTAATAGATAATTAATAAATAATTAATAAATAATTAATAATAATTAATAAATAATTAATAGTAATTAATAAATAATTAATAATAATAAATAATTAATAATAATTAATAAATAATTAATAATAATTAAAAATAATTAATAATAATTAATAAATAATTAATAATAATAATAATAAATAATTGATAATAATAATAATAAATAATTGATAATAATTAATAAATAATTAATAATAATTAATAAATAATTAATAATAATTAATAAATAATTAATAATAATTAATAAATAATTAATAATAATTATAATAATTAATTATTTATTAATTATTATTAATAATAATTAAAAAATAATTAATAATAATTAATAAATAATTAATAATAATTAATAAATAATTAATAATAATTAATAAATAATTAATAATAATTAATAAATAATTAATAATAATTAATAAATAATTAATAAATAATTATTAATAATTAATAAATAATTAATAATAATAAATAATTAATAAATAATTATATAATTAATAAATAATTAGTAATAATTAATAAATAATTATTAATAATTAATAAATAATTAATAATAATTAATAAATAATTAATAATAATAATAATAAATAATTAAAAATAATTAATAAATAATTAATAATAATTAATAAATAATTAATAATAATTAATAAATAATTAATAGTAATTAATAAATAATTAATAGTAATTAATGAATAATTAATAATAATTAATAAATAATTAATAATAATTAATAAATAATTAATAATAATTAATAAATAATTAATAAATAATTAATAATAATTAATAAATAATTAATAAATAATTAATAATGACTAATATATAATTAATAATAATAAATAATTAATAATAATTAATAATAATTAATAATTAATTATAATTAATAAATAATTAATTATAATTAATAAATAATTAATGATAATTAATAAATAATTAATAATAATTAATAAATAATTAATAATAATTAATAAACAATTAATAATAATTAATAAATAATTAATAATAATTAATAAATAATTAATAATAATTAATAAATATTTAATAAATAATTAATAAATAATTAATAATAATTAATAAATAATTAATAATAATAATAATAAATAATTAATAATAGATAATAAATAATTAATAATAATTAATAAATAATTAATAATAATTAATAAATAATTAATAATAATTAACAAATAATTAATAATAATTTTATAAATAATTAATAATAATTATTTAGTTTATAGTAATTAATAAATAATTAATAATAATTAATAAATAATTAATAATAATAATAATAAATAATTAATAATAATTAATAAATAATTAATAATAATTAATAAATAATTAATAATAATTAATAAATAATTAATAGTAATTAATAAATAATTAATAGTAATTAATGAATAATTAATAATAATTAATAAATAATTAATGATAATTAATAAATAATTAATAATAATTAATAAATAATTAATAATAATTAATAAACAATTAATAATAATTAATAAATAATTAATAATAATTAATAAATAATTAATAATAATTAATAAATATTTAATAAATAATTAATAAATAATTAATAATAATTAATAAATAATTAATAATAATAATAATAATAATAAATAATTAATAATAATTAATAAATAAATAATAATAATTAATAAATAATTAATAATAATTAATAAATAATTAATAATAATAACAAATAATTAATAATAATTAATAAATAATTAATAGTAATTAATAAATAATTAACAATAATTAATAAATAATTAATAATAATTAATAAATAATTAATAATAATTAATAAATAATTAATAATAATTTTATAAATAATTAATAATAATTAATAAATAATTAATAATAATTAATAAATAATTAATAATAATTAATAAATAATTAATAATAATTAATAAATAATTAATAATATTTAATAATAATTAATAAATAATTAATAAATAATTAATAATAATTAATAAATAATTAGTAATAATTAATAAATAATTAATAAATAATTAATAAATAATTAATTATAATTAATAAATAATTAACAATAATTAATAAATAATTAACAATAATTAATAAATAATTAATAATAATAATAAATAATTAATAATAATAATAAATAATTAATAATACTTAGTAAATAATTAATAATAATTAATAAATAATTAATAAATAATTAATAATAATTAATTATAATTAATAAATAATTAATTATAATTAATAAATAATTAACAATTAATAAATAATTAATAATAATTAATAAATAATTAATAAATAATTAATAAATAATTAATAAATAATTAATAAATAATTAATAATAATTAATAAATAATTAATATATAATTAATATATAATTAATAAATAATTAATAATAATTAATAAATAATTAATAATAATTAATAAATAATTAACAATTATTAATAAATAATTAATAATAATTAATAAATAATTAATAATAATTAATAAATAATTAATAAATAATTAATAAATAATTAATATATAATTAATAATAATTAATAAATAATTAATAAATATTAATAATAATTAATAAATAATTAACAATTATTAATAAATAATTAATAATAATTAATAAATAATTAATAAATAATAATAATTAATAAATAATTAATAATAATTAATAAATAATTAATAATAATTAATAAATAATTAATAATAATTAATAAATAATTAATAATAATTAAAAATAATTAATAATAATTAATAATAATTAATAAATAATTAATAATAATTAATAAATAATTTATAATAATTAATAAATAATTAATAATAATTACTAAATAATTAATAAATAATTAATAATAATTAATAAATAATTAATAATAATTAATAAATAATTGATAATAATAATAATAATTGATAATTGATAATAATTAATAAATAATTAATAATAATTAATAAATAATTAATAATAATTTATAAATAATTAATAATATTTAATAAATAATTAATAATTTAACAGCTTTTATATTAATTTCACAGACTTTAAAACTTATATATACTTATATTTATATATATATTTGACATATTGAAATAAACTTTTTCAAAGAAATCTTGATTGTTACAATATAGTTTAGAAAATTACAGAAAAATTTGCTATTAAAAATTTATTTTCTACTTTTTAGTTCAAAAAATTGTTTTTTTTTTAATTTTTTTTTATTTATTTTATTTATAGATTTTTTTTTTGTTTTTTGTTTACTTTAGTGTAATTATTATCATTTGACTTGCATTGTATTTTTTTTCTCACTCTTTGTCACTTAATACGTTTGAGATTTTTTTGTGCTCTTAACTTATTCTGCTCATATTAACTTACTGTTAAAAGTAAGTTAATAGGAGTACTGTTAAAACTGTTAATCAGTACAGACGTGTTTTTAATTATCGGTGAAAATTACTTTAAACCAACACAACACAAGTTTAAAATAAATCAGAAAAATAATAAAAATAACTTTTGTAATGTATCATATTATGTATACAACATAAAAACAATTAAATAAAAAAAAAAAAAAATATTCTAAGTGCTAAATATTTTGTATGTTGCAAAACATATAAAACAAAAAGAAAAAAAAAAAAAACAATAAAATAAAATAAACTTTTTAGAATGGTGTCTTGCAATAAATGCAAAGCTAAAATAAAAGGTGAAACGGGAATTCAATGTTCGGGAGTGTGCAAAAAAGTTTATCATGAAGCTTGGAAATGTTCAGGATTGGATCAATCGACGATTAATAATGTGTATGCAAACAACAATGTGAGATTCATCTGTGACGATTGCATCTTATACATACAAAATGTGGATTTGGTTCTATACAAAATATGGATGCCGCGGTAACAAAAAATAATGAACATCTAAAGGAGTATAAAAATGAATTTGAAGCTGCTATTAAAAGAAATGAAAGTGAAGTCATAAATTTACTGAGAGCCATAGAATCGGGTTTTACGAAAAGATTAGAAGAAATTAAGAGTGAACAACAAATGGAGCTACGTAAGATGGAAAAAATTACTGAAGTCTTCAGAATACAAAGTGATAAGGTGAATGAATCGTTTATTAATGTAATAAAAAAAAAATGATGAGGTCTGCAAAAAAATGAATAATGTGATTAACGATAATAATATAAATGTGGGTCAAACTGTATCATTTGCTGATATGGTAAAAAATACGAAAAATATTGGAATGAAAATGAAAAAAGAATTACCGTTGATTGTTAAGCCAAAAAACAAACAAAAAAGTGAAAAAACGAAAAGCGATTTAAATACAAAGGTTGATCCAAAAGATCTTAAAATAAAAAATATTGAAAATAGAACAAATGGAACAATTGAAACTGATACTGTAGAAGAACGTGATAAAATAAAATTGGGGTTGGAAAAAAAAATGAATGATAACTATGTAATTAAAATACCAACGGATATAAAACCAAAATTTGAGATTGTTAATATGAATTATAAATTCAGTGACGAGGAAATCGTTCAAAAATTGAAAAAACAAAATCCTTTTATGGAAATGTCGGACCTTAAGGTTATAAAGGTACACACTGTGAACAAATTTAACAAGGAAATGTACAACGCAGTGATTCAAGTCGATAAGGAGAGCTTTCCTAAGATATTACAAAATGAAAAAGTGTGTATTGGATGGGAAAGATGCAAAGTATTCGATGCTGTAAATGTTATGAGGTGCTATAAATGTAAGGGATTTAACCATAAATCGGCAGATTGCACGAATGGGGAAACATGCCTAAAATGTCACCAATACCATAAGACCAGCGACTGCAAAAATGATGAGATTATTAAATGCATAAATTGTGTAAAATACAATGAAAAATTGAGATTAAATGTGGATGTTAATCATAAAACATTCAGTAAGCTTTGTCCAGCTTATCAACAGAAATTATGTCAAAGAAAATAAAACGATTGGTTACTAGCAACCACAGAAAGTTGTTAAGGTAGTTAATTTCATTAGTACCAAATATGTACAAAATGAAAAATCCATTATTAATATAAATAACAAAAAAGAATCTGTTATGGATAAACCTGTAAAAAATTCAATCGATCATGTTACTCGTAACAGTGAAATTAGAAGTAAAGAAAAAGCAATAAAAGTCAAAAGTAAAGAAAAAGCAATAAAAATATTTAGTTACATTCCTAAATTTTGGACAAGAACAAATTCAAAAATTAATAAACAAAAAAGCAAAAGTTCTTCTTGTGATAACTTTAAATATGGCGCAAATATTAGCTCAAGTTATAACAACAATACGAATAATATTACCGATAGTAGTACGAAAATTAATAGCAAACATGAAAATTCGTCTACTAAAAATATAAAAAGTATTACTATTGAGAATAAAGTTAGCAATAAAAACGCTGAAAGAAAGAGAGATACTAACCAAGGCAACTGGATTAAAGGAGAAACATTAAATCCACTAAGTAAAAACATAGAAGAAACAAAGAAAATTCCATCTCAAGAAAACAAAAAAAGCATTTTCATTGATCCAATGATTCCTCCAATAGTTAGAATGACCAAAAATGGGATTGAGAAGGGAGATTTTATATACGCTCTTTCACGTTTTCGTGAACACAGAATATATAATAACGTGAGATTATACTTGTCTTATTTTTATGACCAGAATGATATTTGTTATAATGGGATAACTCAAACAAACATCAAAGTACTTATCAACCAGGAAGGTCTACCGACTGACTATCAAGAATTAAGTAAATTATATAAACAGTATCATGAAAGTATAGGTATTTCTAATGAAGAGGTTGCTAAAGATTTAACTTCATACAGGCGGCACATTGATAATAAGTACAGGGAACATCTGCAAAAAATCAGAGAATCTTGGAGAAATTATATGATAAGTAATCCATAATGATTAATAATACAAGTTTTATGAATACAGAATCAAACAAAATAAATATAGGAAACTTAAATATTTTATACTTAAACATTTGTAGCATAAGACATAAAAAATTACTGGAACTTGAAGCATTAATTCATAGTTATAAAGATATTGATATTGTCGTTCTTACAGAAGTGTGGATTTTTGAAAATGAGGTTAATACATACAACATACAAAACTTTAATGCAATATTTAACTGTAGAAATGAAAGAAGAGGAGGTGGAACTGCAATCTTTGTCAATAATAAGTTTAAATATAATGAAGTTGAAAAAGATGAAAGCTATAACTTCACTGTTATTGAAATGTTAAATATGCAACCTAAACTAAAAATAGGTACTTTCTATAAAGCTCCTAATGAAAATAGCACTTTATTTATTGAATATTTACAAAAAAAGGTAGATCGATTCTCACACTGTATCTTTTTTGCTGATGTAAATCTAAATTTATTTGAAAAAACAACCACTGTTATTAAATATGTAGACATGTTAAACATTTCCGGCTATAAAATCATAAATAAAACATATAGTACAAGACAAACAGCTACAACTAATACGCTAATTGATCATATTATATCAAATATGGAGGATCAACATAAAATTTCATATAAAATTGAAGATAATGAAATATCTGATCATAAGAGTGCCCTAGTGTGTATTCAAATGATAAAAACTTCATTAAAACCTTATTTAAAGCTTTCACATAGCAGAACAGACTATCATAAATTCTGTAATAGAGTTGCTAATAAATTAACTGAGAAACAAATTACTGAAGTTGATGAACTTGTTGGAATCATACAAGAAGCAAAACAATGCAGTACAGTAACATATGAAATAAGATCAAGAAATAATAATTGGATTACACCAGTTATTCTTGACAAATTAAAAATTAGACGTTCGTTATATAAAGCGCACAAAAAAGATCCAAGTAACATGGTTAGAAAAGAAAAATACTTAAAATATAAGAAAAAGATGAAAAATGTCATTCTGGAAGCCAAGAATAGCCACATTAACAATTGCATTGAAAAAGCAGGAAATGATAATAGAAAACTATGGAAAGTTGTAAATTACACAATAAAAAATAAAGAGGATGAAAAGAACGACTATATTGGTAATCTGATTAAAGAAAATGGAGAAATTACCACAAGTGATATTGAAACTGCTAATACACTAAACAAATATTTTAATGAAATAGGAGAAAACATCATAAAAAAGAATAGAACTAGCAGAGTGTTAAATACAATGCGCAATTCCATAAATCTAAGATCAGTATATTTAACGCCCGTGACAGAACATGAAATTGTTACAATTGTTATGAATCTTCAGTAACAGTACAAAATTCCATGTCAATCAAATGGGTATGATTATGAAAAAATCGTTAAAAACATTATACAAATTGAACCCTAGATTGAGTACAAAGGAATTGTATATAACCACAAATGAACTTGACATAAACCAGTTAATATACTTCGAAAAATGTAAATATGTGTACAAAATAATAAACAAGAAAATGAAATCTTCATTAACAATTATAACAAGAGATAACGTGCACAACTACAACACTAGATATAGAGGACATCTTGTAGTACCTAAAGCAACTACAACTAAGAAGCTACAAGGATTAAAAGGTAGTGCAATAAAGATGTTTAACGCTCTACCTATCCAACTAAAACGCAGCCAAAACTTACATGAATTTAAACATAGACTTAAGAAATATTTAAAAAACTTTAGAAATTAGCTATTGTTCAAGTAAAAAAAAAAAAATTGTAATGTGATTTATAAACTTTTAGTTTTTAGAATTAGTTTAGAATTTAATTTCTTATACACAATTTTTTATATAAATTGTCTGAAATTAATAAAAAAAAAAAAAAAAAAAAAAAAAAACTTATTATTTTTGCTTTATATAACTTAGCTTTACACATTACATAAATAAAATTATTATACAAATTATATAGCCTTCTTTAGACATTTTATGTTTTGAATAAATAAATAATGAAGCTAGGTATCTCAAATTTTACAAATGATGATGAAGTTTAGTGGTAATAACTAATGTAAAATTTGGTTGTGCTGGTGCAACAGGTTTGGGTAATTGCCATACAACTTCTCTTTTTAAATGAAAATAACTCGGAATCTATTGAAAACTAGGAATCCGAAAATTAGTGATGAGGTGTCGAGTTACATGCCAACAATTTTTGTAAAATTTGGTTGGTCTACAACAGCCGCTTCAGACTTTCTGCACCTTTTGAAACTAAATGAAGCTAGACATCGGAAATCTTACTAAAGATGATGAAGTTTTAGGGCAATAACTTCACTAAAATTTGGTTGTACTGATGGTTGTACGGTTAGCTGCCGTACAAATTCAAAATTTACACAAATATATTTCGGTACTTAATTAGGTCAAACATTTGAAATTTTGTAAAAGATGATAAAGTTTTATGGAAACAGCACATATTCCGTTCATAAGGGTATCCTAGAGTTGACATGGTCTACTGTACTGCACTCTTCCTCGGTTTATAATAAAATAATCATATATGCAATTAATATATATACATAATCAATCAAAATTAGTTTCCAATGAATACTATCTAGAATTTTTGAAATAATACTATCGATATTTTAAATTCTGTAGCGATCCAATGCTATTATTTCACAATATTTTTGACGAGCTAACTTATATATGCTTCAACCATTTGTACAATATGAATTTTCTACATTATCTTTTACGTCAAAATCTAATGCTACAAAATCTTGCTTTCGAAAATCTTTTAAAAGAAAATCCAAAATCGTTTTTCCAAAATCTACTTGGACAAAATCTTGCATGTAATTTCGAATGACACATATTCTTACATATAAATTTTCTGGAAAAGCGGTAAACCTGCATTTGAATCCAACTCTAAAATCCTCCTTAACTATTTGTTTATACATACTTTAAAAACAAAGCCACAATCTATTATACCGTTAAAAACATTTTGCAAGATTTTGTCCGTGAATGATTTTGTAATGCAAGATTTTAGAAAGATAGATCTTGTAATGCAAAATAAAAAAAAATAAAAATTTTCTCGCAGGTTGATTTTGGGTGCAGGATTGTGACGCGCTCCCCCGTACAATATATGTATTTGTGGCTTTAAGATAAATTTGACTCCTTTTATTTACTTTCTTTTGATCATCAACATAATGTTCTTTCTCCTTCCTCTCTTCAGAAGAATCTGAAATATCATATTAATCATTTTCGTCCTCTTCAAAAGAATCTGAAATATAATTTTCATCATTTTCATTATCTTCAGAAGAATCTGAAATATCATCTTTCTTCCCCTAGCTTTTTTCATCAAGCCAATCTAATAAATCTACAACTTGATCCTGATCTTGATCTTCAAAAAAACGAATTAAAATACACTCTCTCTTTGACACATTTATAAATAAAATAAAAAGAAAATATTAAATGTACAATGTATTAAAATATATATTCTTTGTAATTTATTGACTAGTAACTTTGAATTAGATAAGTTCTTAGTGTAAATTATTTCCTCATAGATAAATAATAACAATCAGATCACATTTAACCTTAAAAATATAACTTTTATTCACCCTACTTTAAAGATAACTATTAGTAAAATTTCCCAATATTTTTGACAAGTTAATTTATATGGTCAATCTATTTGTGCAATATAAGTTTGCTACATTATCTTTGACGTCAAAATCTAATGCTACAAAATTTTGCATACAAAATCTTGCTTGCGAAAATCTTTTAAAACAAAATCCAAAACCTTGCATGTAATTCAGAATGACACATATTCTTATATATAAATATTCTGAAAAAGCTGTAAACCTGCTTTTGAATCCAACTTTAAAATCGTCCTAACTTATTTGTTTATACGTACTTTAAAAACAAAGCCACACAATCTATTCGTTTAAAAATATTTTGCAAGATTTTGTCCGTGAAAGGTTACGTAATGCAAGATTTTAGAAATATAGATTTTGTAATGCAAAGTAAAAAAGAAAGGAATTTCTCGTAGGTTGATTTTGGGTGCAAGATTGTGACCCGCTCCCGTACAATATATGTATTTGTGGCTTTAAAATAAATTTGACTTTGTTTTTACTTTCTTTTGATCATCAACATAATGCTCAATGATAAATTTTCAGGTACTAATAAAATATTTTGTATTGCATTTTTATAGTTTTCAATTTTATAGCTTTTCAAGTCTCCGCTCTTGATGGGTAAAAGTTTGTTGTTCGCTTAGCTCAAACATAAAACCAAGTCTTGTTTTAGGATTTTGTTTTGGATCGGTTTTTACAGTCTTATAAAATATATATAATATATATTATCTTATAAAATTAGAAATTTATAGATGCAATATTCAGCATGTCGAAAAATATACACATTGGCCATCTTTTAGTTTTTCGGCCGCAGTTCATATTTGACCAAATATGTCAACCGCTCCTTTAGTTTTATTATAAGCATGAATAATTTCTAGTTTATGTGTATAGTTTTGTATGTCGGGCTGCATATGCATTGTTTACAATAATGTTACAATCACATTTTTTTGGATTTGTACGAAACTATTATTGACTCCGAACTGTGCAAAGACTGCGCAAGGTAGTAATTAATGGTACTTCTCGCTTGTTTTTTATTGTATCAAGAATAGTATCTTTTTATTCAGTAGTTAATAATTTTTTTTGCGATTGGTACGCTAGTGCATCAGTTATCGTAAGTTATATTTCTATAAGTCTTTTTAATGGTCTTCACAAGATTTAAAATATAATACACAGAAAGGGGCTTAGAGAAGGGCATTATGTAATGTAGTTTCGAAATCTTCTTTCCGATTTGTATCAACTTCATCAAAAGCATTTTGTAAAATATTTTCAAAATCTTCTTCCCGATTTACATAATCGATTTCATCTTCTGATTTTGATAATTCAAACTTAAGATTATCGGAATCCTCATCGTCTCTATTTTCTATTAATATATTTTTATTATCGTTTTGATTAATTCCAGCCATAATTTTTAGTAAAACAACGCAAAAAGCTAGAAGTATACAAATGAAAACTAAAACAAGCTCATGTCATTTTATATAAAAGAAAAAATTATACGTTAAAGATTAATTACCATGCGTAAATTTTAATCACTTATTTCTTTTTTGTTTTATAAAATTCCGCTTCCAAAATATGTCTTACAACCGCAAACTGAAAAAGAATTAAACAAAGAACGCACTTACAAGTATACCTACGAGAATGCAGTATACAGAAATTATTCCCAGAAATATGATCATTGGTCGCGTTCAGTAGCATCTAGCGCTACAAAAAAACTGCAGCGCTCGATAAAATTTTCTACTAAACAATTTTTTTATCTAGCGCTACAGTGTAGCGCTACATGAATTTTGCAGCAAGAAAATTTTACGCTAAAGTATGTAGGAACTTTTTATTGACGTTTATGTCTTCACATTTTAATTTACAAAATTTGGAGAGAATTTTTCAAGATTTCAAGCATTTTTTTAAAAATTGATAAATTGAGAGATAAAAAATATAAGATTTACAAAAGAAAAATACGATTTAAATAAAATAAAAATATACGAAATGTCACACAAAATTAAATGTCATTTAATTTTGCTGCAAATCGTTCAGTACAAACATGCAGCGCTAAATGCTACACTGCTGCAATTCAGTATAGCGCTAGATTCTTCTGGACGCGACCATTTTTTCTCTGAGTTTGTAAATTTTACGGAGGTCATCTTTCTAGGGTTAAAATATCAAAATGATAGTAATTATCAAAATACAGGGTCGTTTATATATCCTCACAGCCAGCTTTATCAACTTAATATATCAAATTGATCTGAGGAGGAAGGACTCAAAATACTAAAAACGTTTATCATTCGAAAATCAACAATATCTAAAATTACTTGGATATCAATTAAAGAAAATATATTAAAATGAACCTGTTTTTAATGAAACTATAACTAATACTCATTGGCATTCATATTATCTGTTCGTAACTACTTTGAACCAAATAGTATTTGTAACAGCTGTTCCATCATGTTTCGTTACATATCCTTTTATACAAATACAAAATCGAAATTTAATTTTTATAATGGAACAGTTGTTCCAAATACAAAACTTGCTAATAATGCTTTGCATTTTCAATTTGAGAAAATTAGATGGAAAAGAACTTGATTCCATTAATAAAGTTGGTGTTTGCAAAAACCTTAAAAAATGATGTTTGAGTGAATCAAAATGATGGCACTGTTTTGTACAATTGGTCTCCCAACACATTAATTGAAATTAATGGACTTTACCTTAATTTTTACGCTCTACTAAAAAGATTGTTAGGTTTTGCAGAATATTGTAATAATATTATTCCAAATTCAAAACATGAATTGAAATTAACACACAGAGAAAACAACAATAACTTAATGATATATAATGATACTAGTGAAAAGCCAAATATTCTTATTACAAAAATTTCCTGAAAAGTTCAACATATCAATTTGGTAGACAAACTAAAAAAAAAATTTATATAAAAGTATTGATAAGGGTTCTGTTATGAAAATTGCTATTAGAAACCAGGAATTCCTAATAAAAATTCTAAAATACCAACAGGAACTAACCATCTCATTTAGAAACTTCATAAATTGAAAAACCACTGTTTATTATTTTAGCTCTTCAAACTTATACACCAAATTATCAAAATAATCTTTCAAAAGATGCTTCAATATCTAATCACTGCAATGTTAGTAATGTAAATGCATATTTGAAATCTGAATCATATCCATATGAAGACAATTATTTATTTATTTAGTCTAATTCAAACAATATTACAATAAATCTAATATATAAGGAAGAAATTATGTGTGTTTGTTTGTTTGTGCCAGATTCACGTTAAAATCACCAGTTGCAACAAAATTGCAACAAAATTTTACAGCAACATTTCTACGAGCCTGGAAGGAGTTATAGGCTATATCGCGTAAAATTTTTGTTCCTAATTTTTATCTAATTTGGCAGGATGAATTTACGGTTCTAAATAACGCCTATGACAAATTTTTGTTAACGTTCGTTAACCACTTCCGCACGACTACCTATTAAAAATATTCTGCCAATTGTTTGTATTGTTATTATTATTAAAAAGATATTTCCAACACTCTTTACTTTTGTCTATACTGTTTTTAATATTGCACACAAATCTTTCAATGCAAATTTCTAATATATAATATAGTAATAAAAATAACCTTATTAAGCATCTTAAGAATACTGTGTTTAAGTTTTAACAACATAACATTTTCGGCCGTTATTAAGTAACAGAAATAATCTCCTCCATACAACAATCATCATGTCATCATACAGGAATGCATTACTAATATGTGGTCTACCCTCATAAGATTCATATGTATAATATAATTCTCAAAAAATATCATTGAAATATGTAAATACTATATATATATAATGTACGTATGTCTAAAAATACTATAAACACAATCAATTAAATTAGGAAATATTCACATTTCTGTACAGTATTTAATCAAAAATGGCTATTTATTGATGGCTTAAATAGCTTTTATCTACAACAAATTAGTTCTGTCACAAACAACTTAGGCAGACAATTAGTTCTTGTTTTTCTTCCGATCATGACAACTGTTGGGCACCCCCCAGTGAATTAACTTCCACTAATATAGACGATTATCACCCTCCGATAGATATATTTCTTAATGTTAACTCCTCCAATGAACCCTCTATTTCTGAGAATTATCTAAAGTTTGATTTTGTCAAAACTGATTTTACATATTTAAACTCACTTATAGGTTCACTCAATGTAGAATCAATTTTTTCTTCATCAAATCTGAACATCAGCCTTAAACGATTTTTTGAGATATTAAAATGTTTTCGCTACTCAACGGGGTTTTTGAGCCAAATCAGTCATATATAGATAACCTAGTTCTTCCAACTCTTTCAAATTTTGACATTAAGACCATTGCAATAACAGAAGATATCTTAAGGTCTCACCTTTTAGCTCTAAAGGTGACTTCAAGTACGGCCCCGACGGAGTTCCACCAATAATATTAAAATTTTGTGCCCAAAATTTGGTAGGTCCTATTTGCAAATTATTCAATTTGTCAATTCAATGTAGCCCTTTCCCTGAGCCCTGAAAACTTTCATTTATTAACCCGATATATAAGAAAGGCGCTCGTTGCGATGTAAGCAATTATAGACCCAATGCTAAACTGTTAACTATTCCCTAAATATTTGAAAAAATAATGTGCTCGTATTTTGTTGATTATTGTCAACCATTTATTCCACCAGAACAACATGGTTTCCAAAAGGGTAGATCCACAGTTACTAATATGACTGAATTCGTCTCTGATATTTTGAATACAATGGAAACTAAAAAACAAGTTGATGTGGTATTCGCAGATATCAGCAAGACCTTTGATCTAATTCCTTATAAAATTATCCTTGAAAAGCATAAAGCAGTAGGATTTTCAAGTCATAGCTTTAAATGGTTATCGTCTTATTTGTCATATAGGTCGTACCAGGTCCTTTTTAGATCTATCATTTCTGCAACTTACCAAACATCTCAAACTAAATGTTAGCAAATGCCTAATTATGAGCTTTTCAAGGTTACGAGCTAACTCTACAATCAATTATGATTACGTCCTCAACGATCGACTTATTAAAAGAATAGATCGTACTTCTAATTTGGGAGGGATCCTTGATAGTAAGTTAGATTTCAAGAGTCACTACAACTCCATAATAAATAAAGCTAACTCAACTTTTGGATTTATTATGCGTTGGTCAAAAGAGTGTTCTGATTTCTTATCACTAAGCAACTTTTTACTACTTATGTAAAACCTATACTTGAATACTAGAGCCAAGTATGGTTTCTATATCGTGGTATAAATATTTCACGTATTGAATCGGCCGAAAAAAAATTTCTTCGTTTCGCTTTACGCACCCTTGCTTGGGCTGATCCTATACGTCTTCTTCTATATGAAGTTAGACTTTCTTTAATTAATTTGAATTCCCTCTAGTAACGCCGTCTAGTGGCGGATATCATATTCGTTCAGCAGATTGTTCGTAGTGATATCAACTCCCTCTCTATTCGCGAACAAATGAGGTTTAGGGAAAATCTGAAGAATTTGAGATCGGTCGAGCTTTTTAATGTGTCACACCATTCTACAGACTATGGCAAATTTGAGCCTATTTCGCGTATATTAAGAGAGACTAACTCAAGGTCTGAGCTCTTTGATATTGGCGTTAAAAATTAACACTGAGAGCCAGACTTTACGCGAGCATGGTTAATTTTCGTAGTCTGCATGATTAGTTTGTCATTTTTAAACTAACTTACATGTTAGTTTCTTTGTTTTTTTCTTGTTTCTTAATACCATTAACATTATTACTAACATTAATTAGTAGTTACTAAGAGTGGTAATGACCAATTAAATATCTATGTATCATCATTTACTAACATACTATACTAATATACTAACATACTAACCCTTGTAAATGATGAATTTTTCAGTTAATTGTGATAGTTCACTAAATGAACAACAATTATGATTAAACATAACTGATGCTTGGTTTAAGCAAATGTGTGATACATATAAAAAATCAGTACATACATATTATTTAAATAAAACAGAAAACATTACATTCATCCATATCATCACATATTTTTAGCATATATCAATTTGAAAACATAATTACTTATTAAAACGTAAAATAATTCTGATTGATTTATAAAGGTAAAAAACAATCCTGTTTTTTTTTATTAAAAATATGTTAAACAGAATCTGAAATGTATGCATTTAAAAAGAAGCTTTTTCAAAATTTGAAAGGTGTAGGTGTGTTGTAGTAGCTGTAACGGTGAGGCTACATAAAAAGGTTGTTTTACAACATTGCTCTTTTAAGAGACCTATGCATGGTTAATATTTCATTGCTCTTTATTAAACAGTGATAAGTTTTGTAAATATAAGACGAACGGACAGAGTGAAACTAATAGCAAATTTTTCAAAATGTGCTTAAAAGGATAATTCATAAAAACATATAGTGACATTTTTTACGCAAAAAATGTATTACATTCTGGTTTTTTATAATTGAAATGCGATTTAATGTTTCGGTATTAGCGAATAATATATTGTGAAAACTCACTTCGTCCTAATAGTATACTCAATAGATTACTGATTCCTTTAAAGATTTTTTTGTAATTGTCTAATTCTTCGCTCTGTTTATTCAATTTGATAAAAAGTAATTAAATGTAATAAAAATTAAAATGTTAACTACCAGCATCTCTGAATGCATAGTAATACGTAGACTATATTAATTAAATTATATTAACGCAAAAGCAAAAGTTCATCATTTTTATTTCATAAAGCCAATAAAATACTCCGGGCAACGCCAGGTACTCTGCTAGTCTAATATATAAGGAAGAAATTTTGTTTGTTTGTTTGTTTGTGCCAGATTTACGGAAAAACCACCAGTCCGATTACCACCAAAATTTGCAGAAACATTTCGACGAATCTGGAAAGAGATACAGGCTATATCGCATTTTGGTTCATTAACCCCTTACGGCCCCAGAGCATTTTAAAGAGTTTTGGTTTTTTTGTTGTCCTTAGCTTTAGGGTCTTAGATTTAGCAGTATACCGAAGAAATTTGGTTGCAATATATTAACCGAATTCGGTTCGGCATGCTTCCAATCTAACATATAAAGCAGAAATTCTGTTTGTTTGTGCCATATTCACGTAAAAACCACCAGCTCGATTTCAACCAAATTTTGCACTAACATTTCTACGGACCTGGATGGAGTTAAAGGCTATATTGCATTTCGGGTCATTGACCCATTGCGGCCCGAGAGCGTTTTAAAGGTTTTTTCTTTGTCCTGCCTAAACGGTTTCGCCGGTTGAGTTGCAAGTTTGCAAAAATGTTTTTTATTTAGCCTTAGGGTTGTATCGAAGGCTAGAAGATGGTTGTAATTTTGTATGGTAATTTTATAGTCTGAAAAAAAAGTCTGTGACAAATTTTTATGAAGTTCTGATACCCCGTGCCCACGAGAGCCCAACGAAGTTCATTAAATTTTGTTTTTCTCCTGCTTAAACGGTTTAAGCGCTTGATTTGAAAATTCACAAAACTTTTGCCGTTTAGCAGAAAAGCTCATTAGGTTAATTTGGTTACGATCCATTAATCCGTTTCGGAAACAGAGCCCAATTATTTTTTTTTAATTTCTTTTTTGTTTTGCTTAAAAGGTTCGACCAATTGAGTTGAAAATTTGCAAAAGTGTAGCTCTTTATCACAGAAGCTTACTGCGTTGATTTGGTTACGATACATTAACCCATTCCAGTATCAGACCTCAATGAAGTTTTTTATTTTTTATTGTCGTGTTTAAACGATTTGACCAATTGAAAATTAAGATAAGTATTGCAATTTAAGACAGAAGCTCATTCAATTAATTCTGCCGTAATACATTAACCCATTTCGGAACGATAGATTGCCAAAAAAATTAACATCTGATTGGATTTATAAAGGTAAAAAACAATCATATATTTTTTATATTGAAAATATGTTAAACAGAACCTGAGATGTATGTATTTAAATAGAAGCTTTTTCAAATTTTGAAGAACTGTATGTGCTGTGGGATTTCCAACGGTGAGAGTATATAAAAAAGTTCTTCTACAATATTACTCTTTTAAGAGACCTATGCATGGTTAATATATCATTGCTTTTTATTATGCATTTTTTATGCATAAGGTTTGTAAACAGACGGAGCTTAAAAGGATAATTCATAAAAACATGAAATGACATTACTTACAAAAAAAAGTGTATGACATTATGGTCTTTTACAATTGAAATGCGATTTTATGTTTCGGTAATAGTGAATTTATTATGGAAACTCACTTCGTCCTAATAGTATACTCAGATTACTGATTATTCTAAAGATTTTTTGTAAACGAATTCTCTCAATTCCGTTTATTCAATTGTGCAAAAAAATTGGTTGAAAGGTAATTAAATGTAATAAAAATTAAAATATTAACTACCAGAATCTGTAAATGCACAGTAATTCGTGAACTATATTAATTAAATTATATTAACGCAAAAGCAAAAGTTAATAATTTTTATTTCATAAAGCTAACAAAATACTCCGGGCAACGCCGGGTACTCTGGCTAGTTTCCTATAATTAAAGTTAAGTTACAATTTAATTCATTTATAATTTACATATTACAAGTTACTATATAATTATACATTTATTTTATATTTCATAATTATAATACATAATTATTAATTATAATGAAAAATACTTATATATATAATTGACAATAACCAACAGAAGTTACCAATTAAAAGAGTAAGAAAATTTCATGGTTGCTTAAAAATTTTATGTTTTAATTTTTCGTTTGATTGTGAAAGATCAATAAATGATTTATATTTAGTACTCATCAATAACATTCTGTGAATTGGTTCATTTATGGCAGTTATTAATATTGATATTATAGCTAGTTCTGTGATATGTGGTTTGGAACTTCTTAGAAGATCTAACCGGAAATTGATGATACAATTAATTTTATTTGAAATCATAGGTAAAATTATATTGCTGTTTACTATTTCAGTTAGAAGAACTGCATCAGCTGCCTCTCTTCTAAGTTTTAATGAACTTAGGTGAATTATGTTTAACCTACGTTCGTAAGGGAGTAAAATTACATTCCAACGAAGATTTCTTAAGAAAAAACTATTAACATTTTTTTAAATAGATTTCCCCTAAAGGATAATGTGGTGGGTTAACACAATGAGAAATATTCAAGGGAGGATGGAAAGAATCTATATTTACAAGAGCAAAACCGAAAGTCTATTTTTAAAACGTTATTCAAATCTAAAATAAAGATTAGGTCAAGTTATTTAACTTCAAATTTAGGTACAGTAGAAATTTGTTGTAAGTTATTAATATTGATATTATCGATAAATGAACTCCAATTCATTACAAGTGCTTTTAGAAATCATAAATGATTCCTTGTCATTTTAATCCACTCCATAGATTTTACCAAATAACTTAATTTTTGTCCGAATCAGCTAACTTTTCATTTAAAAAATTAATAGCGTTATTGTTGTAAGTTTCAATGTTGCCATTATTAAATAAAAACTAAAAAAAAAAATTTTTTATATTAAAAGAGAAAAAAAAAATTTTTTTAGCAAAAACGAAAACAATATTTACTTAAAAAAGAAAAACAACTTATGGTTACTACTTATATTCCAAATTTGAAAGCTGCAGTCTAAATAACAATTTAAGTTGCCATTACGTGCCTGCAATCGCTTGATGTTACTTTGAAGTGTTACGCTATAGTAATAAAAATACGTAGCAGATAAGTGAAATACGTTACCAAAATGCGGAGTGATGTTTGGTAACAAAACACGTGCCCAGAACGTAGCTGAAACGTATTGTAAACTTAAATTGGAACGAAGTGACAACGTTGCTTTTACGTTCCAATTACGTCGCTATTACTTAACTATAAGGAAGAAATTTTGTTTGTTTGTTTGTTTGTACCAGATTTACGGAAAAACCACCAGTCCGATTACCACCAAAATTTGCAGAAACATTTCGACGAATCTGGAAAGAGATACAGGCTATATCGCATTTTGGTTCATTAACCCCTTACGGCCCCAGAGCATTTTAAAGAGTTTTGGTTTTTTTGTTGTCCTTAGCTTTAGGGTCTTAGATTTAGCAGTATACCGAAGAAATTTGGTTGCAATATATTAACCGAATTCGGTTCGGCATGCTTCCAATCTAACATATAAAGCAGAAATTCTGTTTGTTTGTGCCATATTCACGTAAAAACCACCAGCTCGATTTCAACCAAATTTTGCACTAACATTTCTACGGACCTGGATGGAGTTAAAGGCTATATTGCATTTCGGGTCATTGACCCATTGCGGCCCGAGAGCGTTTTAAAGGTTTTTTCTTTGTCCTGCCTAAACGGTTTCGCCGGTTGAGTTGCAAGTTTGCAAAAATGTTTTTTATTTAGCCTTAGGGTTGTATCGAAGGCTAGAAGATGGTTGTAATTTTGTATGGTAATTTTATAGTCTGAAAAAAAAGTCTGTGACAAATTTTTATGAAGTTCTGATATACCCCGTGCCCACGAGAGCCCAACGAAGTTCATTAAATTTTGTTTTTCTCCTGCTTAAACGGTTTAAGCGCTTGATTTGAAAATTCACAAAACTTTTGCCGTTTAGCAGAAAAGCTCATTAGGTTAATTTGGTTACGATCCATTAATCCGTTTCGGAAACAGAGCCCAATTATTTTTTTTTAATTTCTTTTTTGTTTTGCTTAAAAGGTTCGACCAATTGAGTTGAAAATTTGCAAAAGTGTAGCTCTTTATCACAGAAGCTTACTGCGTTGATTTGGTTACGATACATTAACCCATTCCAGTATCAGACCTCAATGAAGTTTTTTATTTTTTATTGTCGTGTTTAAACGATTTGACCAATTGAAAATTAAGATAAGTATTGCAATTTAAGACAGAAGCTCATTCAATTAATTCTGCCGTAATACATTAACCCATTTCGGAACGATAGATTGCCAAAAAAATTAACATCTGATTGGATTTATAAAGGTAAAAAACAATCATATATTTTTTATATTGAAAATATGTTAAACAGAACCTGAGATGTATGTATTTAAATAGAAGCTTTTTCAAATTTTGAAGAACTGTATGTGCTGTGGGATTTCCAACGGTGAGAGTATATAAAAAAGTTCTTCTACAATATTACTCTTTTAAGAGACCTATGCATGGTTAATATATCATTGCTTTTTATTATGCATTTTTTATGCATAAGGTTTGTAAACAGACGGAGCTTAAAAGGATAATTCATAAAAACATGAAATGACATTACTTACAAAAAAAAGTGTATGACATTATGGTCTTTTACAATTGAAATGCGATTTTATGTTTCGGTAATAGTGAATTTATTATGGAAACTCACTTCGTCCTAATAGTATACTCAGATTACTGATTATTCTAAAGATTTTTTGTAAACGAATTCTCTCAATTCCGTTTATTCAATTGTGCAAAAAAATTGGTTGAAAGGTAATTAAATGTAATAAAAATTAAAATATTAACTACCAGAATCTGTAAATGCACAGTAATTCGTGAACTATATTAATTAAATTATATTAACGCAAAAGCAAAAGTTAATAATTTTTATTTCATAAAGCTAACAAAATACTCCGGGCAACGCCGGGTACTCTGGCTAGTTTCCTATAATTAAAGTTAAGTTACAATTTAATTCATTTATAATTTACATATTACAAGTTACTATATAATTATACATTTATTTTATATTTCATAATTATAATACATAATTATTAATTATAATGAAAAATACTTATATATATAATTGACAATAACCAACAGAAGTTACCAATTAAAAGAGTAAGAAAATTTCATGGTTGCTTAAAAATTTTATGTTTTAATTTTTCGTTTGATTGTGAAAGATCAATAAATGATTTATATTTAGTACTCATCAATAACATTCTGTGAATTGGTTCATTTATGGCAGTTATTAATATTGATATTATAGCTAGTTCTGTGATATGTGGTTTGGAACTTCTTAGAAGATCTAACCGGAAATTGATGATACAATTAATTTTATTTGAAATCATAGGTAAAATTATATGCTGTTTACTATTTCAGTTAGAAGAACTGCATCAGCTGCCTCTCTTCTAAGTTTTAATGAACTTAGGTGAATTATGTTTAACCTACGTTCGTAAGGGAGTAAAATTACATTCCAACGAAGATTTCTTAAGAAAAAACTATTAACATTTTTTTAAATAGATTTCCCCTAAAGGATAATGTGGTGGGTTAACACAATGAGAAATATTCAAGGGAGGATGGAAAGAATCTATATTTACAAGAGCAAAACCGAAAGTCTATTTTTAAAACGTTATTCAAATCTAAAATAAAGATTAGGTCAAGTTATTTAACTTCAAATTTAGGTACAGTAGAAATTTGTTGTAAGTTATTAATATTGATATTATCGATAAATGAACTCCAATTCATTACAAGTGCTTTTAGAAATCATAAATGATTCCTTGTCATTTTAATCCACTCCATAGATTTTACCAAATAACTTAATTTTTGTCCGAATCAGCTAACTTTTCATTTAAAAAATTAATAGCGTTATTGTTGTAAGTTTCAATGTTGCCATTATTAAATAAAAACTAAAAAAAAAAATTTTTTATATTAAAAGAGAAAAAAAAAATTTTTTTAGCAAAAACGAAAACAATATTTACTTAAAAAAGAAAAACAACTTATGGTTACTACTTATATTCCAAATTTGAAAGCTGCAGTCTAAATAACAATTTAAGTTGCCATTACGTGCCTGCAATCGCTTGATGTTACTTTGAAGTGTTACGCTATAGTAATAAAAATACGTAGCAGATAAGTGAAATACGTTACCAAAATGCGGAGTGATGTTTGGTAACAAAACACGTGCCCAGAACGTAGCTGAAACGTATTGTAAACTTAAATTGGAACGAAGTGACAACGTTGCTTTTACGTTCCAATTACGTCGCTATTACTTAACTAAAGCACACACTACTTTAAGTTAAAAAAATTATATCTAAAATATTATTTGTGTTAGTATTGTGTAATAATTATTAAAATATTATTAGTGTCATTGAAATAATGAAATTATATATATTATTGAAAACATATTTTAAATTATGTATGTACATAGATATATTAAATATATTTTAACTTTATCAGAAATCGGAATATCTGGCTGTAAACTTTATCTCCTGGATAACATAATCGTTATAAAATTGTATATTTTTAGGAAGAATTTGTACAAAAAATTATTAAAATATTTCTCTTTTTCAAAATCGCAAACTTCAATTTTAAAAAATATACAAAATATAAATACAAAACTTCAAAATATATATAGAAACATTTAATTTTGCATTATTTCTTAATGGAGAAATTAAAAAAAAGAGATAAGGCTGTAAAATTCAGTCAAGATGTTAATAAGTTTTTATTTTCATAACCTTTATTTCCTAAACTAACACAATTTCTAATATTCTCGATTAATTAGTGTCTGTTTTACGAAGTAATTATTGAAAATTGTTTGGTCATTACATGAACCAGGTCACCTAGCAGCAATGTCGGAAAATTTTAGCTTCGCGTGTACTACAGCTTGAACATTAAAAGAAAAATTGTGCTTTCTGTCCCTGCGAAGACCCTTATTAATTTAAGTGGATGTACATTTATTCTAAATCCTACCTTGATAAAACTTGCGTCCAAACCATGGCACTCTAGAAAATTTGGCCATGCCGTAAAATTATTTCATAACATTTTATAGATTTGGCGAAAATTTCATAAAACATGGTCTTAACTTAGCTATTACTTTAGATACTTGGCGTACTATTCTTGAAACAGATGCTTTAGCGACACCATTGACATCACCTGCCACAATCAAAAAGCACCCTGTTGCAAAATAACGTAAAGCTTATAGTTACTAATAAGTATAAACTATTTATTTTTTCTGTTTTTCAAGAATTACAAATTTGTTGGTGTTTTTATTTCATTTTGTATTAAATATATAACTAACTGCCGCTTTAATCAAAATCAACATCATCAAGTAGTTCATAATAATATGGCCGTATTCTAATTTATTATCCGTGATCTACGTTGAATGTGATATATTATTAAAATATTCATCAAATTCATCTTCTATGTACTCAAATAAATCCTTTTTGTTTTAATTATAAAAATTTAAAAAACAAAAAATTTTTTTTTTTAATTTAAAAAATAAAAATTTTATCTGCTAGATAAAATTTTATTTACATTTTTATGTGCCTGTTAAATTATTAGAAACTACCTATTTTTTTTTTTTATTTAAAGGCTTTGTAATAAAAACAAATATGACAATTTTATAATAACAATCAAATATTTACAATGGCTGACTTATATGTCTTGCCTAACTAACAGTAAGTAATTGAAAATTGTGACATTTCTTATAGATAATGTGACATAAAATATTTTAAATTAAGTAGCACTAATGCTTGCATTATATAATAGTATATAATTGCTCTCGGCATATTTACAACTATTAAAATATATTATAACTAAAACTAAATCTACTTAACCTAAAACTAAATCTACTTAAGCTAAAACTAACCTACTTAAAAAGCTAATTATATTTATTTTATGAAGCTATTATTAGTGTATACATATATATATATATATATATATATATATATAAATATATATACACATATATATATTTTTTTACTAATATATTTTACTAATATTTAACAATTTCAAATCATGTAGTATCACAGTTCTTATACTCAGACTTCGCACAAAATACAAGAGCCTGCCAAAGCACACCCAAGTTTTGGCGAATAAAACTAAAACTCTCCAGCTCTAAACGTCAACTCCTCATAAGCTCGTAAACGAAGACTCTCTTCAATCTGTTACCCTCTATGTTGATTATTTAAAAAAGCTTTTTCATAAAAAGGAATAGAAATATTTTTCAGAATTTTCCTGGAATAAATAAGCTGATCTTTTTTCATTCGTAATATTAAGAGGAGAAATAGTAATTATCTTGTATGGCAATATTATGTTGATGGTCAAATATTTCACTGATCAGTTGATTTGAATGAATTTCTATCTTGCTAAGTATTTTGAAAGAGTTGTTGACTATTGTAGTCATTCGAGGCTTACACTTAGCCTTTTCATATAGAATTTTATTGTGAAAGAACTTTTTATTTTGCCTTCTATGTTTTCTTGTGCAATATCTTTTCCTCTCGGTAATTTCCATTTCTTTTGCAGTTGTTAGCGATATTTGAAGCAAATTTGGCGAAGCATAAGTTAGTATAGGCCTTATGAGGCTTTTATACATTAAGCATTTAGTAGAAGAGTGAACATAAGATAACGATAGCAAGGGTTTTAATTTTAAAGTGCTTTTGCTTTTTTAATTACCCTTCTAGCATGAGAATTAAATAAAAATTTATTGCTAAAATCAACACCGAGATATTTGATACTTGTTTTTACTGGTATACCTATATTGTTTATTTTCAGTGATAGTCTTTTACGTCGCCTAACTACTAGATGATGCCCTCTACCACACGCATTTCTAAAGCATATTAAATTACATTTATCATGATTTAGTTTTAAGTTCCATCTATTATAATATTCAGTTAACTTAGGGATCTCTCTTTTAAGTTTATCAATGGCATCGTAAGGTTTTTCATCACATGTAAGTATTATTGTATCATCTGCAAATAAAACTGCACCACAATCATGTATATTTGGTTCACAAAATGGAAAATCATGAGTGAAAAGGTTAAGAAGTTTGGGTCCCATAACTGATCCCTGTGGTACTGTTCCAACTTAAAAATGTTCAGACACATCTCCTGATAAGGACACTACTGTTTCTCTGTCTGACAAAAAGTTTCTTATTAATTTTGTTATCCTGGAAAATTTAAACACATCATTTTATATATTAATTCATCATGCCAGATTGAATCAAAAGCTTTTGATAAATCCAGTTCTAGTGCAATTGTACATTTTTTACTTCTTAGATTATTTGTAACAACATTTGATAACAATAGAATTGCATGATTGGTTTAGTTAAATTTTTTAAAACCAAATTGATTTTGTTTTTATTGCATTTTTTTTCGCAAAATTGATTAAAATTTCTTAAAATAATTCTTTCAAAGAACTTACCGACATTTGATAAAAGAGAAATAGGTCTAAACTCCATGATGTCATTTGCACTATTTGTTTTTGGTATAGGAATTAATTTGGATTTCTTCCATGTTTTGGAAAAATATCCATTGTTTAAGCAATGGTTAAAAATAATTGTTAAAATTTTGTCAATTGCACTAGGGCATTTCCTTAAAACGTAATTTTAAATTTTGTCAAAGCTAGAAAATTTTTTCATGTTAAGCTCCAATCTAATGCTACTTATTTCTTCAATATTAGCAAAAATATCCAGATCATTGGGATTATAAGCAGTGTTGATAGAACTAAAATTTGTAATGTTAGGCGTTGTTATAAAGTCCAAAGTATTCACTTATTCATTAACAGCTTCAGCAAATTGAATGTTAGAAGCAGGAATTTTATTTGTAAAAATTTCCAAAAATTGATTTTTGAATGCCGTTAATTTATCCATTATAGAATTGAGTGTTGTGTCCTCGTTATATAAAGTATCTTTGAAAATATCAACCTGGAAATATTTGCGGCCAGATATTTTGTCAATTTCTTTAAAACAATAGGAAGAAGGCTTAATTTTGGATAATTTTATTTGAAAAGCTTTATTTAATTCTATTCTCACCCTATCATTTATTATTTTATTTAAACAATTTTTAAATTTTGGATAATTTTATTTGAAAAGCTTTATTTAATTCTATTCTCATCCTATCATTTATTATTTTATTTAAACAATTTAAATTAGCTGTTACTCTTTTATACTCCTCGCTTATATTATTTAAATAGGCGTGATAAATTCTTTTTCTTCTTCTAATTTGAAAAACTTCCTAGTTTCCTCTGATATCCCTTGATACTTTTCGTTACTCCTCGTAATACGTTTTGAATGCTATGTCATTGTGTCAAGGATAGCTTGTGCAATTTCCGCAACATGGATATCTATTTCACTATTATCAATGATTCTATCTTTTGATACACATACTTTTTCAAGTTTGTAGGCTAAATCATTTCTGAAATTTTCCCCAATTGGTTTTATCAAAAAGAGTAAGAAATAGCTTTAAGAACTTCCTGTACTTTGTATGTACTAAGTTTAATATGTATTTTGATTGCAAAATGATCAGATGGTGATGATAGAGTTTTACAACCTTCTTCAGTTACACTTAAAGTAAAGGAAACGAGCAAATAGTCAAGCTTAGACGATGACATCGAAAAAGTTGGTCCATCTGCATAATATAAATCTGCACGCAGATAGATTTTATCAATGAACCATTCATAAAAACTTGCGCCATTTTTATTCGTTATTGTGTCACAACCCATTGTAAATGTTTTGAATTGAAATCACCCCCTACAATCAATCGATTAAATTTTTACTAAAGTTAAACAAATCATTTATATGAACTATTATTGGCTTGCCAACATTCGGTGGAACATATACCAATTGGAATTTTTTGAGTTATTACTGAGTTATTATTCGTCATTTAGTTTCAAACATATCAGACAAATGTCCATTGATATCGAACTCATTCTTTCCTCATTAAACTGAAATTTATCTTTTATAAATATACCAGTTCCTCTTCCGAAATCGTTTCTTATTAATATATATCCTTTAATTTCACTTTATGAAAGCGCTTTAATCTTGTTTCAGAGATCAGCGCAATGTCGATATCGTTTTCTTTAAGCAGGTAGTAACGTGAAAGCCTTCTTTCATGAGACACCAGAGAGTTGACGTTCAGAGCTAGTACTTTTAGTTCACTCATCACGGAGCACATAAAGATCCAACAAACCGGAAGTACGCCATCGCCTTCTCATTCGCATCACCTATTTTAAGATAATTCGGTCAAAAAGTCTTAATTTTACTAATTAATAAATGTCATTCTGTGGGGCTGACTTCAACACTATGGCATAAGACTAACCAGACATAATTGGGTCACCCAACGCACCGGGAACCATTCCCTTCCTTACACTTTACGAAGCTTCACACCCATGACCTAGCTTGTCCCTTCTCTCCTTGTATCTCAAGTACACTTCATATCCCTTATAGCTAGCTATATGATTCTCAGAGCCACAATTTACACATTTTACAACAGGCGATGCTCTTGATTTATTTTACAACAGGCCTCTATATTTAATTTACTCTTCGATATACATATCTCATAATCGTGCACATCACCACATATTAAACAGCGAATCACATTAGCACAATAATTGTTTGTATGACCAAATCTTAGGCAACTAAAACATCTAACTATTTATCTATTCTTCCGTCTCCCCCATACAACCCTTGTGTACTGTACGTATACTATATTTGCTAATTGTCTTAGATCTTGTTCTTCATTTAATTGTACCACAAAAATATTCGGTATATTTTCCCCTCTAGATCTTGGGAGTTATAAAATGCGAAATATTACTAATACTAATATTCGGAACGTTGAAGAGTATTTCCAGTTTGATATCATCAACATTTGAGTCGGCATCAAGTCATTTTAGAAGAATTGTAGGTTTTCTCTAATTCTTTGGTGCAAACGAAAACGCTTCAATCCTATACTTCTTTAGTTCATCGATTAAAAATTTATGTAGTTTACTATCTTCAACAAATACTTTTTTTTAAGAAACCAACAGAAACGAATTTAAACATCAGCTCCTCAATTTTGCATACTTTAGCCGCTAGGGAAGTAATTTTCATACCCGTAATAAAAATTGGGTCCCAAAATTTCACACCACCTGCCAGAATTCTATTAGAGTTGAAATTAACATGACTATCATCAATTTTAACACCACTGTTACCATCAGTCACATTATGATTATGTGGATTCATACTGTGATCTTCAATAGTTGTACTGCGCGTTCAAGAATCGCGTATCTGTTTTGATTTGTGAATTTTGCATCATCAACGGTATTGATTTTTGAATTATTTTTATTTTTGTTTAATTTTTTATTTTTTAAAAAAAAATCTGTTCTAATACAGATTTGCACTCTGTTCTAATACAGATTTGACGTCTATCCACTTCCTTTTATTTGTCATTTGAGACTTTTGGTAAATCCTTTTGGTGAACCAATACTATGAATTTTATGTTTTTCATTTCGATCTTCATCTTCTTTTATTCCAGATAGAATGGCATAATTGCTTTTAGCGGTGTCGAAATTTATTTTGATTGGTTTTGAAATTTAATAAAAAAATCAAGTGTGGAGAAAAAAAACATTTTTTTAATTTAGTTTGATTAAAATAATGTTCTTCTAATTTTTTGTAAATAAAATAAAATTTGTTTATATATTTTTTTTTTTCAGAAATTCAATTAATTTAAATAAATAAAAAAAAATTGAATTATTTAATTGATCTTTACTCAACGACGACTACTATATAAAAAAAATAACAACAATAATATATTTTTTTAAATTTTTTAACCCCAAATAACTTTTACATGCCAAAAAACATAATTATAATTCATCAATTACGCAATAAACAAATAAAATGCTTTAATTTAGTCAATAAAAAAAGAATTTCACGTGTTAATTAAAAGAAAAAATGGCTGATTTAGGTTTTGCCACTTTAAGGTCGATAATACTGATAATGAAGACTTGAAAGTGACCAATACTTTTTAGAGATTAACGCATGGTAACATTAACTTTTATATGGGTCGTTAAAGTCATTGTTACTCTAAATAAGTAATTTCTACTTGAGAGTTCCAATGAATTTTTCATGCCTCAAAGTTTTGGTTTTAAAGTAGGAATATTTACTGCTCCAAAAATTTGTAGTTCCTGGTTGTCAACTGTCAAAATTATACATTTTAATATTGAATTTACTATAAAATATAAAACGAGACGGTAATAAAGCAGATTCCTCTTAGACAATACTACATAATTTTTACAGTTCTAATTAATAATTTTTGGAAATTAATTATTTATTTTGAAATTAAAAGAGACATAATTCATTTTTAATTATTTTATGACCATTTAATTCAAATTATATTTATATAACAAAAAGTATGTACTTAAAATTACCAACGGCGTGTGTAATGACAATACATAAATAAAACACAGGCGATTTGGCAAGTATTATAAATACATACATAATATATGTTATTCTTTATACAATAGCGAGAGTAATGTGTGATAATGTTTTATTTTTTTGCAATAATATTTTTGTAATCAAAATAAATTTTATATATAAATAAAATTTTTGTTGTGCTCGTATTATGATATTGAAAAATACTAAAATGAAATATTAAAAATTCTGATTATTTTTATCATATTAGTATTTTTAATATTTCTCATATCCTCATTTCTTACAACATGAAACTTTATGTCTAACGTCAAACCGTCTACCAAAATTTTAGAAATAAAACTACCAATCGTATTTAGCTTTCCTTTACCTATTCCGACCAGAGTTCTTTTTTAGTTTTCCAAATTTATCGTACCTCCTTCGAGCATTGTATCATATCTTATGAGACAAAGATCACAGCCGGTGTCTACTAAGAGTGAAAATTCGTAGGTATTCCATTGAACTTTCTTAAAAATTAATTTATTTTTGACGATATCTTCCGGCCCACAGCGATTAATTTCCCCAGCATTGTTTGTGTTACTTCTTTCTTTTCACTTTTCTATCGACACTTTGGGGCTTCGATTTACATTCGACTGCAACGTGGCCTTCTTCATTACATCTATATCATCTAATTAACTGAACTCGACAATCCCTAGCTAAATTAGTCTCTTCTCCACACTTGAAGCATTTTCTCGGACTGCTAAGGTTGACTTGTAGACGAACGAGGTGTCTGCGATATATGGGAGTGTCGAAGGTGTATTGGGGAGGATGGACTCCATCTATTTAATTCTTGAAAAGGACGTTTCACTTTCACATAAATTTGAATTTGGTCTTCTAATTCCTTTATCGAGTTAGCTTGATATAAATTAATTATATTAAACCTAGAATCTGGTATACCTTCTATGAAATAATCTACAACACTTTGTTCATCCACTTCTATCGGTTTCCCAATTTCAATCAACTTATATAAGTGTTCAAGCAGGGTGTCATTCGGATTTTTACGAAAAGTTCTGAGTGCTTTGTGAATTTCAGAGGCGGATAGAGTTATGCTGAACTCAAGGATAAGCGCTTTTTTAAATGATTTCCAATTGCTAATATTCCTTTGACTTTTGACAAATAATTTCGCCGCTATCTTAATAACTGTTTGGCATACACGAATTTTTGGACTGTTCCAACCTGCTATAATGAAGCTTTCCTCAAATTCTGAAATCCAGTTCCGAACGTCAGGTGATCCCGAACCACTATAATATGAAAAATTATCTTCCATATCTTTTAACGTAAAATTCATTTGCCTTCGGATAGGTCTTTGTCGAGTAGGGTTTTGGGGAACCTCGGTTCACTATCGCTTGAACTGTCAGTGCTCTCACTGTTTTCATCGTCATTTTCACTATTCCCACGATCGCTTTTCCCAGGCATTACTAGACTAAAATGCTCAAGAAGTCTTTGTCTCAATTCGAATTTTCGTCCGACCGTATTCAAGTTTAGGTTTGTGAGTGCGTTTTTTAATTCTTCTACTTTCACAGTCAGAACAGTTTGGACATCCATTTTTATGACGGGCTTTAATGTTACGTGCGAAGAAGTGAGATTAATATTCAATAGTAAGATTAAAAGAGAATAAATTGTTTTGTAGAAATTGTATATTATAATAAACTTTAACTATATTTCTTTCTTCTTCAGAAATTTTATTTTTGAAAATGTATATACAACGTAGACAATAAGTACTAGTATCAATTTGATTATATTGCGTTCCAATTAACCAATTAAATAAAATTTAGAATATTTATCTTATTAACATTTAAAAATTAAAAATTATTTTATTTAAAAATAATTATTTTATAAAATTTTATTTTATCAAAATTATATTAAAATTTGATAATTTTATTTTAAAAAAAAAATAAAATAAAATTTGGTTCCAGTTAATTTAAAATCGAATATTATATATAAAACTTCGAATATGACTTCATTATTCATGTGTCATGTTACAAATCTCTATCACAATTTTTGATTTAAATTATATTGATACCGAATTTAATGATTCAATTTATCGATATTATTACAATTCCAAACAACACGATATAGTGTGTCTTGTAACAAATTTCTATCATAATTTTGATTTAACTTATATTGATATTAGATTTAATGATTTAATTTACCAATATAATTACGACTCGAAACAACAAAGAAAAGAAAAAAAAATGTGCTTTATTCTAATATGAATTAAGCCACTTGTGTATGATATATTCTAATAGAAAGAGATTGATTATGAACTGTACTTCTCACACTTTTCCCATTTCGCAATAATTTCATTACTCAATAATTTAAAATTTTAAATAATTTTTATTTTCTACTTTTATTTTTTTTTTTGTTTTTAATTGTGTATATTGATTATTGAACTTTTAATATTTTATTTTAATGAAATTGCTGTGTACTTATATTGATGGCTTACCCCGCTTTCTTGTATAATATTACCGTTTGAAATATAATATAATGATGTTGCTGACATAAATTGCTGTCATGCGATTTCGTTAAGCCCTGATGTTATAAAACTTGAATTGTATAAATTGAATTGTAAAAATTTCTAAAAAAAATTTAAAATAAAACTGGTTATAATTAATCTGAAATCGTATATTAAAACAAATTACAAATTTCTATCATAATTTTTCATAAGTTACAAATTTCTAAAAAAATTTAAAATAAAACTGGTTATAATTAATCTGAAATGGAATATTAAAACAAATTACGAATTTCTATCATAATTTTTAATATTAAATTTTTAATTAGATTTTAAACAATATTTGTAAAAATTAAGAAAAATTAATTTTTTTTTATTTATATCACTAATTAATTAATATCACAATATTAAAATTTTTTATAATACTAATTAAATATAATATTAATAACTTAAAATAATGTGATATGTATGTACTGTACATATCTGTAACATACCAAAACTGTTTCAAAACTGTTTCAAACCGGTTTAATTTTTTTTTTTACTTTTCCTTTCCCTGTTATTTATTATTTGAATTTGATACTGCTTGATGAATCTTTATGGATCTTTCATGATCTTGATGGGTCTTGATGAATCTGATGAATCTTGATGGATCTTGATTGATCTTGTAGTTTGTAGTTCTTTTATAAAATTTTTTTTAAATTTTGAGATTAATAGCTCCACCAGACGCCTTTACTTAAAATTCCAAAAACTTGAGATAATACTCCACAAACGCTTCAATCGGTTGAGCCGCCAATTTGTGGGAATATAAACTCGTGATATTTCAGTTATTAAATTTATTTCACCACAACTGAATTTATTTTATTTTTACAAGATTTATTACCATTACATTTTTTTATTTTATTTTTACAGGATTTATTGTAATTATCATTTTTATTTAATTTTTTATTTGTTTTAACCAATCTATCATTATCATTTGTTTTTAACTAATACAAATATGCTGTTTCACATCAAAGAAAATATATTACCACATATTAATAGAATTATTTGGTGTAATCCAGACAAAAATGCTGTTCCACTATATATGAAAGATGTTGAATATAGTAACACTATTCCAGATTTTATTGATAATCAAGAACCTTTGTTAGTTATTATCGATGATATGATGTTAAGTTCTAATGATAAGTTTGTATGTGAATTATTTACTAGAGGATCACATCATAGAAATTTATCTGTAATATTTGTAACACAAAATGTTTTTCACCAGAGTAAATTTTCGAGAGATATTTCACTCAACTGTAAATATTTAGTACTTTTCAAAAATCCAAGAGATAACTCGCAGATATTATTTCTAGCTCGCCAAATATATCCCAATCAAATTAAAGTATTTGAAAAAGTATATAATGAAGTGACGTCAGAACCATACAGGTATATATTAATAGATCTTACTCAAGACGTTAATGATATATTTCGATTAAGAAGTGATATATTTGGGAAAGGTTTGTGTTATTGTACGAGAGATCAATTAGAACAATTTGGGGAGGAATATGAAACGTTTGAAGACCAATCGGCATATCCAGAAAGTAATTATAAAACACTGTGACCCTGAAGTAATAAAAACATTTTGAAAAATCTCTTTAAATATTTTAAAAGGTAATTGTAATCTGAGTAAAAAAGAAACAACCCAATTACGAAAGTATAAAAAAGAATTAAGATCACTTATTTGCCGGAAAAAATCTATAAATAGCGAAAGAAAAATTATTCAACGTGGTGAATTTTTACCTACACGTCTTGGTGCAATACTATCAGGGATAATCGGAAATTTTATAAAATGAATAATACAACATTTAATAAAATGATCATTTTAAAACCTGAGATTTATGAAAGAATGAAGCAAAACGCATACGCTGTACTCAATGAAATGGATAAAAGTATGAAAAAAATATTGTTAAATAAACATCTCACGGATACTCAAAAATGGTATTTATACAGACAAAATTTATTTAAAATAAGAAATAAAACCGACAACTTCCTAGAAATAAAGAGGAGAAAATAAAAATTACGGAAACAAAAGGTACTCAAACTCGTGCAAAACCAATATATATAGATGCGGAAACTCAATCGCATTTTCCTGAATATAAGAATGTTGGAATACAAGTTGTTCCTGAAGAAGAAGAAGTATATGAAAAAGAAGCTGATGACGAAGTATTTGATGATGAAATTCAGGAAAATGTTTTAACAAAAGCATTGTCAGCTGCTTCAGTTGGAGAACGTCTTAGAAAAAGAAAATCAATTAGAAATCAAAATGTACAAATTTTTGAAACTGATACAGGAGACATTATAACTGTTTCTTTAGATAGCCCAAGCCCACCAACGAAAAAAGAAAAAACTATAAATAGCAAAGAGTTGATTAATTCATCAAGACATGTTTTAAGGTCAGCAGTAGGTAATACTCAAAGAAAACTTAATTTTCCAATACGTAAGAATAAATCCGCAAGGTCATGGACAACATACAAGTAAATGATGAATTTTATGTCACTTTACTCAGTAATTCATCTATGAACTATTATCCAGAAAATTCATTATCATCTTTTACAAATAAAATGAATAAATACATGTGTGATTCAAGGTGAAAAGTCGGTATTTCAGAAATGTATGTTAATGATTTCGTTCCAAATGTGTATGGTGAAGAATGGGAAAAAAGTACTCAAATATTTATTAAAAGTATGCAGAAAGAAATGACAGGAGTTGGAACATCATATATTCCATACATAGAAAAACAAATGATATGCGAGTGGAAAGTTTTTCTACTACCAACGCTAATTCAAACTATACGCCCACTTAATAGGTTTACAAGAAAAGAAGTTGGACGACAGTTGATTTGGGGAATTTTTAATTTTATAAACGATGAAGTTCATTATACACAACCCACAAAAGCTGAGGAGATACCTAAAAATTTAAGTTACACCACAATATGTGTTACTAAGCCTAAAATAGATATAAAAATAAGAGCAAATTACGCTTATACCCCTCGAAGGACTTTTGACAACATGTTTCAATCAAGTATCTTTTAAAGTTACAGATCACAGTTACAAATCACGTGTAATAGAAGCTTTCAAAACTTTTGTAGATAGTGTACAATTGATTCCCATTAGTAAACCAGATATGTTTTTTATATACACAGACATAATTGAACCGCAAAAAATAGGTGATAAATATTTAAGGTGTTTAAAATCTGTAAAAGAATTCAGTAATATTCAATATTGCAATGTGGAGAAATCATTTAATAACATTTCATTACTTTTATGTGATAAATATGGATATAAAATAAACTTTTCCAATAGTTCAATTCCAACAAAAATTGTATTACATTTTAAAAAAGTATAAATAAAAGCGATTTTACAAAACTATATATTATTTTATTTTATTCATTATGGAGAGAGTATACTATAAGTATTATTTAATTCAATCTGGTAGAGGACTTGATGATATTGGCCCTTTATTACATTCAACCGTATCTTTGCAAAGAGGTCATGGATTGGGAAGCTTTTTTGGGGGACTTTTTAGATATTTGAAACCATTATTTACTTCAGCGGCTGATATTTTGAAAACAGAGGTTATTTGAAAACAGAAGTTATGCAAGATCGTAGTAAAGAGATTGTTAAAAATGTACGACGTGGTGCCGTACGAAAACTGAATGAAATGTATGGTTCTGGTAAAAGAAAACGAAAAGCTATAAAAAGACCATTCATTAAAAATTTAAACTATTTTACGTCAAAACGACGCAAAAATAATAACAAAAAGAAACAAAAAGATATTTTTAATTAATTATGATTGAGTGTATGAAATCTGAGTTGGATATTTTTAAAACTCAACCCATTCAGTCTAGCATTTTACGATCTGAAGAAGTTTCCTACAATCCTATTGCTTCTTTAGACAACCCTTCAACTATTGAATTTTTTTCACTGGGTCATGGCGCTACCTATAGAGATTTGTCTTCTACATATTTGAGATTAAAAGTACAGATCTTAAAGAAAAATGGAACACAATGGAATAATGATAAAAATGCTGAAGGAAAAATAACACAACCAAGTGTAGTTAATAACATTTTACATTCTGTAATAAAACAATGTAATGTTCAATTAAATGGTAAAAATATAACACCATCTGATGGAAATTATCACTATAGAGCTTATATTGAATCTTTATTAAATTATGGTACAGATGCTGCTGCAACTCATTTAGAATGTGCAGGATGGATTTTAGATAAAGCAAATATAGCTAAATCTGATAATAATGGTTCAAAAGAGCGCCAATAATTGTATCATAATAGCAATGTAGTGGAACTTATGGGTAAACTACACGTAGATATGTTTAATCAACCTACTCTACTTATAAATAATGTTGATATTCGTATAGTTTTAACAATTGAAAAACCAGATTTTTATGTATTGGCAGACAATTCTGATGCATCACAATTAAAAATTATAGAAGCCACGCTATTTATGAGACATGTTACCGTTAATCCAAGCGTACTGTTAGAACACAATGCTGTTCTTGGGAAATTCAATGCTAAATATAATTATAAACGCGTTGAAGTAAAAAGTTTTACAATTCCAATGAACAGCTCGTCAATGTCGCTTGATAATGTTTTTATTGGACAGTTGCCAAACACAATAATTTTTTGTATGACAGAAAATGTGGGTTACTCTCGAAAAAGGTCAAAAAATCCATTCAATTTTAAACATGTTGATATTTCACAATTTGTGTTAAACGTAAATGGTGTTCAAATACCTAATTCAGCAATTGAAATAAGTTTTTCAGATGAAAATAATTCCTGTACAAGAGCATGCAGTACGCTTTTTTCAGGAACTGGAATTTACAACAATGATAAAGGTCATCAGATAACAAAGTCTATGTTTAGTAATGGATTTTTTATACTAGGTTTTGATTTAACTCTAGATGCATCTGCAAATGAAGTATACCAAGGATTACTAAACCAGGGTACGGTTAGAATTGAGGCAAACTTATCAAAACCACTTACATCTACACTCACTGCTATTGTTTTCACAAACCTATAAATAGCATACATAAAAGTAAATATGAATATTTGGCAAAATGTCATTGTCTTGTGCACTTCTGGATGTAACATTTTGGTGTGATGATAATAGTACCGCATTTGCGAAAGATATTTGTATAGTTGGTATTAAAGAACCTTGTAAAAAGTTTGTAAAAGAGCTGAAGTATAAATTTCCAACTAGGGATTTTATAAATGACGATTTTGAAAATTATTCTTTTGGAGCTGTGTATAACGATAGATTAAATAAAGAGCTCTGTCAAACACTTGAAAAATTTGATATTATTATAACAAATCAAAAAATCAAAAAAGAATTTTTAACGAACTACATTAAAGAAAAAACAAAAGTTTATGACTTGTGTCAATTTGATTGATGAATACTTTAGAAATAAGTAATGTATTAAAATGTAATAAGAACACACGTAAATTTTTCAAAGGAGTTTTTGCTTTAGATCAATTCCCCTTACAAGACAAACTTTTTTAATTGTAAACACTAATAAAGCCTAAGAACCGGGAACACATTGGTTAGCTATTTATATTCCCAAGAATGGTTGTATTGAATACTTTGATTCTTTTGGTAGAAAACCTAATAAATTCGAAATTTTGAGTTACTTAAAAAACAAATATATAATTTTTAATGAGAAACAATTACAAAGTAACTACTCAGATGTATGTGAACAATATTGTTGTGTCTATACGTGGTATAGAAGCTGCGGTTATAGTAAGAATGCCTTTTTTAAAAAATTTAATAAAAGAAAATATGTAGAAAACAACAAATTGATTCTAAATACTCTTCAACATGTATTTGGAAAATATAACTCGTTACAAACCTGTATTCCTAAATCGTATAAATAAAAAGCAACATAAACAATTTTTAGTAAATTTAAAGCAATGGAGGAACCAGGTCAAACGACAAATTTATTTCTAAGTTATACATATTTTCTCAATAAGAGCCATACATTAAAAATTTCTGTTGGGTTTGATTGTGAATCGCTTGAAGTTTCAAGCATATTTCATCGTATTGGTAAAAAGACAATTGCTTTAAAATTTCATGAATGGAATAAATTTTATTACCAATTTAACAAAAAACTCGAAGAACAGATGATCAAAGATATAAAACAGTGTTTTCATTATGGGCTAAGATCGGCGAACGGGCAAAGTATAACTATTAACAGAGAAGAAGCAAAAAATTTTTACAATTTGAACGAGTTTCTTCACGCAGTAATGACCTATAATAAAACAGATGAGTTAAATGTAAAAGAATATGTTGGAGAATATCTGAAATTATGTTATGAACAACAGGTATTAAAGTTACAACGAAAAATTTATATACCAATGCAACGTTTTAATGTACAATGCAGTTATTCAAGACTATTTTTTGAAATTCCTGTAATTCTAAAAGAAAAAATCTGTAATATACTACATAAAAACAAATAAAATAAATCACAATAAATAATATAATAATTTTTTTTTTTATTTATATGTTTAGATAGAGAAATATTTTTAATTGGATTATTTAATTAAAATTATTTGGGATTATTAAATCATTGAAATAATCAGGATCTCCTTGCTGATTATTTACATCCCAAATTTGAGGAAACTGAACTTCTTCCTCTTCTTCTTCAATTTGTTCTTCAATTCCTTCTTCAGTTTCATGTTCTGATTCATCTATCTGCAGAGGCGGCACAAATTCTTCTGTATCTTCCAACTTCTCATCTTCCATAGTTGATGTAATTGTATCATCCTGAATCTGGCTTTCAGTATTTACTCGGGCAGTTTCGGCAAATGGATATGTTGTAGAATCAGCTTGCATTTTAGAGTTTTGTTCCATAAAAGTCAGAATAAAAATTAATTAAAATTACAAATAAAAGCTCGCTTATATACTCATGTAGAAAAGTATAAAAGCAAATTAAACTCAATTAGATGATTAGTTTAAACCATGCTTTGGTCTATCATTTTATGTATAATAATTATTATAACATTACCTTTGTCAAGAGCTCAAATAGTGACTGAAATTCATAGACAGGCAAGACGTAAATTTCTTAGAAGGAAATTCAAACAAAAAGGTTTAAATGACACGTGGCAAATCGATTTAGTCGAAATGAGGGAAAATTTAATAATGGTTATAAATATATGCTGACGGTCATTGATGCTTTTTCCAAATATGCCTATGCTATGCTGAAAAAACAAAAAATGCTGAAAATGTTTTAAATGCCTTAAAAACAATTATTATTAGAGCTAAAGTTATACCAAAAAATATTCACTCTGATCAAGGCAAGGAATTTTTTAATTTGCAATTTCAAAATTATATGAAAGAAAAATCAATCAATCATTATCACACATTTAGCGAATTAAAAGCATCAATTGTTGAACGATTTAACCGTACATTGAAAAATTCCATGTGGAAAAAATTTAGTTTACACGGGAATTATAAATGGTTACCTATTATACAATCATTAATAAAAGAATATAATTCAACAAAACATAGCATAAATAACAAAACTTCCTCCTGAAAAAATTACAAAGAAAAACGAAAAAAATATACTGCGGAATGTATATATTGAGCCTAAAATTTTTCAAAAAAGTAAATATAAAACTGGAAATTTTGTAAGAATAAGTAAATATAAAGGTCATTTCGAAAAAGGTTATCAACCGAATTGGTCAACTGAAGTATTTAAGATTGATAAAATCAATAATACTTATCCTGTTACATATCAATTATCGGACTATACTAATACGCCAATTTCTGGGGGTTTTTATCAAGCTGAGCTTACACCTGTAAAATACCCAGATACTTGTAGAAAAAATTCTGAAAAAGCAAGGAAATAGAGTTTTTGTTAAATGGCTAGGTTTTGATGATACACATAATACTTGGATAAATTCAACAAATATTGTTTAATATTTGTAAAATAAAACTCTAATAAGCACCTGAAAATAAAACTTGAAAACATCTGAAAAATAAAATAAAATCTTAACATCTAAAAAATTAAATAAAATCTTAACATCTGAAAAATTAAAATAAAATTAAAACAGTAAAAGCGAAGAAGCGTCATCTTCATTTTTCGCCTTTCTCCTTTTCGCAGGAAGACGCACTGCTGTACTAGTAGTAGCAGTTGTAGCAGTTGCAGCCTCTTCTGCAGTCATGAAGAAGTTTAAATATTCCTGTGCCATATCTTGCTTGTTTGAAATTAAACTGATATTTTTTGTATAAAATCCCGATGTATTTATACTAATTAAAATGTATTGAAGATAAATTTAGATTGCTTTTTGTTTTTCAATTCTTTCTATTTTAAGATAGTATTAAGATGGGATTCTAGTTAAACAACTATAATTTATTAAAGCGACCTTTGATTACAATATAATTGTTCATTTAACAGAGTGAATCTGTATTAAAAATTTAATATTATTCTGTTATTCAAGCATTTAACATCTAAAATTCGTATAAAGAAAATGTCGAAAAAAATTATTTTACAAAAGTTTCTTACCGAAACTATAACACCTTATATAATCGAAAGTGAAAATTCGACATTTGTTAAACGGTTTAATATGAACGGGCACAAAATAAAATTGGTAATTAAATCCATACCTGACAATAGAGAACCAATTAGCTGGATTAAGGATGCTATTCATCAAATAATCAACATTGCTGTGAAAGATGTGAATTCCAGGGATAAGATTGGGTTAATATTTTGTGGAGACAGCTTTGAAAATCAAGGTCATGCGTATCTCAGTTTTACATACGCTCATGAACTAAAATTTAGCGACGTTTGGGATGTAATTTCTAATGTTTTCCAAAGTAATTCTGAAGGTAGTTATTTATAATACATTTTTGGCTTCTTTTATTATAAACTAATTTTATTTTACGTCTACAGGTCTAAGTACAGACACTTTTTGTTTAACAGTTACCCATGTTAAATTACCCGTTGAAAAATTTAATGATTATGAAAAAATTCGAAAAAATATAGGAAAACTTCAGACTCTAACAGCTTTAAAATTATTAGAAAAATCAAAAATAACAATTCCATCTGAAGGTTGCGGAATTCGTGAATTGAATCAATTTCAAAAATTTTTGCACAAACACAACATTGTTGTATATATATTTGGAACAAGGGGTGCAGAAATAATATTTGAAGGATTGAATAATGGGAAAAAAATTAACTTGTTATATCATAATAATCATTACAATGTAATAACAGCTGCTTTTTGCACAGCATTTTATTGTGAACAATGTCATATTCCGTATTCTAAGAAAAATGAACATAGATGTTCGAAAAGTTGCCCTTGCTGTCAAAACTCACCAGCTTGTTCACTTAATGTTAAAAATATTTTATGTATGCAGTGTAATCGAACATTTCGTGGTCAAACATGTTTTGAAAGCCATAAGGCTTCCAGTTCAAAAAATAGAAGCATCTGTGAAGAAATTAGAAAATGCAAATCTTGTTTTAAAGTTCATAAAAGCAGTAGGACTCATATTATGTGGAGAATATTTTTGTGAGATTTGCGATAATCATGTTCCTGAAAACCATAAATGCTTCATTCTGCAAGACAAAACAAAAGTAAATTTTGAAAATTGCATTTACATATTTTATGATTTAGAAACAAGACAAGAAGAAATTAGCTCTACAAAAATAAAAGAACATGTTCCAAGTTTATGTGTGGCTCAGCTAAGATGCTTTAAATGTATTAACATTGATTCTCTATACTTCTGTGAAAAATGTAAATTAAGAGAGAGAATTTTTAAAACGAAAAATGTGATAGAGGATTTCATGGAATTTATTTTAAAATTAAGAAAGGAATTCAAAAAGATTGTCATAATTGCTCATAATGGTCAGGCGTTTGACCATCAATTTTTTTCTGAATTATATACTCAATAAAACTGTACTTGAACCAAAGTTAATTATGCGAGGTACAAAAATTATTGTTATGATAATTGATAATATTAAATTTATAGATTTTATGAATTACTTTCCTATGGCCTTGGCAAAATTACCAAAAGCTTTTAATTTATCAATCAATTTGAAAAGGGGTTATTTTCCGCATCTATTTAATAAATTGGAAAATGAAAATTACATTGGCCCACTTCCAGCAATTAAATACTATAACTCTAATACAATGAAAGCAGATGAGCGTAATGAATTTTTAATGTGGTATGAACAAAATAGAAACTCAGAATTTAATATGGAGAAAGATATTTTAGAATACTGTAAAAATGATGTTGAAATTCTAACTAAACCATGTCTGGTTTTCAGAAAATTTTTTATAGAAGAATGTAATGTGGAACCATTTGTATAAGCAACAACAATAGCTTCAGCCTGTAATCTTGTATATAGAAGAAACTTTCTCAAATCGAATACTATAAGAATTATACCAAGAAAAGGATATAGGATGGAAGACAATCAGTCAAAAATTGCAATGCAATGGCTTATTTGGGAAAGAGATTTGAGAAAAATTGATTTGAAATGTGCATTTAATGGGAAAAACAAATCGGAAATGTTAAAGTCGATGGATTTTGCGAACAGACTAAAGAAATATTTGAATTTTACGGTTGCTATTATCATGGACATTCAAAATGTTTAACAAACCAGAGGGATTGAGATCAGAGTTTATAAAATCATGTGGATATAAAGTTATTGAGATGTGGGAATGTGAATTCCGGGAGCTAATGAGATACAATGAAAATATGAGATATTTAGAAAATCATAAACATTAATTAATTTAGTTCCTAAAATAATGTCTTTTATTTTTATCTTATGTTTACAAAATAGGTACCACCAAAAGCAATTAACTTCTTTTTGATTTTTATTATTTTTTATTTTTTCATTTCTTACAACATAGAATGGAACGTAATAATAACAAAACAAACTAAAATCGAAGATTTCAGGTTATTTTCTCAATCTTCTTATAGAACAGAAAAAAGAAATCCTACATAACAGATGCACCTATAATTATATAATTATAATTATTTTTCTTTCTTTTGTTTTTATTTTTACTTTTTTACTGCATTCATAAATTTTAATATTGTTTAAAAGAGTCAAACTAGTTTTAACAATTTATTTTACACCAGGTAAACAGAAATTAGAAGAATACAAAATATTTTTTAAGTTCATATGTACTTAGAACAAAATATAGAATATAGAGAAACAACTCATATCCTAAAATAGGTAACATATTTTTCTTATTTTTATTTTACACCTTAAAGCTATAATAACTTTTAACAATTATTAATCTTCTTTATAAGCCAAACTACACTTTCTACTTCTTGTTTGCGTTTTGTTTTTATTTTTATTATTTATATCTTGGTATTCAAAAGTACCTATGAATATTTTTCTTATTAAATAATAAAAACAAGTTTTTTTCGTTTCTTTTATCTCCTTTTACGTATGTAGGTATATTTTATTAAGCGTGCGATTTTGCGCAATTTAAAAAAAATAAACTTAATTTGATCTGAAAAAAATCATCTTTCTATTTGTATGATATCCTATTACAAAGTATCAATGAATTTATTGAAAAACCTAAATATCCTAAACTTGTTCAGTTCATTAACCTTGCCTAACAACTTCTACAGTACCAACAACCTTCATGTCCTACTATACAACCACTTGCAACTTATAAGTTAACAACCCATGCTTATAAACTAAACTTGTCCAGTTCATTAACCTTGCCTAACAACTTCTACAGTACCAACAACCTTCATTTCCTACTATACAACCACTTGCAACTTATAAGTTAACAACCCGAGCTTATAACCTAAACCAAAACAAACAAAACAAGTTTTTGACCTACTAACCAAGAATAACCTACATTAAACCCATCAATCAAAACATAGGTCAGTGGGCGTGGTCTTCGGTGCGATATGGCATGATTTTTCCCCTTCCCCAAGTGCAGGATTACCTACTAGTACAGTTCAAAACCTAATATGTAATATCAATAGAAGTTTGTTTAAAGTTAATAATTGAATATAATTCTAATGTAAGGTTTTATTTAAAGTTAATAATTCAATATAATGCTAACATAAGGTTTTATTTAAAGTTAATTCAATATAATACTAATGTAAGGTTTTATTTAAAGTTAATAATTCAATATGATGCTAATGTATGGTTTTACTTAAAGTTAATAACTCAATATGATGCTAATGTAAGGTTTTGTTTAACGTTAAAAGTTACGACCGCTTCTAGTGGTACGACTTCCTTACGACATGTATAGTAGAGAAAAAATTATTCATATATGTTTGGTCAATAGAGTCAGTTAAGATATTTTACCCTTTACATTAATTAAAAAGAGATTAAATGGTACGCTTTTCAACTTCTAAAGTTTTATTATGTGCTTCTCAATTTGAGTCTTTGTTATGCATGATTTGTTTATAAACACTACAGACTATTTTCCTTCTTTATAGATTTTTATAAGACAAATTTCAAAAATCCTCAAAAACTAATTTTTTAAAAATTTCTCTAGAGTTTTCGTTTTATATGGTGAACTACCATCGGTGTTATTTGTTAGTAATAAGTTAGCAGTACTCTTGTTCATAAAGAAGAATGTAACTCCTCAACTTTTAAAAAAGATAAGGCTTTAATATAAACTTTAATATAATACTTTAATATAACTTAACTAGATAGGCTTTAATATAATAATATCTATATATCGATATTATTGAAGGTGAGTTTGGGATTTTATTAACAGACTTGATGAATTTACACTAAAGTATGATATCACTTCATTATTTTGGGTGATTTCAATATGGAATCTCAAGGTTTGGGAAATACGATTCATATCCAGGTATGTTAAAAAATTTCCATCTTTTTTTAACTAGATTGCACCTAAAACAGTAATATGTGCTTCACAAATGTACTATACGAGTTAATTATTGGATTTCTTTTTCTTGTAAAAAAAACAGGTCACACAGCTAATGTGTGCCGAAATAAAGCAGAAAAAATTAAAAATGTTAAGAAAAGAAATATCACCAGCATCATTATTAGTAAAAAATAGAATCAATTCAATAAGAAATGTTTCGTGTAGCACAGAACCAGAATCAATGCTAATTAAAATGTCCGGCTAGTAATGGAAGTTGATACTGGAGCATGCGTGTCATTAATAGGTTATGGGGATTATGAAGATAAGTTTAGTAATATAAAATTGCAAGAATGTAAATTAAAAATTTGTTTTGTTGTACGAAATGAAATTAAAATTTTAGGTAAAATATCGGTAAAAGTTGTGTATGGTGAACTGGTTGAATTTCTCGACCTAATTGTATTGTAATATAGAAAGAAAAATTTAAACCGTTATTTGATAGAACGTGGATGAAGGCATTGTTACCTAATTAGAAAAGAGAAATTATTAAAGTAAGTGATAATGGAATTAATTTAGTGCATAAAAAGAAACAAAGTAATAGCATTGATAATTGAAATATTAAGAATAAAAATTGTATTTTGAGGAGATTCACAATAAATTTCCTTATGTCATATCAAATGATCCAAATCAGACTAATGTGGGGTATCTTGCAGAAATACAATTAAAGGAATCTAGATCAGTTTTTCACAAATGCCCCGTGCCCTGTTTTAAAAATATGGCTTTATGACGCATTCAAATGAGTCATAAATCCATATTTCCAATCCATTCAAATGGGTCACAAAGCTATTTGGTGTTATGTCTCATTTGATTAAAAATACTTTAAAAGAAAAACTATTTCACAATAATGTTAAAATTTTTATGATTTTTTTTCACAGTCAGAATTAAATATTTTTCGTATGAAAATCTGAAACCTTTTGTTTTACCCTCATGATTTCAAATTTTTTGTTCTGTAAAAATGAGATACAAAAATTATTGCTAAATAAAGGTTGCCCTTTTCTGGTTTCTGCCTATATATATGTATCTATTTGGATGAATTTTATAGTCGGTTACGACACCAGGGTTGTTCCTTTTTCCAGAATATTTACATATATATACTGGAAAAAGCGAATATTCTGATTTTGTAACCAACTCTAAAATCTTTCCTAAGTATTTTCTTTCATACATATTACACCACCAAAGCAAACATTTCTCAACATCAATTAAACAACAATTATACAAAAAAATTATATTTGAATCAGAGAATAATTTAATTATGGCTTTATGACACTAAATGTTTTATAAAAATATGGCGTTATGAGCCATTCAAATGAGTCATAAGACATATTGGGAATATGGCTTCATCACTCATTTGAATGGGTCATAAAGCCATATTCGTGAAATATAGTTTTAAGACTTATGTTTTTATGACATTCCACCTCATATATAGTGCATTACCTAAAACAAGATGGCAGTATTAAGATATGTATGGACTGTAAAGTCACAATTATTTTATTATTTTATTAGAAATGAGAATTATGCAATTCCTAATATTGATAATATTTTAGCAAATTTGAGCAGTTGTAATTTCTTCTGTGTGTTGGACCTTTCTGGAGCATATCTTCAATAAAATTATGCAGAAAAATGTAAACCATTTTTAACAGTCAACACTATTAAAGATATGTAGCAGTACAGAAGTTACCATTCAGTGTTGCTAGTGCACCATCTATTTTCTAATCAATAATTGACCAAAATATATTAGTGGGGTTCTCAAATGTTATGGGATATTTAGATGATATAATTATAGGTTGAGATTCAGAATTAGAATTCAAGAAATTGTTTGAAGTTTTAAGTAAACTAAATTAACATAAAGCTGAAATTATATTGATTAATGCAAATTTTTAGAAAAATAAAAGTAGAATATCTAGGTCACATTATTACATTTAATGAAATATGACATAGATAAATAATAAATTAAAATAAAATAAATGCAGTAAAATCAGTATTTCCACCCAAAAAAATAACAGAATTGCAATCATATTTAGATTATTAATTGATACCAAATTTAGCGGGAAAACTTTCTAACATTCTAACTTTCTAACATGAGAGTACATTACATTAAACTTTAAAACTTTCAAACTTTCTAACATGAGAGTACATTACAAAAAATGTAAAATTTAATTGGACAAGTAATTGCAAAAAAGTTCGACAATCCAATTCAAGTGATAATGTATTGCAGTTGTTTGATAAGCCTACCGTAGTTTCAACAGATGCAAGTCGATATGGAGTTGCCACAATTTTATCTCATTTAATTAATGGGCAAGAAAAGCTGGTAATTGTACGGAACAAATGGAGAGAAAAGTTGTTCTTCATTACACATGAAAAAAGTTTTCACATACCTTTATGGCAAAGAATTTATTATTTAGACAGATAAAATAATTTTCAAGTAATTAAAAATTAAAACTCACCCACTACTAAAAAGTTCAAAAAGATTTACAAGCATATTGTAGTCACCTTAAAAGCAAGAGAATGGAGTATTTGCAAAGAATTAGAAAAAGTAGCAATGATTTCTTTCGCTTCTTTAGCAGCAGCAAAATGAATCTATGAATCAACAGTAATATGAACCTTATTTTAGTTAATATATCAACTAGCTTTAAGGAATTAAAATCAACAAATAATAAAGGTAATACTTTTAATGATCTTAAGATTACTTTAACAACTGTAATGGTATGAGAGGTAAGCTTAAGAAATTATATGTTGATGCTAACTTGTGCTAGTTATTACCGAAATATGGCTAAACGGTTCTTTCAAAAAATGAAGAAATACTGGATAGTGATTGGTCGATTTATAGAAAAGGATGGGGATTTTTTTTTTTATTTATTTTTTTTAATTTCAGATAATTTTACAATGTATATAAAATTATGTATAAGAAATTAAATTAAAACTAAACTTATTTCCAGTATTGTATTTATGAATATTTTCTCTATTTTTTAAAACTAAGTTTGATTTAAGATTAGTATTTAGAATTTTATAAATATATTTGCATTTTCCAAAGTAGATTAATTGGTTTATATCCAATTCATTAATAGTTTTATATAGGTAATTAGTACTAGTTTGGGATTAAATTTGAAAAGAATTTTAAGCGCTTTGTTTATTAAAATACCAATTTGTTTAATATGAAAACTTGAGCAATGGCTCCAACTACATATATTATTATTTTTTTTTCCCCTAAGGGAGGTGGGAATCTTCCAAAGACACCAAGAATTTCCCCCTTGGTGGTGTCAGATTCTTACTGACTAAACCCACCTCCTTCTTTAGCCAATATAATGGAATGAAACCCTTAACTACGAACGCAGTATATTGGCTAGGGAGTAGGGATAGGAAAGGATAGGAAATGGACACGGAAACATTGAATTGAGAGTGGGAGTGGGGAATTGAGAGTGAGAGTGAGAGTTTTTTGTTTACTTTTCGGCTTTTCATATTTATATTTGAAACACTTGGGAGTATTTTTTATGATGTCAGCAAATGATATGTTTTGACCTATATTTGATTTTTTTTCCATAATTAATTTCTTGCATATCTCATCATTTTTTTCCACTGCCTTTAAAAAAGTTTCATTCAATTTATCACTTTGTGATTTAAATTCCTCAGTAATTTGTACCATTTTTTCCATTCTTTTCTTTGCATTGAACTGATTTCTTCAAGTCGATTTCTATAACTTGACTCTGTTGCCGTAAGTAAACTTTTCAGCTCATTTTCATTTTCTATAGCTCCTTCGAAATCGTCTTTATATTCTTTCAAATATTCATTGTTTTTTACCATTGCCCTTTCCATATTTTGTACAATTAAGTCCACATTCTTGATATATTGGATACAATCTTCACAGATAAAATGTATTGAAGCATTTGTGTACAGTATATTTATGGTAGAACTATCCACCCCCGAACATTTAAATGCTTCATGATATGTTTTTTTACAAACTCCAGCACATTCTAATCTGGTTTCTCCCTTTATTTTTGTTTTGTACTTATGGCACGCAGCCATTTGTGATCAATTTATTACAAAAATATTTTTTATAAAAAAAAAAAGAAAAACACTGACTTAGTTAATTTTAATTCAATTAATTATTCGTATTTTAAGTATTTTTAACCGTACAATAAAATAAGTCTGATTCTTTACACGCTCGAATCGTTTGACATTTCTCTACGAACCGTTGAGAACACAGTGGCGACGGTGTAAATTGCTTGCAGTCAATACCAACTTATCTAGTGTTGCTTTAATCACTAGGGTATCCATCTCTTTCAATCATCAATTCATCAAAGTAAACTTAGGTAATAACTTTCTATACCTATGAATAGTTTAGTTTCCGTCCAATTCTGACAATTCTTCATTTCCGAATATCTAATATGATTTAATATCTAATATCTAAATTGATTGAAAGATGATTCAATTTTATTTTTGGCGATTTTAATCGTCCTGCACTGACTTTTATTGTAAACGATTCAGATAATTTGTTACTACCAATTAACTTTCATGACGACATTGATTTTCGATATTATTAGTGAATTCTATGGTAACGATTTACAACAAGTTATCCAAATAAAAACAATAAGTGGTTAGATCTAGCATTTTCAAATGCATATGATAGAGTGGTGGTAAAACTCGCAGATGATGTAGTCAACGTGTTCATATACCTCATTACAACGAAATCATCTTCCACTTCTACTTCTATTCTATAATTTACTGAACTGAACATACTGAACAGAAGCAAGTAATAAAGTTATTTTTTCTATATAAAGAATATTAATTTTGTGTTTATGGGCCCATATCTTCTAACAGTAAACATCATTAATTAACAAAGCATACGCTTTGTTATAAAATTGTTTTATTAATCTAATATTAACCATATAAATCGGACCAATAATTTCCAAATTATAGCTCTTTTAATCAAATTTTTTTATAATTTAGTATGTAGATACATTGTACATATGTAGATATGATACTATATTTCTGTATAACAATATACGTTTTTTTTAAACTAATTTCTGTAAATGAATTCTGTAATGTTAGAATACGATAGCAATATTAACATTTTTTTTTTTAAATATGCAAATTTAAATATAATATTATTAAAAAAACCACAAAATTTTTTTTAAAAATTGAAAATTTTATTGTAAATTTTTGTTTTATATTATTAAAAATAATTAAAATTGAAATAATAATCAAATTTGTAAAAATCTTTTTTTTTTTTAATTTTATTTAATTTGAGATAATTTTACAATAATATATAAAATTATGTATAAAAAATTAAGTAATTTTAAAACTATAGCTTATCACTAATATTTAAATAACTTTTTACAATTTTTCTAATTTCTAAGATTTTTAAAAATTTTCTAATTTCGAAGATTTTTTACAAATTTTCTAAGTTTACTTTTAAATATGCTTAAATTTTGACTATTTTTAATTTCTACTGCTAGCGAGTTGAAAATATTTGATTTTTATGAACAATGGATCCAGCTGTAGGTATATATTGTACCTAATTCTTGATAATATGTGGCAATGATATATAAGTTTAGCCGCATAATTCGGAATATCCCCCATTCTTCTGATAGCCGTTGTTATAGGAATAATTTTTTTCTTAATGTTTTTATGTGTTTATCTCATCTTAAGTACTTAACATTATCAACTTGTTCTAATATAGTTTCCTTTACCTTAAGCGTAATAAGGAGCTTTTAGACATACCGAGCAGCAGAACGCAACTACATAAAAAAAGTTTACTTCCAACGGCCATAAATATCTACAACACTATGCCGAAAATAATAAAAGATAGATAAAGAATGTTGCAGAGTTTAAAAAAAGGCGATAAAATATATAAAAGCAAATACATCTGTATTTACTTAATGTAGCAAGCAGACAAAACAATGCTGGAAATAAAACATCAAAAGACAACTACACGGAGAAATGGAGAAATGGAGAAACGACAACTCCACACCAGTTACTAGCTGTATGAGTTGTCAACACACTCATATGTAATTAAAATAATGTTTTCCAAAAGTAATTGTATATTTTGAACAAGAAATAAATAAATAAATAAAAATAAATAATATTATCATCTATTTTCTTTTGCATTTTGAATATTATATAATTAGTTTTTTTTAGCATTTATACATAGTTCATTTTAGTCCAGCCAGCTTCAATATATCTTTAAGTAGTTATTTAGTATATTTTCAAGCTCTTCTAATGTTTTCACTTTTGCTATAAGGTTGATGTCATCTGCATAAATGTTATATTTTGATATAATGCTATTTTTAGGTATGTTTATTTTAAACAGTAGATACAATAACGTACGCCTGTTTACAGCAGATACAATAACTAATGAACTTTGTGGTGCGCCTGTTTTTATTACTAGTTCATCACTTAGTACTTCATTAACTTTAACAGATTGGGTTCTATTTGTCAAATAACTTCTTACTAAGAAATTACTGTTACCTCCAATTCCTAAAATGTCTAGCAATATGATAAGTTTAAAATGATTTACCATATCAGATGTTTTTGTTAAGTCAATAAATACTGCGCCAATATAGTAGCCGTCATCTAACGCATCATAAATATGTTCCAGAGTTGCTGCGATTGCTGAATCTGTACCACTATTTTCTAATTGTTTTTGTAATGAAGCTTCTTATTCTTGAATTAATAACTTTTTCGTATATTTTGAAATTGAATTTAGAATTGAGATTGGTCTATAGCTACCACAATCTTCTTTTGATCCGTTTTTGTGAATAGGAATGAAATATGCTTTTTTTAACGGACTGGGAAATATACCATCAGTGAAACTTTCATTTATCAATGTCACTAAAGTATGCGTATTATAATATTTACCAACTCTTGTAGATCTCTTACTGTTATTTTATCCAACCCTGGAGTTGCATTTTTATTTAATTTCATAATAATTTGATGGATTTCTTCTTCTATAACTGTAATAAGAAACAACGGGTTACTATTGCCTAAATTTTGTGAACAGTTAGTAAAATCGTTGGTATTTTGAATGTTTTTTCCAATACGTTCTCCTATTTCAGTAAAAAAATTATTGAAAGTATTTTCTGTTTCATTATCATTTCTAGTTTTTTCACCATTGGTTTTTATAACATGAGTAACATTTTTCACTTTATCTTCATTGGTATTTTTTATAGAATTATTCAATATTTTCCATAATTTCCTCCCCTTTAAGAATTCACTCACGGCTTTTTCAATATTTCTATTCATATAATTTTTTTTAGCTTCTTTTATTAATTTTTCCACTTTTTTCTTCATTTTAATATATTTTGCCTTTTTTGGGCTATTGGTTGGATCATTTTTATGTTGATTATATAATGTCTTTCTTATTTTTAGCTTATCATAAATAAAAGGTGTTATCCAGCTGTTATTTCTCGTTCTCATTGGTATTGTCTTTGTACATATTTCTTTTGCTTCTTGGATCATTTTAACTAAAGTTTCAACTTCTAGAATATTAATATTTTCTATTTTATATTTTACTATGAAACGCATGTCATTATAAATCGATTTTGTTTATGTTGTACTTTTTCATTTATGACTTCTCAATATTAATTGCTTTAATAGTTACTATTGCCAATTAACACCATAATTGCCGTTGATGTTTGTTATTATGTGATCAATTAGGGTTCTAGAGTTACTTGTATTTCTTGTATTTTCCGTTTTATTAACTATTCCAGAAGTTGCTACAATATCCTTATATTTAATAATTATATAATTTGACTTATCTACCAGTTTAAGTTCAAGAAACTCAATAAATAAATTGCTTCCACTGGAGATATATAAAATGTACCGATTTTTAATTTTGGTTTAGGATTTCAATTACAGTAAAGTTATATTTTTCTTAACATATTTGATTGAAACTAATATTATTTTTAATAAAAGTAGCAGTCCCACCTCCTCTTTTTTTATCTCTACAGTTGTAAACTGCTTGATAATTAGGGATGAAAAGATACCTACTTTTTCATAATCATATATCTAAACCTCTGTATGTATTGCTAGATCATTTGAAACATCTTTATTGCAGATCCTTATGTTTCCGTGGTATCTATCATATATTTTTCGAAGTTCCTGATAATCAGTTGGTAGTCTTTTGTTGATTAATTAGAACCTTTATATTGGTTCCATCAAAGCAAATTTAATTTTGATCATGGAAAAATTCTAAATATAATCTTACACTTGTTATAAATTTTGTAATCCCTTAATCTGGAAAGAACATATACAGTTAGGGGTGACATACAGCCTTACAACTAGGAGTCACATGGGATCAACAAAACTTTTGCTATCATCTTGGAATTTGGAGTCACCTATTTTTTATTTTCAATTTTGTTCTGTGGATTTATTGTTTCCAATTGCCTTTATTCTAATTAGGGTACTTGGAGTCTCTTATTTCTTTTATTACTATTATCATTGCTTTCACTAATTTTATAATTTTTAATATACTATTATTTTTATTTTCTTCAAGATTACTAATATTAGTAGTACAACCAACCCTATTATTAATACTAGCATTTTTATTTTCTTCAAGATTACTAATATTAGAAGTACAAACAACCCTATTTGTATTATTATCAATAGTTTTATTTTTATTTCAATTACTTTTAGGTCTAGTATTTTTATTTGACCGTAATTTTGTTGTTGAACTTACATCACTGAGCCGATTTGGGCAGCTTCGCTCAATGGTGTAAGTTCAACAACATGAAACTTAATGCTGATAAATTTTCATAGGAGAAGGGATGGTCAGATTTTTAATTTTGATTACACTTTAAGCGAAACTTTACTGTGCAGATGGGACACTGTACGTGATTTGGGTACAGTTCTCAAGGCTCACTATGATTTTATAATTAGTAAGGCTAATTCAGTCTTGGCTTTCATTAAATGCTAGGGAGCTGAGTTTCGGGACCCTCACCTATCTAAATTAGTATATATAACTTATGTGAGACCAACAGTTGAGTACGCGTATCATTGTGGCCTTCATATTGTAGCATATATTGTAGCATTACCAATATCAATGGTAAAATTAAGGCTTTTCAGAATCGGTTTTTGCGATTTCCCTCACTAATTTTTAAATTTATACTGTTATAGTATATTTTTTCACACATGTTTGTGATTTATTTTTGCAAAAATATTTATGAGCCTTTCTTTTCCTCCTTTCGTCATAAATTTGTATGAAATTTTTCATCACGATTTTGTATGAAATTTTTCTACCTCGATTAAATGCATTTACTTTAAAGTGTTGTGTTGGATGTGTTCTATCATAGGAAAATAAAATATAGCTATAATGTTGTTTAGTATAGATATAATTTCTAAATATGATAACATTTGAAAAAAAAACCTCCATTCTATCTAGATTTTTCTTCCACACAGACATACATACATTACAAAAAGTAATAAGAAAAACAGAAAAAAAAAAGAAAATAAGTTACATGGATAACATCACATACATGTCGCATGATGTTTAAATTATCCTTCATTCGGATCTTATACTCTTATTCTTAATAAATGAGAGAGACCCCAGAATAACCCAGTTGGAAATCGACACATGCATTACCAATGTAATGAACGATTTATTAAGTCTTTGGAGTAATTTATATAAAAATGTTATATTTAAAAAATGAATATGAGCGAAAATATAAGTTATCTAGTAATGGAAAAGGTATTACCAATAATCAAGCGACAGAAAATAAAAGAAAACGTTGGTTACTATGTAACGAAAAAAGTAATGGACGTTAATGTTCAAAATGTTGATTACCGTGTAATGCAGAAGGTAATGAGCACGATAATTAAGCGACAGAAAATAAGCGAAAACGTTGGTTATGTAACGAAAAAGTAATGGACGTTAATGTTCAAAATGTTGATTACCGTGTAATGGAGAAGGTAATGAACACGAATTAAACTGTCGCCGACTAGACTATCAATGATGATAAAATGATAAAAGAACAGTTATTTTAATATTTTGGAATATTTTAAATCAGCATTGCTTTCAGTATGTATAAATGTTTTAATTGTGAAAGAAGTTAAGTATTCAATAGTGATTTTGTATAATAAAATTTTAAATTAAAAACGTTGTCAATACCAAAATTTTTATTGTTTTGTGATATAAATATTGGCTGCTTATTATTTAAGGTATGTATATTTAATATTATATGTATATCATAATATTTCATTTAATTTCCTTTTTTGTACTACATAACGTAAATGTACGTACTTCGCCACCTTAAGGAAAAATAAATTTGAAATTTTAAAAATAAGAAACGTATAAGCTTTTTTCAATTTAATTTTGTCTCTAATTGGCCATGGTGAAAAAAAAAATTTAAATATCTAATTACTTAGATGAAAAATAACTAAATATTTTTAAAATTTATTAAAAAAATTGTATTTTAAATTTTATAATTAAAATTATTTAAGTTTAAAATTGTAAAGTTTGTGGTAGTTAAATGTATTATTTAGCATGAAGTGCTTTAAATATTATTATTTATTAATTATAAGTTTTTGCTAGTTTATTATTATTTTAATTATTTTCCGTTTCAAGAAAAATATTAACATTATGGGCAAAAAAAAATTTCATATAATGCTTTAAAAATATATTGCAAAACTTTTTTATTTGAGAAAAACAGAAGGTGGCGGAATTACGTACTATGACGGTAATTTTTATTTTTATTTATTTATTCATTCATTCTCAAAGAGCCCATTCGCTCGTACAGAGTGTGTGTTAAATAACAACAAAATAACAATTAAAATTCAGTGCATTAGTAATAAAAACATGAAAATAAGAACAATAACAACTAATATAATAACTTACGATAACTAAATTAAATTAAATTGAAATCCTTATCAATGTAAAAAATAAAACAACAAAAGGAAAAATATATTAACTTTATAAATATTTTTAAGTATGTACTTATTAACTAGATTGAATTTTAAATTTTATTTAAATAGAATTCATTTAATTTTTTCTTAAATACATCTAATTTAGCTATAGTTTTAATTTCATTTGGCAATTCATTATAATTTCTATACCCTAAATTGTAAACTTTTAAACCTAAACCCAGCCCATTAAACCTAATTTTTGATGACGTTGTTCTTATATTAGTAGCAGATCTTGTACTGTAATTATGATATTCTGTATTAAACATTGGTGTTACGTTTGTATAAATATTCTGTGTCAACATCATATGAATTTGTGTAGAAAGTTTGCATTTTATATGTAAAATTAGTAGTAGGCAAAATATTATGGGACCTATGAATTATTTTGTTTGAGCTTCTTCTTTGATATCCAAACAAATTTTTTATCGCTTTATTTTGTATCTTCTGCATTGAGTTTTGATCTTTGATGTACGTGTTTCCCCATATTTGTATTGCGTACGTTATCGTGCTATGGAACATACTATAATACAGGGATCTTTTCATATTTTGTGGTATCCTGTTGCTAATTAATTTGAAAATACCTGCCATTCTTCATGTTTTTTTTAACTGTTCATTTATTTGCAAATTCCAATTCAAATTATTATCTATTATAACACCTAGGTATTAGTATGCAAAAACTTTCTCCAGTTTGTAATTGTTGTAATCAATACTAATATTTTGGTTTTGTTTATTCTTAAATATTACATATTTCGTTTTCTTTGTATTCACAGTTAATTTATGCCTGCCCATCCAAGCATTAATATTTAATAAATCTTCATTTATAGCATTTTCCAAGCATACAGATGACTTACCACTATAAACCATTGCCAGATCATCTGCATACATAATAGGTTTACCATTTAATTTCATACCAAAGAAGTCACTTATACAACAAGAGAATAGTGTCGGACCTAAAGAACTATCCTGTATTACCCCATAAGATATATTGTTCAGATCACTTTTTATTTTTCCACACTCAGTGAACTGCATCCTATTTGAAAGATAATTTTTGAACCACCTGTATTCCTTACCTTTGACCCCGTATTCATATAGTATTCTCAACAGTATAGTTCTGTCAACAGAATCAAAAGCTTTTTGCAAGTCAAAGAAAACAGCAACAACTTGCTTTTTATCATCAATACCTACTTGTATTTCAGTAACTATGTCAAATAATGCGCCTTGTGTACTAGAGTTCCTTTTAAACCCATATTGTTTAGTACTAGTTAATTTTTGATTTTCTAGATAGCTAACAAGTTGCTCATTAACATAAGTTTCGATGATTTTGCTGAATATTGATGAAATAGATATTGGTCTAAAATTGTTGATATCATTGGTATCACATGAGTTCTTATAAATAGGAATAACTCTGCTTATTTTCATGATGTCAGGCAGTTCGGCATGATGAAGTGATAGGTTTATTAATCATTTAATTGGATCAGCTAGTTCCTCCTTACAGAACTTGATTAGATTAGGTGGAATTTCATCTGCACCTGATGAAATAACGTTTGTAAGTTTATTTATTAATTTTGAAGTACTGCTTATATCTATTGATTTAAATTTAAACTGACTGTCAGTTCTAGCTTTTGGAAAATAAACCATACTAAATTTTTTCGCCATTTGCTGACCAATATTACAGTAAAATAAATTGAAATTATTAACTTTTTTCAGTTTTTCTTCAATATTAAGTGCAACATCTGAATAGAATTTATTATTATACGTTTTTTGTCCATTAATTATTTCTTTTATATATTGCCAATTTTTTTTTATACCGCCATTTGCTTTTCTAAACTGCTTATTATCATATTTTTCTCTTTTTATTTTCTTTAATGTTGTACATTTATTCAGCCAAAACTTATATTTTGATTTAATATACTCAAGAGTTTTTGTTTTGTACTAATTTCTTATACCAATAATTTCTATAAGCTCGACACATTCCTTATCTATCCATGGAGCTGAATATCTACTACTTTTTTCATTCATTTTTCTCACAACGGTAGCTTTTTTCATTGCATTTTTTATTGTAGATGTCACAGCTTGTCTGCTAAATTGCTTAATTTAATTTCATTGATAACAGCGCCATTTAATTCATTTTTGATAAGATTGTAATTTATGTTTTTAATCAGCTGATTTTCTATATTTTTTTTATATACATTTGTTACATTATTTAATTCAATTATCATACCCATATGATCTGATATGTCATTATGAAACAGTGAAATATATAGATTTAAATTAGGATTATTAACAAGAACATGATCTAAACAAGTATTCGAATCTGGTCTTGTAATTTCCTTATTACAAAAAAAAATGAATTAGTTTCAACAATGGCTTTGTAAGTTTTAATATTATTATCTGTTTTGTTTTTAATATTGAAATTAAAATCACCAATTATTAATGAATTTTTATTTTTTAGATTTTGCAGAAGTGACTCGAATTTATCAAAAAACTTATTGATATTATTTATTGTATTTTCTGGAGGCCTGTAAACCGCTGATATTGTACAAATTGTGTTATTTACATTTACACTAACAATACTGTTGTACTCATCGCAGTAAATATCATGTATTGAATATTTCAAAGAATTGTGTATGAAAATCCCAACACCTCCAGTTCTATTTTGGTGACACGAGAACACTTTTGAATATTCCTGATATTAATTATATCGAGGTCTCTGATATATCTGATATATCTACAATCCAGGTTTCGGTAATAGCAATTAAATGAACAGTATAATTAATAGAGTCTAGCAAATAAGTGATATGATTTAATTTATGTTACAAACTTAAATAAAATCTTTAACTGCATTTAAATAAAGAATTTTTATTGAATTTATATCTTTTATAGTTATTTCATTTATATTATACAAATTAGTTTTAACATGGGTGTTAATAGGCATATCAAATGAAACTTCAGTCTACATTCAAATTACTATCTTGTAGAACTTTTATGATTTTTGAAGTTGATGTTTTTCTTATAAATATTTTGCCATTTTTAAGCCATGCAAACTCTATTACTTTATCTCTTTTTAAGTCCCTAGCTTTTTTAAATAATATACTAAAATATTTTGTAAGCTTTTCAAAATATAAAAATTTGATAAAAATAGAATTATTTTTCTGTGAACTTGATTTAGTAAATATATCTATTTTCAATCTCCTTTTCTTTACAGCATTCTTACAAATACTTACATTTACGTTATTTATAATATTATATATGCAACATATTATATGTAATTAACATTCTGATTTCAAACTAAAAACTGAAATGTTTGAAGTATATAGAATAAATAAATAATTGTTTTTTATTATTAACAAAGTAATTGAAAGATGTTAAGTAAAAGACATTTGAAAAGACTTGTTAAGAAACAAATTCAGAATATTGATGCAATTGAAATTCCCAGTAGTGATACTAGTTTATGCTCTGTTGAAGATGACTTTATTCAAAATGAAGATGCAAACTTAAATGAATTTGAAGAACGCCATGAAATCGAATCAGCCAATCGAATCGATAGTCAGCCAACATTACTTGATAAGTTGAAAAAATAGGGCGGAAAACATTATATTTCTCGTACTTCATTTGACGACTTGCTAAAAATTTTTGGATCTGAAAATATAAACACCCCTTGTTCAAAAATAATTAGGAAACACAAGAATCAATTTGTAACTCGAACAGTTGCTCCTGGTGATTATTTACATATCGGTTTGGAAAAGCAATTGCAGAAAATCTCTCACATATTGAAAGAAATGGAAGTTGTTAAATTAGATATTGGTATTGATGGTTTACCATTATTTAAAAGTTCTAATTTAAGTTTGTGGCCCATATTAGCTAAACTAATACCAGAAATAAATATTAAAGTAATAGTTATGGTGTTTTCTTGGGAAAACAGAAACCTCATAGCCTCAATAATTATATTAATGATTTGGCAAATGAAATTAAAAATTTAAATAATTATGGTCTTCGTCTTGAAGAAAAAATAATAATAGTAGAAATTAGGAGTTTTATTTGCGACGCTCCTGCAAGGGCTTTTGTATGCCAAACCGTAGGGCACAACTCTTTTAATGGATGCAGTTAATGTACTCAAAGAGGAATTAAAATTAACAAAACGACTGTTTACAGTACATCTAATGGACTAAGTCGAACTGATCAAGACTTTAGAAATAGAAAATATGAAGAATATCACAAGAATTTAGCAGATGATAGCAATTCCCATTAGACCCAATGCATCTTATAGATTTAGGAATAACGAGAAAAATTTTACTCGCTTTGATAAATAACAAAATCTGAAAAGTTACAATTACATCAAAAAGAAGCTCTTTCAGTAAAATAAACATCTTTTATCCCTCATATTCCTAAAGAATTTTGTAGGAAACCAAGAAGATTGGATGAAATATATAAATGAAGAGCTACAGAATTTCGCTAATTTCTTCTTTACACGGGTATTGCAATATTGAAAAATATTGTTGATGAAAATTTTTTTTATCATTTTTGTTTATTACATTGTGGATACAGATTATTGTCATGTGAAGAAACCTACATACAGAATATTGAACCAGTTAATGATATGTCTAAGCATTTTGTTGAAGAATTTCCACATATATACTCAGATGAAAAAGTTAGTTATAATGTTCATTCTTTGTTACATATCACACAATGTGTTCGGGAATTGATTTTTTAAATAGTTTTTCTGGATATAAATTTGGCTCAGGATCCGGAAATATTGGGTGTTAAAGAAAATAAATATGAAATATGGAAATATTTTCCATATATATTTATATGGAAATTATTTCGTTTAAAACTTCAAATTATTATTTGACATTAAAAGCTCCTGATAAATTTTGCTTCATGCAACTAGGATTTGGAGTTCTAATAAAGTATATGTGAGTTACAATTTATTTCATCACTTATTCTTAAATAATACAATCAATATATTACTATTTATTTTTTATTTTTATATCTTATTTAGAAAACTATTATTAATAATATTTTGAAAAGAAATGAAGTAACTAAAGAGTTGACAAAAATAATAATTACAGTTAATTAAGAAATATTGATTTCCCTTGGCATTTAATGTTTTTTCTACTACTTTGTAATTTATTATTACATGAATAACCTTGTAAACTAAGAGGTACTTTATATTTGTCACGTTGATTACCTCCTTAATTACCTTGGCCTTATTCAATATTACTTTGCAATTCATAATTACATGCGTAACTTAGGAAATTAAAAAGTATTTTATATTTTTCGCATTGATTACCTCTTCAATTACTATATATTACAAAACTACACATTACTTTTTAATGACATCGCTATGTTAAAATTCATGGATGCGGTAAGCAATGTTCGATTATCGCTTACTTTATATCTTACTATAACTTAGGTAACTACTTTTCCAACTGGGAATTTATTTTTAATCTACTCTCAATTAAAAAGCTTTGATGGATTTAGATAAAACCCACTTCAAATTTTAGCTGAACCATTTAAATAAAAAAATATTCACACATGCATACGTATATACTTTTATCCAAATTAACTTTTTTCTTTAATTAACATTTAAATTCAAGTAAAACATAAACAACACAAAAAAAATTGACGATGAATATTGAAAAAAGAAAACAAAACTTCGGCAGTTTGTTTGCTACATTACAGAATTAATTACAGACATTTAAAAGTAAAAGAATAAAATTATATATACATATAATATAATATAATATAATATAATAAAATTATATAAAGAATATTAAAAAAATACTATTGCTAAATGCTAATTATAATATAATATTATACAATTCTATTACAGAATCTTATTATAACATCATCGAATTCTAATATACTTTGGTAATAATTTAAAACTAAACAAAAAAAAAAACAAAAGCCATGTTCATCAATGGTGATTTAAATACTAACTTGATTTTAGATAATATAAATATTGAAGTAGTTAATGAAATAAAATATTTAGGATTTTTAATTGATAATAAAGTTAATTTTAAAAGTCGTGTTAGTTATATCTGTAAAAAAAATCTCAAAAAAATTATACTTTTCTTCTAAGGTCAAAAAACAACTATCAATTATTAGTACAATTAGAATTTTAAGTACAATGATCAAACCGCATTTTGATTTTTGTTCTACAATCACACTCTTTTTACCAAATTTAAGTTTGGATAGATTGCAAAAATTAATAAATCGAGGAATGAGAATAATTCTTTAATATAATAGATATACTCCTATTTTAATTATGCTAGATACTTTGAAATGGCTCTCAGTTATTCGAAGGTTAAAATTTAATGTTTTATTGTTTGTTTTTAAAATTAACAAGTAAATGTAACAGTAAGTCGATGCAACCAACTTATTAATACCCTACACCTGAATAATTCGAATTAAATTAAAAATATATAAGTTTTTTACGCAGCTGCTTGAACTTCTTCCCTTTTCTGTCTTATTCAACTCGAATTTCAGGAACGTAAAAGAGGCATCCTCTTGGGATATGCTTGACACCTTTGTAAAAAATTTTAAGTTTCTATCTTTATTAATTTCGAAGATTGTTAGTCCTTGGGAGGTGTGTGTCAGGTACCAGAATTACCACTCCAATTCATCGAATCCATCTCAGGAACATAAAGAAAACATGCCAGAACACCATTGTACTAAATTTAAAGGTTCTACTTTTGTTGGTTTTGGAGATATGCTCGTTGCTCTTGTGATCGTCCGGTGGGTTTCAAAATACGAACCCATGGTTCAAATTCTTTCAAATGTCAGTTTCCAATTTTACAGAAAAGAAAACATAACAGAACACCTTTGTATTAAAAATAAAAGTTCTATCTTTGTTGGTTGTGGAGATATACTCGTTTACTCTGGGGCTCGTCCGGAAGCTTTCACGATTTGAACCCATTGACCAAATCCTCACAAATTTCAGAAACATAAATCAAACATGAAGGAACGCCATTCTGCCTAATTTAAAGGTTATATCTTTGTTGTTTTTGGAGATAATCTCATTTGCTCTGGGGTTCGTTCGGAAGCTTCCAAAATCCAAACCCACGGACCAAATCCTCTTAAATGTCAGAGACATAAATCGAAGGGGAAGGAACATCATTGTACAAAATATAAATGTTCTTCTTTGTTGGTTTTGGAGATAATCTCGTTTGCTCCGGAATCATTCGGAAGCTTTCAGAATCCGAACTTATGGTCCGATTTTGTCCAGATGCGAACTTAGCTAATTACGAACTTCCTTTCGTAATTAGTAACCTACTATATAAATTGCATCAAGATAGCTTTATTAGTTTTTGAGTTATCGTGCGAACGAACGGACGGACGGACGGACAGACATCGTTAAATCGACTCAAGAGGTGATCCTGATTCAGAATATTTATACATGTCCATATCTAACTCACTTCCTTTTGGTGGTTACAAACACCATACCAAAGTTAATATACCCTATACTTTAGGTGTAGGGTATAAAAATAAGTTAACACCTAGTTATTTAAGTAATAGATTAACTTACGTAGGAGATGTATAAAACTATATACTTTAAGATTTTGTTTTATTGCATTTCTCCGTCACATAAATGTGGAGAGGGAATTACACAGCCTTTCTTGTTCAGGTGTGGCTGTAAATGTCGTAAGGGGGAATAACTCTTACGACGTGTGGGATTCGAACCCACACTCCCTTGGTCTTTTCAGCATATTTTATAAGCTATTACCCACTAGGCCACCGAGGTCCCAATTTAAGAAATATTTTAGGTTGTCGTGTAAATTTTTTTCAGAAATGAAGGTTCCAACAACGCATTAATATATTCAGGTTTATAATATACTTTATGGCAGTGCGTATAAAGTAAATTTAATTAATAATTTTGATTATTTTAATATTTAATTGAATAAGATTTTTCTAAATAATTTTTTATTTATTTCTATATTATACATTTTTTCAACTAGTTGAGTTCAATTATATACTTAATTTATCTTATTTTTATTTTATATGAGGTATTATTTGTTATGTATGAATATATTGTATTTAAAAAAATAGATAGTACTTATATATTTTACTAAATAAAGGAATAAATAAAAAAATAAATAGAATACATTTAACGAAAATGAGTATATGAGTACAATACATTTAAGAGATAATTGCCACTGCCAAGAACAAAATTTTAATGATCACATACCTTTACTAGACACTGTTGTAAATCGCTCCAAAACCCAAATAATCGAAGCAAAAAAAGCAAAGAAACAGAAAATATTCAATCATAAAAGAATTTTTTTTAGATATAAATGATATACCTAATAACGCATCAGATATAATCCAAAGCAATAAAATAGCAATTGATTCAAAAGTAGGAGCCTCCATTGCAACCAATTACAATAAAAGTTAATATAACTCTTCTCAAATAATAAAAAAGTTAAATTTATAAAATGTAGTCATTTGCAATTGACATAGAAGATGAAAATGAAGTGTTAAAACAAATTCCTCTGTTTCATTAAAGAGAATCGGGACATTCTTTATTATTTTTTTTTTTCTTTATTATTAATAGTCTAATATACATAGTATACAATGTTTCATTTGAACAAAATTTTTGAATATATATACAAACATTTGTTTTATATTTTACAAAATATTAGTTTTGAAATTAAATTATAATTTAGTTGTATTAGTCTAATTCTTATTTAAATGAGCTAAAGTATACGCTATTTATATTAAACTTAGTAATATCCAAATACGACCTTAGCCTAAGCTGTATGATCTCATATTATTTTAATTTAATTTTAATTTTAACGTTTATAATTGCAATCTTAATTTTAAGTCTCAAATATTATATTTAAATTTCAACTTTTATTTTAATATACTTATAAAATTCTCTTATATATATGTAATTTTTTTAAATAAATTTACCAATGTTCATGCAAAACTATAAATGAAACTACTTTAATGCCATTGACTCTAGTTATGAGATCTCAAAATATGCTCAATTATTTTTTTTTTTAAATATGCAATTTATCAATGAGTTTTAATTCAAGTGGTAGTTCATTATACTTTTTTAAACTAATATATAAACAATTTTTTTTTTGTTTTTCGGTTCTGAACAAAGCAAGATAAAAATTTGATTGGTTCCGAGTGTTTCTGTTATGTATATCAAAATTTCTATTCAGGATAAAATTATGTTTGATTTCATTGAAAATTATTTTAAAAGCAATTAAATACAATTCACGTTCACATAAGTTATTAAAGCTAATATAAGGGTTAGCGTATAACAAATTAAGTAGGATGCCTTCTTGGATAGTTTTAAATAATTTTGATCGCCCTTTTGTTAAGTATATCTAATTTATTTATATAAGATTGTGATGCTCTGCTCCAAATGGGAGTCAAATATATAAAGTGAGATTTTATATATGAGCAATAGATTTGATACATGCTTTCTTTATTTAAAAATTTTTGTAAACGTTTTAAAGATAAAGATATACGGAACGGTTTTTTTTATTACATAATTAATGTGATCATGCCACTTTAATTTGTTACCTATTATAAGACCAAGATATAATATTAAGATCATGATGAATAGCATTTCTCATTTCTTCCTCATTAGTTTCGGCGTATTTTAATACAGCATCGTCCTCATATAATTGTATGGCCTATTTTAAGTTTAAACGGGATACGTCATCAATATAAATTTTAAATAGAAGAGGACCCAAAATTGATCCCTGAGGAACCCCTTTACTTATTACCTTGGAACTGCTTACAACATCCCCTATACGCACTTTTTGTATCGTATTCGTGAGATATGATTTAAAGAATGCTATGTGATTAGAGTTGTACTGCATGTTGGAGAGCTTTAAAAGAAGAATGCCATGGCTGACACAGTTTTTCTCTTTTTTCAGATCGAGAAAAACACAACAAACATACTTTTTGCTGTCCATGTTTTTGGAAACGAAATCTGTTAGGCTTAGACAGGCCGAAGTTGTGTTAGATTTTTTTTCAAATCCGTATTGTTCTTCACGTAATGTCATTATTTATTATAAATCTATCTAACCGTGCCTTAATTATTGTTTCAAAAATTTTTGAAAACGCGCACAGTATGGATATAGGTCGATAGTTATTTCGGTCTATGTTGCTTCCACTTTTAAAAATTAGTGCTACAATAGCATTTGAGTGTGGTCGGGAAGACACATGTTTGAAACATTGCGTTAATAAATTTGACCAGCACTGGAATTAAATAATTGGCAAATTTTTTGATAAATTTTGCCGGAATACAATCATAGCCGGTTGCAGCTGCAGGTCTTAACATACTTATTACATTTTTTACCTCCTCATTATTTGTTGGGGTTAACTGAAATTGCTCATACATATTTCTAACAAAACTGCTAATATATTCACGATCAATTGGGTCTTCTGGAATATTTATTTCAGTTGTAACATTAACAAAGAAATCATTCATGATATTTGCAATTACTTGCTTATTATTAATATTTTCAGTATTATGTTTGATTTCCCTAATGTTAGTAGGAGAAATATGTTTATTATACATTATTAATCTATAAATATCCCATAGTTTTCTCCTATTATTTGGATCAGCAGTCATTTTATTAGAAAAATATTGTTTTTTGGCTTCAAGTATTAATTTGGATACTTTGTTTTTATGTTGGCGATATAGATCTTCTATATGCTTATCATTTGGTTATTTTTTCCTGAATTTTAGATAAGAGTCCCTAATTTTTATTTCATTAATTATATTATCCGTAATTTTATCCGTAATTTATTTTTTACTAGAGTGGGTAATTTACTTACAAAGTAATCAAAGCTATTGTGCACATTAATAGTGGACCAAAACTGATCATTGGCAATCTTATCAAACTCAACAACTGTTTTAAATTGGTTTATTTTCTTCTTGAATGAAAACAATGAAAAATAAAATAATTACTAAATTAAATCGAAATAGAGAAAATTACAATGAAACTCGTAAAGTTATATAAAAAATTATGATAGTTTAAAGGCATAAAGAACAACCTATATTTAGAAAATATGCATTAAAAAATGTACATGAAAACAATATTAAAAGAGGTTTAAAATTTACAGATGAAAAGAATATTAACTTGGTTAGTATTCCTGTGGCTTCTTCCAATAACATCCCCAACATTGATCATAGAACAAGTAGATACTATAACCGAAACTTCAATATTTAATAAGAAATTGTTAATACCTGTCCCAAATTCAAAAGATAAACAAATTGATGAAGAAATGGAATATATAGTTAGGATTAATAATAAAACTTACACTTTCGAAGAAGACAAATCAATAAAAGAACTAAAATTAAGTAAAAATTGTGTTCTTAAAGGAAATTGTAAATTAATTAACACAAAAAACGAAGTAAAATACATAGAAGTAGAAAACAATATTTTAATTCTAATAAACATGAACCAAAAGAAATTAAATAGTACTTATAGCAAAGAGTTTCGATACTTAACGGAAATTATTTCGTAACTTTTCATAATTTGCACTATTCAAGTAGATAATAATAGGTATAACAACATTGATAAATTTATAATACCACAACGGTATAACCACAATGTAACATTTACAGAACCAAAATTAACTTTTGATGAAATTGTAATAAATCAGGAAAATAATACAAAAAATAAATGAATTAACACAACACAAAAATGTTAGTTTTAATTTTACTCACACGATATTTGTAATAATAATTAAACAAAAATACGGTGTTATCTAAATTTCAAATGAAGAATAAATTTCTTTTTTATTAAATATGTACAACAACATATTTTTTACATGAATACCTACATTTTTCTTTACCTACCAATATTTGTATGTACATTTATTACAAAAGAAAAGATTCTATAAAGAAAAATTTTATGTACTCTAATACTTAATCCAATTGTAAGTAATTTAGGAATAAACTAATTATAAAAATGTTTCTTTCAAGTTCAATTTTCAATTACTATGATAGATCGGATCAGAAATTCATTTATGAATTATGTGCATTTATAAATACTAGTATTTGTCCGCTGCTCGAAAATCGAGCAAATCTAGATTAAAATACAGCTACATAGTGTACATCTTCTCCGTTTTCGAAAGCCGAAAGCTGTTGTCTGAGTTCGTGATGTGTAAGCGAGGATTCGTTCTGTTTCATGGATAGATTGGGTGTTACTGCTTACTACTTTAGCAAACCACAAATTATTATTACCAAAACGTTAAACTAAATAAATACCTACTTTAAAGAAAATTATAAAAAAAAGTAAAGTAATGTAAAAAACTTTTAAATTATTAAAAACAAATCCTTAAAATTGGACTACATTATGCGAGGTATATATATATTAATAAGAGTCACAAATAAAAAATTTTATAATTAGAATCACTTTTTTTAATTACATATTATTTTAGAATTTTCATGTAGACAACTTACGGCCCACGCTTTTATATGTACAGTAAAATGGCGCAATAAAAAGCCGGAGTTCCAGTACGGAAAACAAATATTATTTATTGCATTAAAAAAAACGTATTAAATTTTTTTGCGTTCATAAATTCATATTTAGATATGCATTATTAATTTTTATAAATAAATTAACTCAAAAATTTATTATTTATTATATTATTATAATATACATATGTATTTATTATTGTAATATACAGGCATTTACATTAACTGAAACTCATAAAGTTTGCATTTAATATATGACCTATAATTTTAAAAATGTTTCAATTCTAAAACTCTAAAATGGGTACCCCATACATAGCAAAAATTTATGTAATATTCAGTAAATACAGTAATACATACATATGTATATGTTATTATTCTATATATATGTAATTATTCTTTAACACTTTTAAAACTCACACTCGATCCAGTCAAAAAGAAATCGATTTTACGATACTTACTAAAATGTATTAGTAACCTTTTTCAATATATTTGATATTTTAAATTTCAAATCTTTTAAATGAGAGAAGCTGTTATTACAATTTAAAAAAAGTTCACCACTGGATTGGCCACTGACCACAATTTTATATACAACATACCATAAGTAAAATCCTATAAACCAAAAAAAATAATCATTTACTTTTAATTTAAGGAACAAACAATTTTTACTGCCTCTTAAATTTTCATATTGTTATTGTTAATATTGCTATGCCTCACGTCATGTCTGTTATCTGGTTGTACTCTATAAGTCAGTACTTGGTTAGTACTGTACTGTGCCACTCTTTCAATGACAAAATAATATACATAATACAAACAATAAATAATACATACCACAAATCGTACTCATGGGCGTTGGCCATAAGTGCATAACTGCATACCCATACTACATGCATTGAAATTTGAATTTTTTAAAAGAGAAAATTACATATTTTAATTTTTTTAAATATATGTCCTACATATATTAATACATTTCATTCTCTTAAATTTTTCTTAAAATCTTAACATAAAATATTAATTAGTACTAAAATTGTAAGTTCTAAATCCTACTCTCATATTATTGATATTATTTTTATTTCTGTACGTTAAAATTTTTATTGTTGTTTTTACAAAATACATATGTACGTATATGTATTATCCTACTACACTAACACAGTTATTTTTTTTTAAACTTAAAAATTTGTATTTATTAATTCTAACCATAAACTACATAAATATCAAGACCGGAACAAGACCCCTAAGAATGTATTAGTGCAAAATTTAAACATGTATTGTGAAAATTGAGAGAGTTTTGACAGTTTCTTTTTTTCATTTTTTTGCTTAGAAAAAAGTAGAAAATTAAGAAATTTTAGCAATTTTCATTTACAACTTTAAATATAAAATACTACCCTAAATATATCGAAATTTCAAGGTTCAACTCAAATTTTTATACCCGTATGAACTATGTTCAAGGGTATAATAAATATGCCATTACGTTTGTGACACCTTAAAGCAGCCGAGCTAGATATAGTGTCAAATGTATGGATCGGCTCATAATCGAATTCTGAGTCGATTAAGCCATGTACGTCCGTCCGTCCGCACGATAACTCAAAAAATAAAGGAGCTAGGAGGCTGAAATTTTTTTACGTCACTTTTGCAAAATTGTTAGTTTTGCTATTTAACTCCAGCATTTTCGGCCCCCGGGTTCGAGTAGCTGCCATACAACGTCTTTCTTTATATAGAAATAACTCAGTATCTATTCAAGCTAGGTTTCTGAAATTTTGCAAATGATGATCAAGTTTTATGGCAACAACTTCTGTAAAATTTGGTTGTGTTGGTGCGGTGGGTTCGAGTAGCTGCCATACAACTTCTCTGTTTAAATGAGAATAACTCAGTGTTTATTGAAGCTAGGAATCTCAAATTTAGTAAAGAGGTGTCGAGTTACATACCAACCACTTTTGAAAAATTGGGTTTGTCTAGAGCAGCCGGTTCAGGCTTCTTGCACCTTTTGGAAGTTAATAAAGCTAGGCGTCTGAAATCTTGCAAATGATGATCAAGTTTTATGGCCACAACTTTTGCAAAATTTGGTTGTGTTGGTGCGACGGGTTCGGGTAGCTGCCATACAACTTAACTGTTAAATGAGAATAACTCAGTGTTTATTGAAGCTAGGAATCTGAAATTTAGTAAAGAGGTGTCGCGTTATATGCCAACAACTTTTGTAAAATTTGGTTGGTCTAGAGCAGCCGGTTCAGACTTCTTGCACCTCTTGGAAGTTAATAAAGCTAGGCGTCTGAAATCTTGCAAATGATGATCAAGTTTTATGGCAACAACTTCTGCAAAATTTGGTTGTGGTGGTGCGACAGGTTCGGGTAGCTGCCATACAAAATCTCTTTTTAAATGAAAAGAACTCAGTGTCCGTCCGCACGATATCTCAAAAAATAGAGGAGCTAGGAGACTGAACATTTTTTTACGTCACTTTTGTAAAATTGTTAGTTTTGCTATTTAACTCCAGCATTTTCGGCCCCCGGGTTCGAGTAGCTGCCATACAACGTCTTTCTTTAAATAGAAATAACCCAGTGTCTGTTCAATCTAGGTATCTGAAATTTTGCGAATGATGATCAAGTTTTATTGCAATAACTTCCGTAAAATTTGGTTGTGATGATATGACAGGTTCGGGTAGTTGCCATACAACTTCTCTTTTTAAATGAAAATAACTCAGTGTTTATTGAATCTAGCTATCTGAAATTTAGTGAAAAAGTGTCGAGTTGCATGCCAAAACCTTTTGTAAAATTTGATTGATCTAATGCAGCCGATTTAGGCTTCTTGCATTTCTGGGAACTTAATGAAGCTAGGCGCAATAGATTCGGGTAGCTGTCATACAACTCCACAATTTACATAAATATATCTCTGTAGTTCGGTACTAAAACATCTGAATGTTTTTAAAAGATGATCAAGTTTTATCATAGGATATATTACGTTCATACGGGTATCCCAGAATTGACACAGTCTACTCTACTGCACTCTTTCTCGTTAGTTATATTTTTCTCAAAATATATTTTCCAACTTTTTCTAGCATTTCTTGACTCCAGCCATTTTGAAATGTTTAAATTACAAAAAAAAAAATTTTTTTCTTTGCTAACTGTCAATTTTTTAAAAGCTTTCTAAAAAAAAATGGGATAAAGCAGGTAACAAAATTTAATTTTATATTGAGTTTTAATATATATAATTTTAATGAAAATATATAAATTATATATTAAAAAAAAATTTAGAGTTTTTCCTAAATACTGGTGAAAAAATTAACTTTCTATAAATTTTTTTTAGTATCATTACAAGTATTGGAAAAAAAAAGAACCTGAAATTTTTGATAAGCAATTTTATTTTTTCGATACACACTATAAAAAAAAATAAGGTACATTAAGAATAATGCAATATTTATATTTTTTAATTTAATTTTTTTTTATTGCTTTTTAATTATGGTTCGTACTTGTTGTGTCCCTGGGTGTAAATCGAATTATAAATGTAAAACGAAAAATAAAATTTATACAGTTTCAACTTTTCGATTTCCCAAGAAAAAAATGGATAGAAGCAATTCCACGAATAAATTGGAATCCAACAGAAAGTAGTGCTGTCTGTTGAATCCAGTTTTCTACGAAAAGTTTTCGTAGTCAGAATTCTGACAGACCAACTTTATTACCTAATGCGATTCCAAGCATTTTCCCTAATATTCCGGATTTAAAATTAGTTGATGAAAATTGTATTTTTAATTTTAATAAAATTGAAGAAAAAATTGATTTAAATGGCTGGCTTTTGTTTAAAAATAAATCTTATATTGTGTTATACTGTTTAGAAAATGAGAATTATTACTGTTTAGAAATGAGAATTTAGAAAAAACTCGGTGAAAAGGTATAGTTATAATACAATAATAATGTCATTTTTAATCTATGCCCATTCTAAATCTACATATTCAGTTCTTAGTAAATTTCTTTTTCTTCCCTCTATTAGGTATCTTCGAAAATTATCTTCAAGTTTACATATAACACCCAGATCATAAAAATGACGAAAATGATGATCATTATTTAACTGCTGCATCTCAGTCCTTAAATACATAAACTTAAATACATATTATTCATATACAGATCTACTATATGCACACGAAATAAGTACCATATCAATTTTTCAAATTAATTTAATTCGCTCATTTTTTTTGTGCTATTACTGTAGCAAATTATTGCTCTCTTTAAAGAGCTTTAAGCTTTAGGGAAAAAATGAAAAAATTTCACAAAATTCGGGTAGACTTTTTTTTATCAACGTTTTTATAAATAAAAAAATTATAAATTCAATTTTTTTTTGTATTCAGATAGTGTAAAAAATTATGAATTTTAAGGTTTACTTAGAAATTTTTTCAAAAAAATGTCTATTTTAGAAGTTATTAAAGATTTAAAGTTACCCCACTATTTAGCTTTTACTTTTCCCATAAGAGCCAATGTAAATAGTGGGGTAAATTGAGCTTTCGTTCTCTTCAGTTCCTGTCTTGATAGTTTATGTAGTTTATGATTCGAACGTAAATATAATATGCATTCATATATAAACAAACATATATATATACATTCACATTTAATAAAAATGTTTAAAGATTATTGTTGGTTTAAGTATAAAATTTAAGTAAAGCCGAAAGCGCATACTTACATAATATGTATGTTTGCATATTATGAGATGACGTTATGTAATCATGTTGTAGCCATGTATGGTTACATACATTTGATGATTCGAGGTAGTAAAGTAGAAAAAAAGTTTTTTTTTATTCTTATTATATATGCATACCTACAGTCATATATACGAGTATATGTAAATTAAAAAAAATAGAATTCATTTTTTTGAAAAATTTTATTTTCTGATTTTGTTTTTTTTTATAAAAATTATATTGTCAATTTTTTGAATGGGTGCTAACTAAAGATGTGCATGGATACATTTGTTTTTTCTCTCTATTGCTATACTCGCTATACTATACAAGTAATTCACTACACTCAATCAAGAAAGAGGTACAGTAAAAGCTATACTCTATTGTAAACAAATATATATTCAACTCATTTGTTTGTATCAAATTCAAATATGCGTATTAAATTTGATCTCTTAAAACATTTTATGTTTTAAAAATAAAAAATGAGTACTCGAAATATGATCAATATACACTGAGGTACTCAAATGAAAAATTATACAGAGGTTAGAATATTATATTATAGAATTCATATTAAAAATATTATATGTATTATGTTTTTGTTTATGTATTTAATCTACTATATACGAAAAAACGTTCATCTAAAATTATTTAAAAACGAGGAAGAATACAGTTGACTTTGTCAACTCTTAGATACCCGTACGAACCGTTAGTATGTTCACAGCCTGTCACTTTGCTTACAATATTATTTTTTAAATATTTTAGTATTTTAAAATAATTTCGGTGAATTTTATAATTTCTAGAACTATGGGTTGTAGATATATTCAAACTATATGTTTATATGTACATTCTTCAAAAGCAGATTCTAACCTTCAACATAACGATTATCAATCCAAATTTTTTTCAAATATTCTATAGTACCATTTAATACTAAGCGGTAAATGTATATTAAATTTACTTAGTACAAAATAATAAATATAATTTTAAATATTATATTGTATTATATTTAAATATTCCATTGACAGAATAATTTCTTATAAGTACAATAAAATACATATATGTATGTAAATACGGCGCTATATAATATACATCTATACTCTTATCATTCATTCACTAGTGACATATACGATATATTGTAAATAAACATGATATTATATAAGTATGTATATATATCAATATCATATAAATAAAAATTCTTCAAGCAACCGTTATGTTGTTTATTTAATTACATTTTTTTGTATTACGCATTGTATCCTCAACAATTTCAAATTATCGAGTAAAACAAAATGGAAAAAATTCGTTGAAGAAATTTGTTAGAAAATTTGAAAAAATCAAGTAACACTTTCGTCAATTATAAAGTAACCCTATATTATTAAAAAAAGTTGTTAACAGAAATAAAAGTATAATGTTGAGGCTTTAATTTTTGTGTATTACTTTAAAAAACTTTTAACAGGTGTTCAAGTTACAGGTGTTTTAAAATAGGAAATTTTCAGTTTTTGACCCCTTACAGCTCCTAAATGGGGGGTGATACAAAAAAAATTTCTGACTCATACTAATTTTCAAAGATCTAACTTCTGTCAAAATTTCAAGTTTCCAACTTTAACCGTTTAGGAGATAGAAGGGTTAAAGAATTTTGCAAAATTTGAGTTTCGCATAACGGTAAATTAAGACACCGTATGCCACAAATATATATTTATTGTATATATACTCTTAAAGTTAATAAAAGTAGTAATTGTTTGGCGTTTTCAAAATGAAGATATACCTTATACAACTTGTGCTATAACAATTTAAATATAGAGCTTTTTTGAACCTTTGGGGAGCTGTAGCTCCGTAACGGGTGGGGCTACAAAAAAAAGTTATTAAAAATAAAATTAATATTTTTGTAAGATCTACCAACATTTAAAATTTCATAGCTCTATTTCAAAAAAATGTGGGGATCTAAAAGTTAGGTGTTCGAGAGCTACCTTAAGGTTTGGTCCAAACTCAACCAAAAAAAATAGGGAACCTACAAATTACTCCAAGAATATTTTGTGTAAATTTCAAGATTCTAGCTTTCTTAGTTTTTGAGTTAGCGTGCTGACGGACGGACGGACGGACGGACGGACATGGCTCAAAAGTCTTAGAATTTTTTTCTGATCCGATCCATACCTTTGAAGGTATATCTAGCTCGCTTATTTCGAGGTGTTACAAACGGAGGAGTAATTTTATTATACCCGATCCTATCGTACAGGTATAAAGAGGTTTGATTTTTAAATAGTAAATGAAAGTACATATTCATAAGTTGCAAGAAGCTGTCGTATCTTGTGAACCAGAAGTCGAACCGATGTGATTAAAAAAACTAAGTCCCCGATTCTATAATAGAAATTAAAAATAAAAAAAAAATGTACCAAAAAGTGGAACCTTATTTTTTGGGGGCTATTTTTTTGGGCGGGCTTAAAGTCGTACTTTTTTATTTTTTTTTATATTTTAATTCTACAAGAAAATCAGGAAGTACCTTTTTTAAATCGGGTCGGTTCGACTTCTAGTTTGCAAGATACGGGGGCTTCTTACAAGTTATAACTATGTATGTACTACGACGATAGTTCAATGTATAAAACAAAAAAACAATTTTTTAATTTGTAAAATATACTAAACAAAATAACATTCATTAAAATACTAATTTATTTTTAATTATATATACATACTTCCTTTCCACTCTACCCATTCTTATATCTTTATACTTAGACTTAACTAAACTAAAAATAAAATAGTTAATTTCTAAGAATTGCTTAAAAGTGATATTTATCGTACAAGAATTTTGCCGTGATAGAAAATGGCTATCGCTTCGTAGGAAAAGTCTTCCAGAAACACCACACACGATACTTTTGACATTTTATATACGGTCAAATTGAAAACATCACTTTAGAGTCTTGCAGAATAACAAATCATCACGTTAGTGATACTGTTCGTATGATAAGTCTTCAAGAATATGGGTGAATATTTTAACTATTTATTTGCAAAGGCGTGGCCGAATAATTTTTTGTCATTAGATTCATTTACTTCTTCCGCATACTTATTTTTTACAACTTCTTAAAATAATTCTTTGCGGTAACTCTTTACAGATAGGAAAAATTTTTAAAGACTTAAATGAAAGGAGTACTCCTTATTAAAGAGATATTTTTTGATCGTTATTTTTTGAAATCAAAACGATAATTTACAAAAATGAAAGGTACATATTCTAATTTTTATTAAATGCTGTTGTATATATTGTATTAAAAATAATTTAATTAAACTTTTAAAATTAAAACTAGATAAATATATAGGTAATAAAATACTTTGTTATTATAAATTTGCTCATTATCACCAATAATGGTTTTACCAAAAAAGGGGATATTAAAGATTTAAAAGACAAAAACAGAAAACAACAAAATCAAAAATAAAATATAAAACAATTTTTATCTCCAAATATTATTCTTTTTAATTTTTACTTTTTCCTAATTTATCTTCTATTAATTACTTGTAGGGAATTTATTATATATGGAATGTATGTAAAGTATTATTTTCATTCCCTGGTGTAATATATACATACTTATATTATTATTATCACGTTACCCATTACTCCACATAAACAAAGAAAAAAATATTCAGTGTATTCACTGTATAAATCAAATGAATCAAATGGTTTTGTTTTGAATACAGTTTGCTAATGAGTGCACTCACGGCTAACAATAATTTAGAAGGCCTGGACACTGAACTATTCGTTTGTGTTAGTAAAATACATACAAAAAAAATGAAAGGAAAGCTCTGAAAATGACATTTGTTTAAAAAAAATTTTTTAAATACAGTTAATAAAAAAAAATCATTGCGTATAGTTATAAGTATAAACTATTATCTATAATCAAAATTATTTTCCAAACCCCAATGGTCAGGGTAAAATATATTTGCAGTTTGATACTGTTCAACTTTTCAAAAGTATTCGAAATAATTGGATTTGTGCACCACATCAAGTTTTAATGTTTTCTGATTTCGAAACAAAAGAAATTAGATATTCCAGTTTTACGCATTTTTCGGAATTATTTGAAAAAGAAGAAGATCTACAAATTTAAAAAGCCTATAAATTAAATAGAAAATCTTTAAATCCTACTTCGCTTCAACGGCAAAACGTTTGCCTAGTAGATAATATATTCCACCGCTCAACTATAGCTTGTTTAAAGGAATCTGAAAAAATGCGACCGACTGCTGACTTCTGTGAAATTATTAGAATATGGTGGGATATATGCAATACCAGGGGGAAATTTCAAGGCGTTAAAAATAGAAATGAATAAGGTAAACTTTTCTACAACACAACCGGTTTTCGTCTTAATTTTCTAAAAGAATTCTGTGACTGGTTATCAGTCTGGAATAGTAATGAATGTGATAATAAAAATAGTCTTACCAAAGATACCTTCAACGCTTTAGTATTTAGTACTAAAACGTTAATAGATTTAGTTTATTTTTCCTTAACGAAATTAAGTGTAGAATATATCTTGTTAGGAAAATTCCAGACTGATAATTTAGAAAACAGATTTGGTCTTTATCGATCTTTAGCTGGGTGCAATTATAATGTTTCGTATTCGGAAGTAATAGAATCAGAAAAAAAAACTTAGAATACATCAGGTTTATAAAAAATATTTAAATGAAATAGATAATTTAAAAAAAACAAAAGGTGAAAATACTTTGGAACATGTAGTAGATATTGAATTATTTAAACAAATTTATGATTCGAATTATTCAAATAAGGCAGAATTCGATAATGATTCTAATTTGTACGCGGGTGGATATACCTCAAAATCGTTAAAAAATACATTAAATGCGTCAATTGCAAATCAATATTTCTGAAGGAAATGGGGACTGAAACGGGCTCATATTATTTTGACGAACTAGACAGAGGGGGTCTTTCATTGCCAACAGATCAGCTTATTTATATTTTGTTTCATATGACTGCAATTCTTCAGGAAATTTTACGGAATAATGACTTCAAAAAAATTGTTTTTGAGACCATTAATCAAAAAGGATTATTAATAAAACTGACGTTTATTAGCCTTAGTATAGGACAATATGACATAGATTTGGAATCGACGTAAATGTGGTACAAAAAGTCGGGATATTTTTTTCAAAGTAGGTAAAATTTTTTCAAATATTTTAATAAATAATTTTGTAAAAGATAATAATGATATTCTAAAAAGCAATAAAGAAAATAGAAAATTAGTTAAATTCCGTTAAAAAAAGCAATATATGAGATAATTTAATAGCATTGTGATATTTTTTTTTTATAATTTTAATGAATTGTTTTGTTTTTTAATTTAAGTTATTTTTTTTTATTTGTGATATTTTTATTTATATGAATTGTTTTGTTTTTTAATTTTAAGTTATTTTTTTTTTAATTTGTGATATTTTTGATTTTTTTATTTATATGAATTGTTTTTTAATTTTACTGATTTTTTTTTATTTTTAATAATTTTTATAAAAAATATTATTTATGGATATATATTAATATATTTTTCTTTTGTTTTCTTAATATTTTAGCTGAAGTGGACTAGGCCTATCACTAGGGGATACCACTTTAAAAAAAACGCGCCATATTCTCTACCTCATAGGTGGTGTGGAAACGGGAATAATTAAATATAAATTATATTTTACATACATATAAATTATATTTTACATACATATAAATTATATTTGACACGTATATAAAAAAATTCATATTCAATTCAAATTTACCTACTCAACTTATTAAATTTCATTTGTCCTAAAAATTATTTTCCTTGCAATAATTTTCTTGCCCAGTAATGTACGAAATAAATGCTCTCTTTCAAAGCTTTTAAAAAACTTTTTTAAATAAAAAAGTAGTTTGCAGACATTTTTTCATGTAAAAAAGATGAAATTTTAATACCCCCTTTGGAAGAACTTAAAAATAATTCATAGTTTTTGAGTTATTTCAAGATTTGTAATAGACCCCTATTTTTTTTCATAAGACTACCGTGAATTTTCATGAAAAATAGACCCCTATACAGCTTTTTTTCGTTCAGTGTCCAGGCCTTCTAAATTATTGTTAGCCGTGGTGCACTATATTCTATGTTTTGATTTTATTTCTCTTGAACAAATTGAGTACTCAAAATTTTCTCTCGCGTATTTACTCAATTTGAAAACTTCAAAACGAGTATACACAACATTTGTTTAAATATGAATGTTTTGAAAGTGATTTCAAATGCATTTGTGCACATGTTTAGTACAAACACTCCCCTGAGTAAACGTTTTATGTTTAAAATCACATCATATTCATACATATATGCATTTGGTGGTTAGAAAAAAGACACTGTTTATTTCTAGGTACCTACTAAAAATTAAATTAGTAAATCGTAATTTTGATTTAAAACACTCCCCAAAAATTTTATGCGACCAAATTTACAAAATATTAAACATACCAACATATACATAAATATGTATTATATAAAAAGCTTCTGAAACTTTTCATTTACGTAATTATCAAAAACAAAACATAAAATTTGAATAAAAAACAAAAATTGGAATTCATTGCAAATTGAATCTAGGCACCTAATACTTTATATACTACTTATTATGTCTGATAATTAAACTAAATTTAACTATTACAATGTTATTTATTTATTATATAATTAACTATAGATATACATACATATAATTATCTATTATAATTTTATTTTAACTATTATTAGTTTAAATTATTATAATAAATTTTTTTTATCTGTGTACTAAAAAAAAACTGCTACCCATTTCAGCCAAAACTTCCAAACAAAATTTTTAAAAAATTAAAATATATTAATAACAAGGTAGAATGTAAACCAACGGTTTTTAAAAGCGCACATTTCCAAAACTCAATACAAACTGTTTAGAAGTGTGACTTACACAAAAATTTGAAAATTTCATGTAATAAGAAAAAATGTGAAAATAGGACATTTTTGAAATTTTGCGGGGCCATAAGTCCGGAATCCTATATAACTAAGAAAAGCTGTTAACACACGTAAAAATATATTATTAAACCTTTAATTTTCATGTCTTGCCGAAGAAAAATTTGTACAGGTGCCTAAGTTACAGGTGTCTAAAAATAGCAAATTTTCAATTTTTAAGCCCTAATAGCTCATAAACAGGAGGTGGTCCGAAAAAATTTTCTGAGCAAACTTATACTAATTCTAAAAGTTCTTTCTTGCCTCAAAATTTCAAGCTTCTATCTAGAAGCGTGACGGAGTTATGAAAGTAGAAAAATCATGCAAAATTGGGTTTTCACATAACGGTAAATTTAAATACTAAATTTAAAAAAATTGTATAATTTTGATATTAATTTACAAACATAAAATATCTGTCGAATGACGTTTTGAGATTGAAAAAATCTTAAGCAGAACATAAGATAATGCATTTAAAAATAGGGCTTTTTCAAAGTTTGAGGGGCTGTAGCTCCGAAATGGGGGGGGGGGGGGGGGCTACATGAAAAAGTTGTTCCACAAAATTATTTTTTTTATGAGACCTACCTATGGTTAAAATTTTTTTTTCTCTATCTTTAACGGTGTAGAAGTTTTGTAAACAGACGGACGGACGGACAGAGTGAAACTAATAAGCACATTTTTTTCAAAATTTTTTTGGAAATGTGCTAAAAAACCACCAATCCAATTTAAAAATTTTTACACCCTCAAATCATATTCATATTCTATATTAATTTAGTGTAAATATACAATACTAAATCATATATGTATATGCGAGAGGCAAACACAAAAACATATTTACATTCTGAAGTATAAATAAGTACCTACCTCAAAAAATACTACTACGATGTACGAACTAATAAAAAGCAAGTACTAAAAAGAAAGAAAAAATTAATAAGTAAATATACAAGAAATTTTGATAAGCTGTATTTCCTAAACTACCGCCGCGATTAAAAAGATAGAAACATATAAATACGCAGCTGTGACAGAAGAAGTTTTAGAAGCTGTTCAAAAGGACATGTAACATAGAGTTGTATTAATTGTCCTAATCCCAGCAATGAATCTATAATGTTTAAGGAAGACATAAACCGCTACCTGAACAAGCCTAAGCGAAAGGAAGTTGTAAAACACCACTTTTACATTTAACTCCAGTTAACTCCACAGTGAATTAGTAGATGATAAAATTTCCAAATGGCTACAACAACTGTCAGAATCAGTAAATAATATACAACTTTAATTTTTATTCTTCAACAAACAAATGGAAGATATAAAATTACAAAATGATGAAAGAAAATAGAATATTGAAAGAAAAACTTTTAAGATAATTCCTACGCATTGGAAAAAATTGCAATTGGTTTTCTACCGAATTGTTAAATCCAGTGGATGCCTTCTCCAAAATAACAGAAAAGATTCAAACAAATGTAAGCAAAGAAGATAAAAAAACATCACACTAATTAAACTAAATTCAAAGAAAAATAAAAACAAAAACATATCGGGCAGAGTGCATTTTATGACTGTCATCCAATAATTCCCTTAAAAATGGTCTGATCCTTAATTTTTTTTAAATAATTCCTTTTCTCTTTCTTGTCTGTTGGGTCTCCTTTTTTTAATTTTGTGCTTTCTTTTAACTTTTTTTAATTTTAAAATTTGACTTTCAATATAAAACTTTCATATTAATTCTATTAAATGGCCGTATGTCGTTCCAATGCTAATGCAGTTTTGAAGCGTGTTGCCATTGTGGAATTCTTTAAGTAATTTTTGAAAAGAGTTTTCAAATGGAAATAATAGATAATAGATAGATAGATAATAAAATAAAAAATTTTATTTTTCATATAAAAATAATTTCATTTTCGCTTTTATTTTTTTTTGATTTCATACAAGGAAAAAAATTATCAATAGATGCTAGCCGTATGGGTTCACTTGAATTTAAAAAGAGGATTTCTTAAATTGTTAGCGGGGGTTTGTCTTAAATTGTTAGCGACTTTTAAAAACTTTATTTTTCAAATAAGTTTTTTTTTTTTTTTTTTGATTTCTAAAAAGAAAAAAAAATATCAATAGATGCTTGCCGTATGGGCTTACTTGTCGCATTTAAAAAGAGGATTTCTAAAAAAATTTAAATTTTTATATTAAAAGTTAATAATTTTATAAAAATTAAATTTTTAGACTTTAAAAAATTTAAATTTTCATTAAGAGTTAATATTTGACGTTTTCAATATAAAAATGTCTAAATTTTTGTATAAAATTAAAATTTTGCATTTTCATATAAAAATTACTAAATATGTTGACATTTACGTTTAGAATCAGTTAATTTTTTCGTAAAATTTAGATTCTAACGGTAAAAGACTATCGGTTTTCAGCCTATTTTGGGGGTCCTGGTCATTTGGCCCTTGTTTTGGTGACAGTTATATAATGTACTTTATCCATTTCTTACATCTAATATTAAATTGCAGTATTCACAGATCAACTATAATTTAATTTGCATACTTTAATTCCAATATCTTTATTTACAAACTCCTATGTGCGTCTCATAACCTTACATTTACACATGCCGAACTCTTTATATACATTAAATATTGTTCTACAATCACTACATATTTCAAATTTCTAATGATATAACAATTTAAATTTTTTATATAACAAATTAATTTTTTTCTTCAAAATTTCACTTATACCATTCAAATATCTTTACAACTGACATTTATACTATACTAGCAGAGTACCCGGCGTTGCCCGGAGTATTTTATTGGTTTTATGAAATAAAAATTATTAACTTTTGTTTCTGCGTTAATATAATTTAATTAATATAGTTAACTTATTACTATGTATTTACAGATGCTGGTAGTTTATATTCTATTTTTTATTTGATTAAGTTAAATTGAATAAAGAGAGCCAAGAATTAGAGACAATTCTTCTACAAAAATTTTTTAAAAGAATCAGTAATCTATTGAGTACACAATTATGGCGAAGTGAATTTCCACAATATATTCTTTAATACAGAGACATAAAATCGCATTTCAATTATGACCATAATGTAGTACATTTTTTCTCGTAAGTAATGTCACTTCATGTTTTGGTGAATTATCCTTTTAAGCAAATTTTGAAAAATTTGTTATTAAGTTCGCTCTGTCCCTCCGTCTGTTAAAACTTATATACTGTTTAATAAAGAGCAATGAAATATTAACTATGCATAGGTATGTTAAAAGAGTAATGTTATAGAACAACTTTTTTATGTACCCTCACCGTTGGAGATCCTACAGCACAGACAGCTCTTCAAATTTTGAAAAAACTTCTTTTTAAATGCGTACATTTCAGGTTTTGTTTAACATATTTTCAATATAAAAAATACATGATTGTTTTTACCTTTATAAATCAACCAGAATTTTTTTAAGTTTAGTTTTTCTAATTATGTTTCCAAATTGATTGGCTAAAAATATGTGTAAAAATTGTATATGGATAAGAATGTAAGGTTTCCTGTTCTTTAAATATGTATGTACTCATTTTTGATTAAATGATGTACAGAAATGTGATTATGTTTTCTAATTTAATTGATTAAGTTTATAGTATTTTTAAATATACGGATATTATACACACTATATGCACATATTTCAATGATATTTTATGGGAAACATGTTATACACATGCATCTTATATAGGTAGACCACGTGTAAAGACCACATGTAAGTAATGCATTTCTGAATGATGACATGATGATTGTCTAATGTTGGAGATTGTTTCTGTTTTTTAATAACGGCCGAAAATGTTATGTTGTTAAGGCTTAAAACACAGTATTCTTAAGATACTTAATAAGGTTACTTTAATTACTGTTCTATATTAGAAATTTGCATTGAAAGGTTTTTATGGAATATTAGAAACAGTATAGATAAAAGTAAAGAGTGTTGGAGATATCTTTTTAATAATAATAACAATATACAAAATTAGGCAACATATTATTAATAAGTGCTCGTGCGGAAATGGGTTAACAAACGTTAACAAACATTTTGTTACAGGCTTAATTTAGAACCATAAATTCATCCTGCCAAATTAGACAGAAATTAGATTTTTTTTTGACAGTCTATCGTGTCGAAATGTGTTAATGTATCACAACAAAATTTATTGAATGAGTTTGTGTGCCAAAGTGCAATACTTGTGAAAATTTTCAATTGATCAAATCGTTTAAGCACAACAACAAAAAATGAAAATTTCATGGCCTGAAGCCCGATGGGTTAATGTATCGTAACCAAATCAACTCAGAAAGCTTTTGTTATAAAGACCTACACTTTTGTAAATTTTCAACTCAATTGGTAAAACGATTCAAGTGCGACAACAAAGAAATTAAAAATTTTTATTGAGCCCTGGTGCCGAAACGGTTTAATGGATCGTAACCAAATCACCTCAGTAAGCTCCTGTTGTAAAGAGCTACACTTTGATAAATATGTAACTCAATTGGTCAAACAGTTTAAGTGCAAAAACTAAGTAAATCACAAACTTCACTGACCCCTGGTGCCGAACGGGTGAATGGATCGTAACCAAATCAACTCAGTGAGCTTCTGTGGTGAAGAGCTACACTATTGTAAATATTCAACTCAATTGGTCAAACCGTTTAAGCAGGAAAACAGAAAAATTTAATGAACTTCGTTCGGCTCTCCTGCCCAAACGGGTTAACGGAACTTTATAAAAATTTGACACAGGCTTTTTTTCGAACCATAAAATCACCATACAAAATTGGACATAAATCGGAAACAAACATTTTTTTGGAAGCTCGCCGGGTCGAATACGGGCAAGATATTGTATCCAAATTTCTTCGCCGCTAGTCCAAAGCTAAGAAGAACATTTTTGCAAATTTCAAACTCAATCGATCGAACCGTTTAGGCAGGACAACGGAAAAACGAAAAAGCTTTAAATGGCTCTCGCGCCGCAATGGGTTAATGAACCAAAACACCATATAGCCTATTTCAGTTTCCGCGGTCGTAGAAATGTTCCTGCTAAATTTGGTTGCAATCGGACTGGTGGTTTTTACGTGAAAAGGACACAAACAAACAGAATTTCTGCTTTATATATTAGACTAGCAGAGGACCCGGCGTTGCCCGGAGTATTTTATTGGCTTTATGAAATAAAAATTATTAACTTTTATTTCTGTGTTAATATGATTTAATTAATATAGTTAACTTATTACTATGCATTTATAGATGCTGGTAGTTAATATTCTATTTTTATTACATTTAGTTAAATTGAATAAATAGAGCAAAGAATTAGAGACAATTCGTCTACAATAAACCTTTAAAGGAATCAATAATCTATTGAGTACGCAATTACGGCGAAGTGAGTTTTCATAATATATTCGTTAATACCGAAACATAAAATCGCACTTCAATTATAAAAGGCCATAATGTAATCAATTTTTTTTTGCAAGTAGTGTCACTTCATGTTTTGGTGAATTATCATTTTAAGCACATTTTGAAAAATTTGCTATTAGGTTCGCTCTTTCCCTGCGTCTATTTACAAAACTTATATACTGTTTAATAAAGAGCAATGAAATATTAACTATGCATAGGTCTCTTAAAAGAGTAATGTTATAGACCTATGCATAGCTCTATAACATTACTCTTTTCTGTTAAACATTACTCAGGTTCTGTTTAACATATTATTTTTGTTAATATAAAAACTACATGATTGTGTTTTACCTCTATAAATCTACCAGAATTTTTTAACGTTTATTTTTTCTAATTATGTTTTCAAATTGATTGGCTAAAAATATGTGTAAAATTTGTATATGGATAAGAATATAAGGTTTTCTGTTCTTTAAATATGTATGTAGTAATTTTTAAATAAAAAAAAATACAGAAATGTGAATATGTTTTCTAATTTAATTGATTATGTTTATAGTATTTTTAAATATAAGCACATTATACATACTATATGTACATATTTCAATGATATTTTATGGGAAATATGTTATACACATGCATCTTATATAGGTAGACCACATGTAAGTAATGCATTTCTGAATGATGAAGTGATGATTGTCGTATGTTGGAGATTGTTTCTGTTTTTAACAGCGGCCAAAAATGTTATGTTGTTGAGACTTAAACACAGTATTCTTAAGATACTTAATAAGGTTATTTTAATTATTTTTATATATTAGAAATTTGCATTGAAAGGTTTTTATGGAATATTAAAAACAGTGTAGATAAAAGTAAAGAGTGTTGGCAATATCTTTTTAATAATAATAACAATACCAAAAATTGAGCAGAGTATTTTTAATAGGTACTCGTGCGGAAATGGGCTAACGAAAGTTAACAAAAATTTGTCACAGGCTTTATTTAGAATCGTAAATTCATCCTGCCAAATTAGAAAATTAGAAACAAAATATGTTTTTTTGAAAGTCTATCGTGCTGAAATGGGTTAATGTATCACCGCAGAATAAATTAAATGAGCTTCTGTCTTAAAGTGCAATACTTGTGCCAATGTTCAATTGGTCTAACAGTTTAAGCACGACAACTAAAAAATGAAAAATTTCATTGAGGCTTGATGCTGAAATGGGTTAATGTATCGTAACCAAATACACTCCGTAAGCTTCTATGGTAAAGAGCTAGAGCTTTTGTGAAAAACAAAGACATTAAGAAACTTCATTGGGCCGTGGTGCCGAAACAGATTAATGTATTGTAACCAATTCAACTCAAGTAAGCTTTTGTGCTAAAGAGCTACACTTTTGTAATTTTTCAACTCAATTGATCAAACCTTTTAAGCTCGACAACAAAGAAATTAAATAATATCATTGAGACCTGGTACTGAAACGGGTTAATGTATTGTAATCAATTCAACTCAGTAGACTTCTGTGCTAAAGAGTAACAATTTTTCAATTTTTCAACTCAGTTGGTCAAAACTTTTAAGCGCGACAATAAAAAAATTAAAATGCTTCATTGGGCCCTGGTGCCGAAACGGGTTAATGGATCGTAACCAAGTCAACTGAGTGAGCTTCTGAATTGTAAATTTTCAACTCAATTGGTCACACCGTTTAAGCGCGACATTAAGGTAAATTAAAAAATGTCACTGAACCCTGGTGCCGAAACGGGTTAAAGGATCCTAACCAAATTAATCTAGTAAGCTTTTCTGCTAAAGAGCAACAGTTTTACAAATTTTCAAATCAATTGGTGTAAACGTTTAAGCAGGATATCAAAAAAATTTAATGAACTTCGTTCGGCTCTCGTGACCAAACGGGTTACCAGAACTTTACAAAAATTCGCCTCAGGGGTTTTTTCAGACCACAAAACCGCCATACAAAATTGAACATAAATCGGAAACAAAATTTTTCTTGGAAGCCCGCCGGGCCGAACCCGGGTGACATATGGCAACCCAATTTCTTGGATACACCACTAAAGATGAGAAGAACATTTGCGCAAATTTTCAACTCAATCGGTCAAACCGGTTAGGCAGAACAACGAAAAAACCAAAACACTTTAAAACGCTCTCGGACCGCAATAGGTTAATGAACCGAAACGCGATATAGCCTATAACTCCTTCCGGGGTCGTAGAAATGTTCCTGCAAAATTTGGTTGCAATCGGACTGGTGGTTTTTACATGAATCCGTGCCAAATAAACAAACAAACAAACAGAATTTCTTCCTTATATATTAGATTAGCAATAAATATTTTATTAATGAAAACTTTAAAAAAAAATTATAGAAAAAAGTAAACCTATTTTCAACAAGGAAGTATGTGTTACAAACATCCAAAAATTTAAGGCTCAAATTAGTAATCTATTTCTAACAAAATAGTTGTGATAGTTTGGATGATCTTATTAAAATATTATAATTGAGACTCTACTGTTAAAAAGGTAATAAGACTCTACTGTTAAAAAGGTAATAAGAATTAGAAAAATAATTAGTGGATGACTAAAGAAATATTATACTTAATTGAAAAAAGAAATAAATTATTTAAAAAGCTAAAGAAGATTTACTTTAATTATAAAATTCACTTAGCTCGGTCTGATCATAGAAAAATCTGGCAGGTACTCAACAGTTGTATTATGAAAAAGTCGTCTGATAGTAGTAAAGTTATCAATGAAATAAATAATAATGAAATTAAAATATATGATAACTTTAGTATTGCTAATGTATTTAAAATGTACTTTAGTCAAATTGGTAATAGATAGCAGATGATATTGCTGATGCAGAGAAATACACAGTAAAAAGCAGGTTTATAGAACGGTCTATTTTTCCAAATCCTACAAACTAAGTAGAAGTATGTAACACTATTAAGCTGCAACAAAATAATTCACCAGGAGCTGATAATATAACGGCATCAAATCTAAAACATGTGGCAAGAATTATAGCAGCTAAACTTGCGTATCTGATTAATAGATGTCTCACAACTGGTATTTATCCTGACTGTTTAAAGTCAAGTATGATAGTACCATTACATAAGTCGGGCTTAACTTCTGAAATACCCAATTACAGACTTATTACTCTTACGAGTTGCTTTGGGAAAATGAAAAAATTATAAATGGTAGAATACAAAATTTTATTCAGAAAGTGGTAGGTTTTGATGCCAATCAATTTGGGTTTCAAAAAGATATGGGTACTGATTCTGCAGTTTTAGTTTCAACCAACTCTATAATAAATAAATTAGATCAAGGAAACTATGTATGCTCAGTGTTCGTCGATCTAAAAAAGGCCTTCGATACAGTGAACCATAATACTCTACTAGAAATACTGCATGAAAGTGGGATACGGGGAACCGCTCTTGATTTTCTTAGATCTTATCTACAAGGTAGGATCATAACTACAAAAATAATTGGTGTATTAAGTAACCAGTGTAGCATAAATATTGGGGTTCCACAAGGATCAGTTTTAAGACCTACTTTATACCTACTTTATATATATAACATTCATAATTTACAAGCCGATTACAAGATTTTTGCAGATGACACTTTACTTATTTATAATGCTAAAACTAGTGAAGAATTAGCAACACGGAAGAATGTAAACCAACAGTTTTTAAAAGCGCACATTTCCAAAACACAATAAAACTGTTTAGAATTGTGACTTGCGCAAAAATTTGAAAATTTAAAAAATAAAATTTAAGAAATTTTTTGTAATAAGAAAATATGCGAAAATAGGACTTTTTTGGAATTTTGAGGGGCTGTAAGTCTGGAACCCTATATAAGTAAGAAAAACTGTTAGCACACGTTGAAATATATTACTGGAGCTTTAATTTTTATGTCTTACCGAGAAAAAATTTGTACAGGTGCTTAAGTTACAGGTGCCTAAAAAGAGCAAATTTTCAATATTTCAGCCCTAATACTTCTTAAACAGGGTGTGGTGCAAAAAAATTTTGTAAGAAAACCTATACTAATTCTAAAAATTCTTTCTTGTCTCAAAATTTCAGGTTTGTATCTAAAGGCTTGCCGGAGTTATGAAAAAAGAAATTTCATGCAAAATATGGTTTTCACATAACGGTAAATTTAAATAGTAAATTACAAAATATTGCATAATTTAGATATTGCTTTATGTAGATAATAAAATTTCTAGTCTTCTGCCAGTTTTAGATTGCAAAACTTTTACACAGAGCCTGAGATATATATATCTGAAAATGAGGCTTTTTCGCAATTTTGAAGAGCTGCAACTTTGGAACCCTTTACAACTAAAATAAACCTTTAACACAAGTTAAAATATATTACTCTAGCTCTAATTTTTATATCTTTCCGAAGTAAAATATGTACAGGTACTTAAGCTATAGATGTTTAAAAATAGCAAATTTTCAATTTTTGAGCCCTAATAGCTCATAAACAGGGGTGGTCCAAAAAAAATTTCTGAGCAAACTTATACTAATTCTAAAAGTTCTTTCTTGCCTCAAAATTTCAAGTCTCTATCTAAAAGCGTGTCGGAGTTATGAAAATAGAAAAATCATGCAACATTTGGTTTTCGCATAACGGCAAATTTAAGTACTAAATTTAAAAAAATTGTGTAATTTTGATATTAATTAACAAAGTTAATAAAAATACCTGTCGAATGACGTTTTCAGATTGAAAAAACTTTAAGCAGAACATGAGATATATGCATTTAAAAATAGGGCTTTTTCAAAGTTTGAGGGGCTGCAGCTCCGTAATGAATGGGGCTACATGAAAAAGTTGTTCCACAAAATTATTTTTTTCATGAGACCTACCATGGTTAAACATTTTTTTCTCCATCTTTAACGATATAGAAGTTTTGTAAACAGACGGACGGACGAACGGACGGACAGAGTGAAGCTAATAAGCACATTTTTTCAAAATTTTTTTGGAAATGTGCTAAAAACAATAACTGAGGACTTGCGCAAATATATTAATTGGCTTAAAGGTAACAAATTAAGTATAAATGCTGACAAAACTAAAGTTATGATATATAATAAATATATAAATAAAGAATAAGGCAAATATAAATCCAAAAATAATCATAAACAATGTTGAAATCGAAAGAGTTACTACATATAAGTATCTTGGTATCATAAACAATGTTGTAATCGAAAGAGTTACTACATATAAGTATCTTGGTGTAACAATTGATGAGAAGCTGAGGTGGGAAAATCACATAAACAAAATTGTATCAAAAATAGTGCCTTTGTTAGGAGCTATCAAAAGAAGTGAAATAAAACTAAACAGGCAAGCAGCTAATAATATATATTATGCTCATATAATTTTACACATTAGGTATAACATATGCAACTGGTCTAGTTGCTCTACATGGATGAAATAAAAAGTTAGTATACCCTAATAAATAAATCTATAAAAAGTTTATGCAAATTTAGCTGGTTGACACCAACAGTCGATATTTATAAACGTACGGGTTATTTGATGCTTCTAGAAATTATTATTTTGGAAAAAGCTAAATTAATCTTTAAATTAGAAAAAGGAATTTACAGTAAAAATATTCAACTTACAAAAAGAAATAGTGTACATAACTATAACACAAGAAGCTTGAATTATTTAAATCATATCAGATCCAAAACGGAGTTATCGCACAGTAGTTGCGTATCTTCAGCTACAAGAATTTATAATAAGCTACCACAAGATCTAAAGCAGAGCTTAAACATCAAATTATTTGCTAAAAAACTTAAGTACCTACTAAAGAGTAACTCTCTACCATACATATATAATAACTAATATTGTAATTTTATACACATATTAATATTTATGTATTATATATATATATACATACATGTATATTTTTGTTTTAACTTTATTTAGTATTAATATTAACTGTGTTGTTTTATACCAAATCATCTTGATTTGTTTATAGCACAATTAAAAAAACAAAATTCCCTTGTCAATTCTTTAATATAAATAACATAGTATATAAGAAAATTGTAATAGTATATATAAGCTAATAATAATAATATCAAATAATAATAATAATAATAATATCAAATAATAATAATAATATCAAATAATGATAATAATATCAAATAATAATAATATCAAATAATGATAATAATATCAAATAATAATAATATCAAATAATAATAATAATATCAAATAATAATAATAATAATAATAATAATATCAAATAATAATAATAATAGCAAATAAAAATAATAATAATCTTTTGTATGGTCAATACCAATAATTATAATTATTTAAAAAAAAAAAAAAAAAACCGGTTTTTAAATACAAACAATATACCTACTTGAGACAAAATAAAAACATCTGTGTACATAAATTATTATTTATCACAGCATAACAAATTAATAAATTACCGTTACTATAATCTTTAATATATTAAAATAAATTTAAATATTATAAAAACAAAATTTAAAAAAGAAAATAAATAATTATTATAAAATATATTATAAAACTGATCCCAAAATGGGAGGAGCAAAAATAGATATAAACAAATGTCTAACAAACAAAAATTCAGAGCCAACATATTTTGTTATGTATGACACGTACAAATTTTAATTCTAGTAATTCTATGGAAAAAGTTTCACCTTTTTTAATTAAAAAAGTTGTGGATTCAGTTGCTGGACAGGTGGAAACTTGCAAAAAATGCAAAAATGGTACAGTGTTAATTCAAACAAAAAATTTAAGACAAGCAGAGAAACTAATCCCATTTGCTCATTAAACAATGATATAGAAGTAAATATCCCCGAACATCAAAGTTTAAACCAAACGAAAGGTGTAGTGTTTTGTACATATATCAAATACATTTTTGATGAAGAATTATTAAATGAATGAGTTGTATGAAATGTTTAAAATTTGGGCATACTTTAAACAACTGCAGTCAAAGCAAAAAAATTTGTTCAAATTGCTCAAAGGAGTATCCATTTAGACGAAAAAGATCCAACACAAAAATGTACAAATCCACAAGTGTGTTCAAATTGCTCAAAAAATCATGATTCCTTTAGTCAGTTATGTGAAATATTCATCAAAGAAAAAGAAATTCAAAAAGTAAAAACTATTGAAAAAATAGATATGAGAGAAGCTGTACGGCGATATAATTTAAAATATCCTTTTTCTGCAGAAAATTCTTTTACACAAGTAAGTAAGATTGTTGGATGCAAATGTAAATGTACTTGCATAGCAAAAATAAATTTAGAAAAAACGCAAATTGAACTCCTAGTCAACAAAGCAGTAATGAGCCTTTGAAAGAAGTAACTTTAATAAAGCCAAGTAAATCTACATTACCTACTCCAAATACAATAAGCAATAAAAAACCTAAGAAAGAAATTACTATTTTACCCAACAAATTATTAAAAAGGCAAAAAAAACTTTACAAATAGTACAAAAAAGAAGCAGATAGAAGATGAAAAAGAAATGGAAATCGAATCATCAATAGAGTCGTTTGAAAAATCAGACAACTAAATAATGAATAATCCAATGGAATATTGACGGTTTTTATAAACACTACGAAGATATCAAATTATTAGAAACTAAGTATAATCATAAAGTAACTATATACATAGAGAACTCACGTAGAAGAAAAAATGCTAGTCAATTTCATTGATTTGAAATCATCCCAAGATCGTATTTGGGGTTATTTCGTAAAAAGATGACCGTATTTTTGGTATACCATCAAAGAACATAACAAAAACAATCCAAAAAAATATTTTTTCATTCATTCAGTTCATAATTCATTTTCTTCGAACTGATTTTTTTTTTCTCTAAAAATTGATTTTATATTGTTGTTTTATATTTATCTATGCATCACAAACAAATGTTCTTATAATTTTAAAATGTAATTTTATAGATCTCAAAGAATAACTATACACAACACATAGATAATATTTGAAGGCCAACAAAATTTTATTATAATATTGCAAGTGTGATGTAAATTGTGACGGAAATCTATTTGTTTTTATTTTTTAACAGCTTTTTATTAACTTGGTTGGGTAAAGGATGGAATCTTAGAAGCCATTTTAGACACACTTCCCGTTGAGCTAGAGACTTGAAATTTTGTTCATTAGATCAGATCCCGGTGACAATACATGATTTTAAAATAATAATATCGAAAAACATTAGAGAAATTAGCTTAATTTCAAAATTAAATTTTCATACAAAGATATAACAGAATTTTTAACAGAATTATTACAGAACCAAAATAAAACATTATCTAAATTTACTAAACTCACCAATACCAATACCAAAACGTTATTACGTATACATAAATGTTTTTTTTTTCTATAAAAGACTATTGATTTTTATGTAGCCATTGCATTGTATGCGTACATATGCATAGGTACATACTTAAAAATATGTAATAATATGTGCTTCGAAAATATTTTTGGTTTGAAAGCGATGAATTTGAAAGATATGATTGTGTAAACAAATTAATGTGCCGCACTTGAGAACACAGTGTAAAATGTAATATGCATTTACTTAAAATTTAGTAAGCAAGTGTTAAATTTAAGTTTTTTTTCATCAAATCAATTGATTTTTAGTATACATTTTTATTTATAAAAGCAATGTGTTTATTTATAATATATATATAGATATGTGTTTTTCCTTTCTTAATTATAATTAAAATAGGGCTTTTCTTTCGAAAATCTTAACATATTAAAATCGCATATTATGGCCCTAACATTGATATCTAAATTGGGAGCTGCCTTTAAATTAAGATCTATTAGGGAATGATGATCTGCACCACTAATGCCTTTTTCTGAAGTATAAAAACTAAGAATATATTTCCAATTATGTAAAAACATTAAACAACAAAAAGAATATATTAAAAATAAGAAATCCAGTCTTTTTTAAAAATAGTAAATAACAATATTTTTCTTTTTAATAACAATAATTATGAATTAATCATAAAATATATGTTATGTACATACATACATATATATCTACATCGTCTAGAAAAAGCAAAATAATTTTTTTTAATTCAAAAACATTAGCATTTAGAAGTAAGCAATTTAATATATTCTCAATTACATACTTTTAAAACCAAATTTTTTTACTACATATGTAGGTACAAACATGTACAAAAATGGTATGCATATTTTTATGTGTGCTGTACTAAAAATTAAAAATCTGCTATCACAGTCATACCAAATTCCCAAATTCCCAATTATTATTATTTAGTTGATTTATCGATTTATTATTTTTTAATATGTAGGCAACAGTTATATTTATATGAATGGACGGTAAACATAAACGAACAAAAAAAAATTGTATGTATGCATATGATTGGACGGTTAACATAAACGAACAAAAAAAAAATCAGGATGTTCTATAGCTAATAATTTCTATTTTTGAAATAGACTGTATGCATAAATTTAAAATTAAAAAAAAAAAAATAAGTTCTTAGCGTACCTAAATAACAGAAAAAAAAAGTAAAATGTAACACTGGAAGAAAAATAAAAACGAATAGAAAAAAAAGAGAACAAAAAATGTTACTTTGATTGTTTTTAAATATTTTTAAAGTATATTTCTTATGTATATATTGTGCACATCTGATATTTACCCACATAGCAGATAGAAAAAAAGAACTATTAAAATGTTATGGTATTAAAAGAAAGAAACATACGTTTGATATTTACATAACAGATAAAAAAAAAAAATACTAAAATGTTATGTTATGAAAAGAAAGAAAAAATCAAAGATTTTAAAGGGTCGCATTTTAAGTGGAAATAAAGAACATTATAAAATTGCAATATTTTTATTTAAATTTTGAATTTAGCTATGCAACGTTTTCTTAATTTTTTAAAAATTTTGCCGCATTATGATATAATGCAACACTGAGAAGTTCAGCTCATAATATAGATACATATATATATGAATGAATATATGGCTATTTATGTATGTAGTTATAGATTTATTATTTTTTAATATGTAGGCAACAGTTATATTTATATGAATGGACGGTAAACATAAACGAACAAAAGAAAATTTTATGTATGCATATGAATGGACGGTAAATATAAACGAACAAAAAAAATTCAGAATGTTCTATAGGTTATAATTTATATTTTTTAAATAGAATGCATGTATAAATTAAACATTTAAAAAAAAATTAGCTGTCTCCGCCACAGGAGCGACCGCCATTATATGAAAAGTACAATGCCAAAATTTATAGATTTTTTATTTACATAATAATTTATGTAAAAGCAAAATAACTTCTAATAATTTAACAACATTTTGTTTTATTCAATAACAATAATAAACAATGTAATCGTAAAAATATATGTGCATTCATTCATACATTCATTTACATAATATGATTTTTTTTTCAGGTATATGATTTTTTTTTCATTTAAAAATATTAGAAGTAAAAATTAACGAGGAAGAATACAGTTGCCTTTGTCAACTCTTAGATACCCGTACGAATCGTTAGTATGTTCACAGCCTGTCACTCTGCTTACAATATTATTTTTTTAATATTTTGGTATTTTAAAATAATTTGGGTGAATTTTATAATTTCTAGAACTATGGGTTGTAGATATATTCAAACTATATGTTTATACATTCTTCTAAAGCAAATTCTAACCTTCCACATAACGATTATCAATCCAAAACTTTTTCAAATATTCTATAGTACCATTTAATACTAAGCGGTAAATATATATTAAATTTACTTAGTACAAAATAATAAATATAATTTTGTGCGAATTATATTATTATATTATATTATATTTAAATATTCCATTGACAGAATAATTTCTTATAAGTACAATAAAATACATATATGTATGTAAATACGGCGCTATATAATATACATCTATACTCTTATCATTCATTCACTAGTGATATATACGATATATTGTAAATAAACATGATATTATATAAGTATGTATATATATCAATATCATATAAATAAAAAAATTCTTCAAGCAACCGCTATGTTGTTTATTTATTTACATTTTTTTGTACTACGCATTATATCCTCAACAATTTCAAATTATCGAGTAAAACAAAATCAAAAAATTAGTTAAAGAAATTTGTTAGAAAATTTGAAAAAATCAAGTAACTCTTTCGTTAATTATAAAGTAACCTTTTATTATTAAAAAAAGTTATTAACAGAAATAACAGTATAATATTGAAGCTTTAATTTTTGTGTATTACTTCAAAAAAATTTTAACAGGTGTTCAAGTTACAGGTGTTTAAAAATAGGAAATTTTCAGTTTTTGACCCCTTACAGCTCCTAAACGGGGGGTGATACAAAAAAATTTCTGAAATGACTCATACTTATTTTTAAAGATCTAACTTCTGTAAAAATTTCAAGTTTCCAACTTAAACCGTTTAGAAGATAGAAGGGTTAAAGAATTTTGCAAAATTTTACACCGTATGCCACAAAAATATATTTATTGTATGTATACTTTTAAAGCTAATAAAAGTAGTAAAAGTGTAGTAAAGAAATTTGTTAGAAAATTTGAAAAAATCAAGTAACTCTTTCGTTAATTATAAAGTAACCATTTATTATTAAAAAAAGTTATTAACAGAAATAACAGTATAATATTGAAGCTTTAATTTTTGTGTATTACTTCAAAAAAAATTTAACAGGTGTTCAAGTTACAGGTGTTTAAAAATAGGAAATTTTCAGTTTTTGACCCCTTACAGCTCCTAAACGGGGGGTGATACAAAAGAATTTCTGGAATGACTCATACTTATTTTTAAAGATCTAACTTCTGTAAAAATTTCAAGTTTCCAACTTAAACCGTTTAGAAGATAGAAGGGTTAAAGAATTTTGCAAAATTTTACACCGTATGCCACAAAAATATATTTATTGTATATATACTTTTAAAGCTAATAAAAGTAGTAATCGTGTGATATACCTTATACAACTTGTGCTATAACAATTTAAATATAGAGCTTTTTTTGAACCTAGCTACCCTAAGGCTTGGTCCAAACTCAACCAAAAAAATAGGGAACCTACAAATTACTCCCAGAATATTTTGTGTAAATTTCAAGATTCTAGCTTTCTTAGTTTTTGAGTTAGCGTGCTGACGGACGGACGGACGGACATGGCTCAAAAGTCTTAGAATTTTTTTCTGATCCGATCCATATCTTTGAAGGTATATCTAGCTCGCTTATTTCGAGGTGTTACAAACGGAGGAGTAATTTTATTATACCCGATCCTATCGTACGGGTATAATTATTTCGAGGTGTTACAAACGGAGGAGTAATTTTATTATACCCGATCCTATCGTACGGGTATAAAAATAAAAAAGCTGCTATCTAGAAAGAATTGCATATCTATATATAGTCATAAAGGCTAGTTTTCATGAGAAATTTTATGGATATTAACGCAACTTTAGAAAGAGAAAAATATAGTGCCCTACCAGTGGCAAAGAGGGAGAAAAAAAATATATTATTAAAAAATATTACAGTAACACTTTGACAGTTAAAATTGTACATAACCTAATTTATTAATGTTTATATTGATATTTAGTTAAAATTTAAAAATATAAGGTATGGATCGGATAAGAAAAAAATTCTAAGACTTTTGAGCCATGTCCGTCCGTCCGTCCGTTCGTCCGTCAGCACGCTAACTCAAAAACTAAGAAAGCTAGAATCTTGAAATTTACACAAAATATTTTGGGAGTAATTTGTAGGTTCCCTATTTTTTTTGGTTGAGTTTGGACCAAGCCTTAGGGTAGCTCTCGAACACCTAACTTTTAGATCTCCACATTTTTTTTGCAATAGAGCTATGAAATTTTAACTACTGATAGATCTCACAAAAATATTAATTTTATTTTTAATAACTTTTTTTTGTAGCCCCACCCGTTACGGAGCTACAGCTCCCCAAAGGTTCAAAAAAGCTCTATATTTAAATTGTTATAGCACAAGTTCTATAAGGTATATCTTCATTTTGAAAACGCCAAACGATTACTACTTTCATTAGCTTTAAAAGTATATATACAATAAATATATATTTTTGGCATAAGGTGTCTTAATTTACCGTTATGCGAAACTCAAATTTTGCAAAATTCTTTAACCCTTCCATCTTCTAAACGGTTAAAGTTGTAAACTTGAAATTTTGACAAAAGTTAGATCTTTGAAAATTAGTATGAGTCATTTCAGAAATTTTTTTTGTATCACCCCCCGTTTAGGAGCTGTAAGGGGTCAAAAACTGAAAATTTCCTATTTTTAAACACCTGTAACTTGAACACCTGTTAAAATTTTTTTGAAGTAATACACAAAAATTAAAGCTCCAACATTATACTTTTATTTCTGTTAACAACTTTTTTTAATAATATAGGGTTACTTTATAATTGACGAAAGTGTTACTTGATTTTTTCAAATTTTCTAACAAATTTCTTTAACGAATTTTTTCCATTTTGTTTTACTCGATAATTTGAAATTGTTGAGGATAAAATGCGTAGTATAAAAAAATGTAAATAAATAAACAACATAACGGTTGCTTGAAGAATTTTTATTTATATGATATTGATATATATACATACTTATATAATATCGTGTTTAATTACATATCGTATATGTCACTAGTGAATGAATGATAAGAGTATAGATGTATATTATATAGCGCCGTATTTACATACACATATGTATTTTATTGTACTTATAAGAAATTATTCTGTCAATGGAATATTTAAATATAATATAATAATAATATTTAAAATTATATTTACTGTTTTGTACTTAGTAAATTTAATATACATTTACCGCTTAGTATTAAATGGTACTATAGAATATTTGAAAAAGTTTTGGATTGATAATCGTTATGTGGAAGGTTAGAATCTGCTTTCGAAGAATGTACATATAAACATATAGTTTGAATATATGTACAACCCATAGTTCTAGAAATTATAAAATTCACCCAAATTATTTTAAAATACTAAAATATTAAAAAAATAATATTGTAAGCAGAGTGACAGGCTGTGAACATACTAACGGTTCGTACGGGTATCTAAGAGTTGACAAAGTCAACTGTATTCTTCCTCGTTTGCTATTGAATAAGGTAGCTACATATAGTTAGTCATATTAAAAAACAGAATTTAAAAATTTTAAAAATGAAGAAGGTATTTTTTAAAAGAAAAAACATTCGGCACAAAGGGGTTAAACAACTTACCATATCTTTACAAAAAAAAAAATAAATTAAGAAGAAACAACTACATGCACAACAAAAATTTATTTTAATGCACGATATTTATAACAACGCCTTTACACTTACAAGCCGGAACATTCTTGTACCGGCTTGTAAGATATTTAGGCGTTGTTTATAAAATATTTTAAAATTTTTTATGAATATTTTAAAATTTTTTATGAATATTTTTTTTGTAACTGATGTATGGATATACGTACATACATATCTAATACAGATATTCCTCTCGTAACACTTTTAATTTTATTTTTAGAATATAAAATATAGAATACAGATATTCGTCTTGTAAGAGTTTTAGAAATTATTAAAAATATTTGAGAAGTTTGTTCGATATTGGTATTATAATACGGGTAATTACTTGATAACTTTTTGATTGTCTCAACAGTGGATCATTCTGATATTCTGATAATAAATATCGATCTCGTATTAAACTAAATAGCTTGTAGTTTGAATTTTTTAAATATTGTAAGATTGACTAAAAAGAAAAAATATATTTTAAGAGGGAATGAAAATAACTTTAAATTTATATTAATATATACACATTAAGTTTAAGTTCGACCATAATCCTATTTTAAAAAATTATAAGGTATATAACAAAAATTTGAATACAAATTTGGTAGCACATGCAGGAAGTTGCGATATTGGTAAAAAAAAATTTTGATTCAGCAGAGTTTGATTTACAAACCAACTTCCAGGCAGCTGCAATTAAAGTGTTCTATCCGACAAAATATGTAATTTGTAATTCATATTTACCTCCTGATTATAATCTAAAATATGAAGACTAAGAAAACCTTTGTAGTCGATTTGACTGTCCATATCTTATATTTTTCGTATGTGTGTGCAATAATCTACATAACAGTGATCATTATCCTTTAATTATAACTATATTAACACAAATGAAATGTGATAAAAGACCTAAATGGGTCGACAAAAAAGCAAATTTGGATAAATATCAACAAAATGTTAATTTTAACATCAATCCAATAAAGTTTACTGATGTAGACCAATACGAGTTCTATATCAGAAATGAAATAATTAAATCTGCAGAAACCTTTATTCCAGAAACTAGTGGAAAGTGTAATAAAAAAAAGAGTTCGGTGGTGGAATTCAGAAATTAAAATTGCTTTACGAAATAAAAAACGATCATATAGTAAAAATATTAGGACAATGGATCTAAATGATTTTACATTTTTTTTAATTAATAAGAGGGAATGCAGAAAACTAATTCGTTTTCATAATAATAATATCAAAAGAATAATATCAAAATAATAATATAAAAATAATAATATCAAAATAATAATAAATAATAATAATAAATAATAATAATAATAATGGAGACCTTAATGCTAAACACAAAGATTGGGGCAATACAGATAACACGAAAAGCAACACTTTTAAAATTTATTAATGATACAGAAATTACATACAAAATAAAACTATACTAGTCGCATTTTCCTACATATCCAAGAAGCAATTCGTATTTAGACATCTGCTTGGCAGACATCAGATTAAATATTAGTTTTACTCTGGAACTTAAAGGCTTAATACATTTGATTACAATAGCGATCATAGAGCCTTAGATTTCTCAATAGAACTAAATAATAACAACATAGAGTTAGACAAATCAGAAAAAAAATTTCTTTTTGAATTTTGATAAAATAATGGGCATTTTTTATTGGCATTTTTAGCCCCATAAAAATTATAAAAAATGGAAAGGTATTAATATTCAACCAAAATTAAAATAAACCTAAATAAACATAAAAACATACTAAATTAAGCATCGTAATTTTGTCTCAAAATTCATATGTTTAAACAATCTTAATATATAAAATCGTTGGTGCATTTGTATGAAACCGCATTACGCCTAAATCACTCCTAATATTACAGTCATATTTACAACGTATGTTCATTTGGTACTGCGGATGGTTTTTTTTTTTTTTTGTAATTGGCGCTGGAGTCAAAGCTGCCATACAACTTCCAGTGTTTTTTATACCAAAAACTATCTTTTGATCCCCTAATCACCAAAAAATGCTCCAAATTCACCGGTCATATCTACCCTATTGATTCTGTACGTAAGTATTTTCAAAAGGTTCACAGGAAGTCATAGTTGCCATACAACTTCAAGTGTTTTTTATACCAAAAACTATCTTCTCATCCGCTTATCACCGCTCCAAAATTACCGGCCATAACTACCCTATTGATTCTGTATATAAGTATTTTCAAAAGGTTCAAAGGAAGTCGTAGCTGCCATACAACTTCAAGCGTTTTTTGTACCAAAAACTACCTTCTGATCTTCTAATCACCACAACACGCTACAAACTTACCGGCCACAACTACCCTATTGATTCCTTATATAAGTATTTTCAAAAGGTTCACAGAAAGTTGTAGCTGCCATACAATTTCAAGTGTTTTTTATACCTAAAACTATTTTCTTATCTTCTAATCACCACACAATATTCCAGTCTAACTGGCCATGACTACCCTATTGATTTTGTATATAAGTATTTTCAAAAGGTTCGCAGGAAGTCATAGCTGCCCCACAACTTAAATTTTTTTTTTTTACATAAAACTATTTTCTGATCTTCTAATCACCACAAAACGCTTCAATCTAACAGGCCATGACTACCGTATTGATTCTGCATATAAGTATTTTCAAAAGGTTAACAGAAAGTCATAGTGACCATACAACTTCAAGTGTTTTTTATACCGAAAACTATATTCTGGTACTTTTATCACATTTTATACAAAGTGTTGTAAAGTGTAATCGTGTTATATTAAGATTAAATTTCTCTTCTTTATCTTAGTTTATAACATGTCCTGTTTTTTGATATTTATACCAGTTGTAAATTTATAGGTACCTACCTGTATGCATTTAATATAGTATAGATTTTATAATTATTTAATGATAGTAGATAGTATTTTATTATAGTTCTGTATCATTTACAAAGTCATCAATATATGGATAATGATAAATGTTGAAAAAAATTTCCTAACGATTTAGTAATGCAAACAATAACTGACAATGATAGATATCCAATGTATCGCAGGCGACCTTCAAAATATGGTGGGCATGCATTTATTCTGAATAGAAATAATAATGAAACAGAATTTGAAATTGATAATAGATGGGTTGTACCATAATCACCTGATATTGAATTTTGCAGTTCCAATTAAATCCATCAAATGCATATGCAAATATGTATATAAAGATAGTGATACGGCAGTTTTTAATCTTCAAAATGTAAATACATATGATGAAGTTGAGCAATACCAAATGGGTAGATATACAGGCAGCAAAGAAGCTGTGTGGCGAATTCTATCTTTTCCAATTCATGATAGAGATCCTACTGAAATACATTTAGCAATACATCTTGAAAATGGACAACGTGTATATTTTACGGCAATATTTTTAATTATTTAATTTTTAAAATTTCAGCAAATATTAAAAAATATTTATAATTTAGAAAAGAAAATGAAACAACGATTCAGCTAGATGTGTAAAAAATAGGTAAAAAAAATAGGACAAGTATTATGCGGCAAAACAACGTTTGCCGGGTCATAGTCAGCAAGTATAACTTATAAATATTTTATTTTGTTTTATTTTATTTTAATTACCAAAATAAGGTATGTACATATTTAAAAAAAAAATGTGTTTGAAAGTATTTGTGGAGATAGATGTAGAATAGAGATGACTAATTTTGTTAAAATTAGTACAACATCTATTGGTGGGTTCATTTCTACCGTACTCTGTATTATGTTTGTAGTCCATTAAAAATTTAGTATTTCTAGTTTGCCTAATACTATCGTTAAGTCTGAACTTGTTATTAAGAGATTGGATAGAAATACTATTATTCAAAATATCAAAAGTAAAGCATGATGACAATAGTTGTTTACGTAAAGATAAAGAAAGCAAGTTTAATGAATTAAGTCTTGTAGTGTAACTAGGTAGATTAGCAAAATCAAAAGGGTTATATTGATTCCTTAATGCAAATAAAAGAAATTGCTTTTGAACTGATTCGATTCTATTGGAATGAACTGCAAAGGCTGCATCCCAAACAATGTTACCGTATTCTAAGATAGATCGAACTAGGGAAGAATAAAGAGATTTAGTCACAGCTAAGTCGCTAAATTCTTTAGCTCTTGTCTTAATGAAACCTAATATTTTATTAGCCTTTGAAACTATTAGATCATAGTGAAGATTATAATTAAGTTTATTATCGAGAAGAATTCCTAAATCAGTAATGCTAAAAACCCTTTCAAGAGTTAAATTATCTATTTTGTAGTCATATATTAAAGAAGACCCTTTACGTGTAAAGCTTATAACCTTACATTTCTGTATGTTGAGTTCTAATTTATTTGACTTGCACCAAGCTTGTAACACTGATAAGCTTGATTGAAGTTTAGCTGCATCAGAATTATCTTTAACTACTTGATATATTTTTAGGTCATCAGCAAACAAATTGTGAGGTATATTGCTTAGATATTCCGAAAGATCTGAAATAAAAACATTAAACAGAAGCGGGCCTAAATGGCTGCCTTGCGGTACACCGGAAGTGACCCCAATTGTGTTTGATAATACACTACGAAATTTAACATTTTGAGTTCTTTCTATAAGATAAGAATAAAGCCACTCAAGAAATGAACCCGAAATGTCAAAAGTTGATAGTTTGTTTAGCAAAGTGAAGTGATCTACACGATCGAAAGCTTTGCTAAAATCAGTGTAAATTACATCAACTTGGTACACTTTTCCCATTTGATTTAGGATTTCAGATGTATAACCCATCAGGTTCGTAGTAGTTGAACGACCTTTTCTAAAACCATGTTGTTGTTCATTTAGTTTTGCATTTATGATAGGAGTAATTCTATCAACGACAATTTTTTCAAATAATTTAGGTATAGTCGAAAGGATTGCTATTCCTCGATAATTTTCCACCGATGCTCTATCCCCTTTTTTAAAAATAGGGATTAAGTGGGAGGATTTCCACTTTTGTGGAAAAATCTCAATTGAAAGTGACTTATTGAAAATAAAATGGAGAGCGAAGATTAGACTGTGAGAGCAATTATGTAAAAAGATAAGAGGAATTAAGTGGTCCGGACTCTTTTTTATATCAAGGCTCAAAATTGCTTCAAGAATATCATTTTCAGAAAGATACACGCCTGTAAATAGTAAATTTCAGCTATTAGATAAGGAATTAGTCAATGTGATAACTGGTTCTGTTGGACGATAAACTTGTTGAAAATGATCAGAAAAGAAGTTACAAATTTCTTTTGGGCAATCAGAAACCACATTGTCTTTTGATATCATTGAATTGGGATACCCAAATAATTTCCGTTTTGTGTTAAAATTAAAAAATTTTTTAGGATCAGTAACAAGTTTGTTGCCAATATCCATGACATAGTTTTCATATGCTGCATTGACTTTTTGGTTAAATTCAATTGCACGTTGCTTATACATATTCAATAAGTCGTCGCATGGTGCTTGATGATGTTTAAGTTTTTTATATATTTTATTGCGCCGATTTCTCAAGTTCCTAAGATCTCTATCTAACCATGGTTATGATGTTTTATGCTTTTTGCGAATTTTAGGAACAAAGGCATCAATAATTTGCAACAGATTTGAGTAAAAGATAGAGATTAGTAAATTGATATCCTGTTGAACTAACAGTTCGTCCCATGTGATTAATGACAAAGCATAATTAATACTTTGATAGTCAGCATTAAAAAATCATATACAATTTCATTATTGTAAGATTTGGTGAAGAGTGGGATAGAAGTGGAGAACTCGAAAATAAGTGCGTTATGATGAGCAGAGTTATTTTTTTTTTTTTTATTTATTTATTAAAGAATTGAGATAGACAGTAAAACTGGTATAAATCTCTTCTTTAATCTAACTTAAAACTAATTTAATATTTAAAATTATAATAAATATTAATAAAATTTAATACACGGGTTAAAATTTTAGATACATTTCATTTTTTTTTTTTTTTTTTTTTTTTTTTGCTTTTTTATATATTTTTCAATTATTTAATTAGGGTAGTACAGCTTTCAAACGTTTGTTGAATAACCTTATGTTGGGAGCATATTTTATATAGGCAGGAAGACTATTGAAGCTTTTTATGCCATTAAACATAATATCTCTTTTACCTCTTTCAGTTCTGGGTGCTTCTAATCGATAATGTTCCGCACTTCGTGTGAAGTTGCTATGAATTGAAGCATTTGTTTGTATTTTCAAATTGCTTTTGGTTAAGTTATTTAATAGTTTATAAATCAACTTGCAGTTTTCCAAAAATATTGTTTCTTCAACGGTAGGTAAATTTCGATCAGAATACAATGATGTAGTTGGAGAATCATATGGAAGTCTGTATAAGATTTTAATAGCTCTGTTGATAATAGCGCTAACTGAACTAATAACGTATTTGCAACTTTGACTCCAAACTGGCATTAAATACCTTATTTTAGACTGAATGTGGGCGTAGAAGACCAATTTAGCTATATCTTCACTTAGTTTAGGACACCTTCCAATTGCACTAGTTAATGATAAAACGGCTTCTTTTAAATTATCTATATGAATTTTTCAAGAAAGATCTTCATCAATAAGTAAACCTAGATATTTCGACGATTTTACTCTTTGTATTTGTTGATTATTAATATTGATTGATAGATTAATGTTTTCTTTATTTTTTTGTTTAAATATGATGAATTCAGTTTTAGAGATGTTAATTGTTAATCTCTTATGATTTAGCCACTCACTAACTTTGTATAAATCATTATTAATATTTTCTTCCAGTTGGTTCTTGTTTTTACCTTTGTACAGAATTATTGTATCATCTGCAAACATTGAATAATGTCCACTTAGCCCAATTTTGATGAAGCTATTCACATAAGCTAGATAAAGAATAGGTCCTAGAACTGTGCCTTGTGGAACTCCAATTTGTAGACTTGCTTCTTCACTAATATGGTCTTTTATTCTGGTTTTGATTTTTCGAAAATTTAAATACGATTTAAATAGATTGGCTGCAACTCCTCTTATACCCATATTGAAAAGGCTATTTATTAATATATCATGATTTACGGTGTCAAAAGCTTTTTTTAGATCTAAAAGAATAGCGGCTGCGTAGTTATTTTTATCTAACGCCATATTTATGAAATTAACAACTTCAAGCGCAGCGGATTCTGTGCTGCTTCCGTTTAAAAAACCAAATTGATGGTCATCAATTAGATTTGAATTTGTGAAGAATGCAATTAAACGACGTTTAATAACCTTTTCAATAATCTTAGATAGACAATTTGTCAAAGATATTGGTCTATAATTGTTAACATCTGTCCTTTTTCCTGATTTAAAAATTGGAGTGATAATACAATCTTTGGCCTTATTTGGAAAAACACCAGTCGATAAAATTTCATTTATTATATCAGAAAGCTTGTTCGATATTATGTGTCTAATTGATTTGATATGTTTTATTGAGATGCCATCTGGTCCAGGAGATGAGTTAGTTTTAAACGAGTTTATAATTTGTGTTATTTCATTACTATCTGTTGGAATAAAATAAATTGAGTTCTGATTTATTACATTATTTGTAAGGTTGTTGAAGTTTTTATCTACCTTGCTTCCGACGGTAGCGAAATGATCATTTAGAATATTAGCTGCTTCTAAGTCAGAAGTAGTGATTTCTCCGGTGTTCTTTGTTACGTGTATTGCCGCACTCTCTTTAGAAATGTTCGAACTTAAGTGCTTATTAATAATTTTCCACAGCTGTTGAGAGTTGCAACTTTCACTTATTTGGTTGTTGAAGTAGTTATCCTTTGCTTCTTTTATTAATTTTTGAATATAGTTTTTAATTTTTTTATATCTATTTTGCAAATCATAGTTGTTTTTTTGTTTACGAATTTTAGCATAAAGTTTAATTCGTATTTTGATTAAATTAAGTATAAACGGAGTAATCCAATGGTTTTGTTTCCGTCTTCTAACTATTCTTGTTGAAGAAGCTAATGCTTTACTTATATTTATACATTCCGTAATTTCATCATAAGAGTTACACATTTGGATTTTTTGTGCAAATAAGTTTTGGAAAGCATTCCAGTTAGTTTTTTCTATAGTTACTCTTGTCGTTTGTTCGAGTATGATATCGCATTTTTCAATATTTATCTCCAAAACTTTGTGGTCACTAATAGGATTATCCGACAATTTGATCGTTGCATTAAAAGATTTAAAATTGGCAATAACGTGATCAAGGATGCTTCCATGATTACAATCAGATTGGCAACTGCAATTTACGGCTTGCCGAGTTATTCCGTTAATAGTGGTATCATTGATTATGTTAAAGTTGTATGATTCAACTATATTAATATAAGTAATAGTGTTTTCATTATTTGAAAGCAAATCTATGTTGGTATCACCTACTATGATACAGTTTTTACTGAAAGTCTTTAAGAGAATACCCACTGAATCGATGTAATCGTTTTTATCAATACCAGGAGCATTATACATTGTAATAATTTTAATGTTGGGTTTACAATTGAGTAGTTGAATTCCAATAGGATTAAATTTCTCATTTACAGAATTTGGTAATGCAAGAGAAGTAAATGCTAATTTGTTTTTTATATAAATTGCTGTTCCACCGCCCCTGTTATTTTCTCTGCAGTGATGGATGGATGAAAATTCAGGAATCTGCATAAATGGGATTTCGGATGAATAAATCCATGTTTCATTTAATATAACAATATCTGGAGAATGTGACTTAATTAATAGAGTTAGATCATCAATTTTATTCCTCATACTTCTAATATTAACATACAAAATATTTATTGAATTATTTTTATTGACAATATTTATAGAACTCATCATTTTGATATGGGTGTCATATATTTATTCCAACTTTCTCTAACTTTTTGAATTTAGTCTCTATAGTTATTATCAATATGTCTTCTGTATGAAGTTAAATCTTTATTGACGACTTCTTTGGAAATTCCTATTCTTTCATGGTAAGTGAAATATATTTGACATAGTTCCTTGTAATTTGTTGGTAGTCCATCTTGATTTATTAAGACCTTTAAATTAGTTTGTGTAATTCCAGCATAACATATATCAGTATGATCATAAAAGTATGAAAGGAAGAGCCTGACATTATTGTAAATTCTGAAATCCCTTAGCCGCGAAAGCACATATATACTGTCACCTTCCTCTACTGCTTTGCGTGTTAATTTTACTATTGGTGGTTCCAGTGTGACAAAATGGTCTTTCTTTAAAAATTCAGGTTTTGTTTGAGCATTAAGCGTTTCATCTTTGATCCAATTCGAATAATTAGGAATTGGAATGTCATTAATAGGATTTATATCATTGATATTATTAGTATTTTCATTTTTAATATTATTATTTCAGTTATTTGTTATATTATTAACATTATTGATCTTATTTTTTGTATTTATAATGTTTTTCTTATTACCCCATAGTTTAGATAGATATTTATTTAACACATTGTGATTTATTTTATTTAAAGAATTTTTTTTAGAAGCAGTTTCTTTTGTTATTACTTTTTTATTATTTTTTGCTGATGAAGCAGTTACATTTTTTGAATATTTATTTTTATCAGGTGGTTTATTTATTGTTATTTGGTTAGTTGAATTAGTTGATTTTGAGGTTAATGCTTTTTCCGTTTGTTCATTCAAATTAGTACAACTGCAGTTTTCTGCATATTCAGGGGAAGTATTTAGTGAAGTTTCACTTAAATTCATCGAATTATTTTCAACTAATTCGTCAGCATTTGACTGTAATTGCTAATAACCAATTTTCTTTTTTATTATGCTTAATTTATTTAGATAAACTGGGCAGTTTTTACTGAAAGTGTCGTCGTCATTATCTAAATTTAGTTTCAGCCTCTTATTAGCTTCAATGCAATTAATACATTTAACTACTTTCTTCTCTTTGCACTCACTGTTGGTATGTTTCTGAAGACAATTTGAACAAGCTTCATCATTTTTACACTCAGCCGCTTTATGGTTGAACCCTTTACATTTAAAGCATCTAAGCAATCTTAAGGCATCAAACACTTTGCAGCGTTCCCAACCAATTGATACTTTTTCATTTACAATTGCTTTTGGAAAAGACTCCTTATCAATTTCAATAATGGCATTATATTTTATATCATTATATTTATTTACCTCGTACATTTTTATTAATTTAATTTCACTCACTTCTAAGTGTTGATTTTGATCTTTTAGTTTATTTATCAATTCATCACCCGAATACTTTGAGGTCATATGTACAATTTCAATTCTTGGTTTTAATTCAGTAGGAATGTTGACTTAATACTTCTCCTCTAATTTACTTTCTATTGCAGATTTGATTTTATTTCTTTCCTGTACATTCTCCGCTTCCACGATAATTATTCCATTTTTTCTATTTACAATATTATTAATTTTAAAGTTTTTTGGGTCTACCTTCTTATTTAATTCCATTCGTGTTATATTACACTTTTGTTTAGTTAACGGTTTAATAACTAAAGGTACTTTTTTTTTAATTACTGGAAAATTATTTTTGCTTACACTTGCATTTTGTTTTACAATATCTGAATAAAAAATATTCTGACCTACATTTCGTTCGCTTTCATTTTCATTAAAGTTTTTTAAACGTTCACAAAGTTCATCGTTTTTTAATACCGTATTATGAATAGTCGTATTAAGTTTTTCACTTTCCGTTTGAAATAATTCTGTAATTTTCGAAAATTTTTCAAATTCTTTTTGTTGAACTTTTTTTATACTTCCTAACCGTTCAGTATATCTTTCTTCAATAGCTTTTAAAAGCTGCATTGTTTCTAATTCATTTTTTTTTATCGCATTATCGAATTCCTGTTTATATTCACACAAATAATCACTGATTTTTTTAACCGCACAACTAATATTTTGAAGAACCATATCTACATTTTGTATGTATTGAATACAATCATCACATACAAATTTAATGTTCAAATTTGAGTTTAATATATTGCTTGCTGCCTGGTCAAGCCCCGAGCACTTGGAGGCACTGTGGAAAATCTTTCCACACACTCCGACGCACCGAATTCCGGTTTCACCTCTTATTTTCGTCCGGCATTTATAACAGTCAGCCATACCGTTTAGTTGTATGACTAACTGCTTGAGAACTAAAAAATAAAATTTCTTTTTAATTTTTTTATCAACCGCGAGTCAAAAACACGTCCGATCGCGATGAAAGTTTAATTCTTTTTCAAGTTGGTAAAAAGATTATCAACATCATCAGCGAGTTTAACCGACACTATCATATGCATTTGAAAATGCAAGATCTAACCACTTCTTATTACTATTAGGATAACTGATAATTTGTTGTAAATCGTTACCGTAGAACTCGCTAATAAGACCGAAGTCAATTTCGTCATGAAAGTTTACCGGTAATAACAAATTTTCAGCGTCGTCAACGATAAAAGAAATAGAAGGACGATTAAAATCGCCAAATACAACAATTGAGTCATCCTCATGCATTTCTGAAATAATATTGTGATATACACTATACAAATCAGAATATGAGGAATTGTCATAGTTCGGAGGGAAATAAACAATACCTAGGTATAAATTATTTGTACCTAATTTTATTTTAACAAATTGGTGATCGAAAGATTGATGTGTACCAGTGATTAATGGTACATTAGATATAAGTTATTCTTTACAGAAAGTAGAACACCACCTCCTCGCGAACAATTTGCATATAGATAATTACGATCCTTTCTGTAAATGGACCAATTACCATCAAGAATTTCCTCGTTTGTAAACGAATCGTTGAGCCATGTTTCAGTTATAACTAATACACTGAAATTACACGACTAGGCATCAACAAAAAGCTTCTTGAGCTTGCCTCTCATACCACTACAATTGTGATAAAACATTTTAATGTTGTTTATGTTGTTGAAAGTTTGAAAGGTTTTTTTAGAGTAAGTAACGTTAGATAAAGAGATGAGATTTGGTTGAAACTTGAGTAATTACTTAGAGTTTGGACGAAAAAACTTGTTATAACTCTCACGTGGTTGATTCAAATGATTGTAGTAGTTGCTATTGCAATGACTACGATAAGCCTTAAGATCCTCTTCGACCTCTTTAAAAGAGAAGCCTACATTTTTATGATATCTGAGATAAAGATCATATAAATCTTTATAATTAGATGGCAGGCCCTCATTGTGAATGAGGACTGACAGGTGAGTCCTAGTTTTACCTTCTATAACGGTGTTATACGTATCATTATGTAAATAGGCTAGAAAAAGTCTAACGTTATAGAGAATCCTCTCATCTCTGAATCTTGGCAGAGCATATTTGCAATCTTCTGTTGGAGATCGCTCCTATCATTCTAACGATTGGAGAAACAAGCGGATCTTGTAATACTAGTTTATTATTATTATTAATATTATTATTATTATTAATATTAATATTAGTATTGTTATTATTTTGATTATTTTTAAATCGATTATTATTATTATTATTGTTACTTTTAAATTTATTATTGTTATTACTATTAACTTTATTATTATTTATATTATAGTTACTGGTAACCGGTCTTAAAGTATCTCCTTGGATGAAGTTAGAGTACTTTTTGGTATTGGTAGATAATGAACTCTGAATTAGAAATTTCCTTTTAGCTTTATTACTAAAAGGAACAGCGAAAGGATTAAGAAGAAGTGTTTTAGAATGCGTGTTATTATTGTTTGTGTTAATGTTTAAATTTGTATTAGTATGTGAAATAGATTTTGGTGTATTACTACTAGAATTAGACTCTTCTTTAAAAAGCTTTATTATAGAACCTTTTTTCCATCGTTTGTAATTTATTATTTCATAAACTTTGGATTAAGGTACCATAACTTTAAAAGATTTATATTTCGGTTTAAATCTAAGATTCTTAGGAGTAATGTTAACTATTATTACAGTATTTAAATTAAACTTATTTTTTAAAAACTTACTGAGATAATTAGAAGTTGTGTAAGCTGAAAATTTAGTAAAGTACAGTGTCTGGAGATCCGAATCAGGTTTAAATTCTTCCTCAGCTGACGTTTGGAAGTAAAAATTTAACCTTCTTAGTTGGCAATTTAGAAGTATTTGAAGAACATTTTTTCATTGAAGAAGGATTAGTTACAGATGGTAATTGAACCAAAGTATCAGAGCTCAAAGATGTCGAAGTAGATGCAGAAATTTGTGGAACTTTTATTGTTGATAGAGTCAGTTTAGGTGAAGATAAATTGGTATTGTCAACACTGCACTGAACTAATTCATTATATAAAGAATTGTTTACGAAGCTTGATTTTGAAGCAGTTTCAGGAATGTCTTGGCTCGAAAACGTGGCAGGTGAATCTTGAATTGAATTTGCAGATGAGATAGTTTCAGAACAAAAGCCGGCATGAGTTACATTTTTTGAATTTTTAACTGTATTGTAGTTTATTGGTTTAAAAATAAACGCATTCTGATCTGCACTATAGTTGAAAGGTTCATCAGTCTGAGTCCAAATATCTTTTGAGTTGCGACTTAGATACATTTGGTTGTATCTAAATGTATCAAAAGAAAGCCATGTGCCATGCAAGAAAAGAACCCGATATACGAAAAGTTGTAAGTTTGTTTAGCAAAGTGTAGTGATCTACACGATCGGTGCTTTGCTAAAATAAATGTAAATTGCATCAACTTGATATCCTTTCTTCATTTTATTCAGGATTTCAGATTTGTATAACATAAGGTTCGTTGTAGTGGAACGACCTTTTCTGAAACCGTGTTGTTGTTCGTTAAGTTTGGCATTTATTATAGCAGTAATTTTATCGACAACAATTTTTTCGAATATATCATTAGCTTTAGATGACTGTAAGAAAAAAAAAATCACTTTTAAAACTAAAACTAAAAAAAATGTCTAAATTCGTACTTAGTTAATGTAACAAGCGAAATAGAAATTCCTACAGAAAGTATTGATGTTGAACGAAGAACGGAGGTGATAGAGAAGTTAATAACAAACAAAAAATTGATCTGAATGGGGGCGGGCTATTTTAAACGGTTTCCGAGATAACGCCCTTCAAAGTAATTTCATTCACTTTTTAAATAAATAACATTTTTGCCCCTGTATAACATGGAAGATTCGTTCAAGTGTCGGTAGCTAGCTGAAGTTATGGGCTTTCACACTAATATTCCAACTTTTATTTTTCTATCATAGTTGTTGAAGAGTTACAAGGTTTTAAATACGAAAAATATTGATATTTTTCACTATTTTTATAAAATAACTGTAATTTTTGCATAATGTATGAATATTATTTCAATTTCAAAATCACCTACTCCTCAGTTTGAATTTAAATTCATACATTTCTCTCTTATCTTTTACCGTTTTCGTGAAAATTATCTATATATAACAAGGATAAACTAAAAACATAAAAATAATTTATCTAAATTCATCTAGCATTAATTTTGAAAATTATAACAAAACAACAAGAAAAGAATAAATGGATTGATCGATAAAACATTAATGGGAACAACAAAAACCAACAAAACATACAATTAAAGCAATGGATAGAAGAAAACGATGAAGACCTACAAAAACAAAATATATTAATCTATCGAAACGCAAACATGGATTATTTAAAAAAATGAAAAAATTTTACGATATTTTATGAAGCAGCTGAATTATTACAAAAAGATGATAAAGTACAAGCTGCAATTGGAGAAGAAGCTACGGAACTCTTTCAAACATTTGATTTGTCTGAAGCGGATGCAAAAAGCTACAAAAAATTACTGGATGCTTTCGAAAATTTCTGCAAACCAAAAAAAAATCAAATATATTCGAGTTCCTTATTTTAAAACAGAAATCAAAAATACATGGGTAATGGATTTAAAAAAAACTTGTGAATATGGAGATCAAGAAAAAGAATGCTGAGAGATAAAATCATTTTAGGGATCTATGATAAAAACCTACAGAAAAAACTACTAGACTCGCAAGAAGTAAGTGTCAACAAAGTTATAAATTCAGTTCGCTCCTGAGAAACTTCCGAATTACAGACAGCCAATTTTCTCCAGAAATAATTTATTGAAGATCGTCATACAGCAGATGTCATTTACTAAAATAAATCAAATTTTAACAACACAAATTTTAATAATGTACAAAACAATAATAAAAAATATAATTTATCTTTTAGATCTAAGTTACAATTTAATGGCAATCATCAAGAAATTTTAATAAACTGCGAATATTGTGCTAGACGACATGTGAAAGGGAAATGTGTAGCATATGGGAAAATAACTGTATGGGAAAACAATTGCAACAAACCAAACCATTTTTCTATAGCCTGCAAATCAATCAAAGAAGGTAGGAATAATCTCAAAAGAAAACGTAAGCATTGAAATCCTTTATGTAGAAAATATGGATTATTTTAAGTCAATAAAAAATTTTAAAAATACATGCTATAAAGATTTAAAAATAAATAATATTAATATAAAATTTAAACTCGATACTGGGGCAGACGTTAACATAATTCCATTCGAGTTTTATTCAAGAGTGAAAACAAATGAAATTTTAAAGTCGAAGCAAGTAATTATTGTAGGGTAAAGTGGAAATGAAATTAAGAATTTAGGAACGGCAAAATTTAAATGCGAAATAGATAATAAAATTAGAAATCTTGATTTTGTTATTATAATTGGTAAAACAACACCAATCTTAGGATTAGAAGCATGTGCAAAATTGAATTTAGGCAAAAAAATTGATAACATTCATTATTCAGATAATATTCATAACTCAATACAAGGAAATAATTTTGTAGGGCGAGAATTATTGATAGAAAAATATAAAAATACTTTTGAAGGTTTAGGAACGTTTAAAGATGGGGCAAATATTGTAGTAAAAGATAACGCTAAACCGGTAGTCAGGTCAGCGCGTAGAGTGCCAATTTCAGTGATGCGCTCATTAAAAGAAGCTTTAAAAAATATGTGTAGTAACGAAATTATTGAACCAATAAACAAAAAATTCAACTGAATTCTGCACATTTTCAACACCTTTTCGTTTGTATCGGTTTCTTCGGTTACCATTTGAAATTAAAACCGCAGCCGAAATTTTCCAATGTTTAAATGAAAAAAATTTTGGGGATTTTATTCGAACAGTAGCTTACATTGATGATGTTCTAGCGAGTGGGCGGGGAGAGGCAACTCCACAAGAACATAACGAAAATCTACAAAAATTAATGAACAGAGCTATAGACAGAAATGTGAAGTTTAACAAGGACAAGTTACAGTACAGAGTACAAAAAGTATATTATTTAGAACATGCAATTTTCGCTAATGGAATTGCAATAGATGGAGAAAGAATTCAGGCAAAAGTCGGTATATTTAACTACATGAGACACTTTTTACCATCGTTATCTGAACTAACTTCACCTCTAAGACAATTGTTTAAAATAAACATTATATTTAATTGGATTCCCTCCCGCCAATAATGTTTTAAACAGCTTTGAAATAAAATAACAAAAGCTCCTGTACTTCAGCCACTGGATATTTCGAAAGAAATTACAATAGAAAGAGATGCATTTAAGTTCGGTTTCGGGTGCTGTTTGTACCACAACGGTAAGCCGATTGATATTGATTCACGCAGCTTCATCACAACCGAAATCAACTACCGACAAATAGAGAAGGAAATGCTAGCAATTATGTTCACATGCTCTAAATTGCACCAGTACTTCTACGGTAGAAACATAACAGTCAATACTGACCACAAACCGTTGCTCGGTATAATCGGAGAAATCGGAGAAAAATCGGAGAAATACACAGCTCGCGGCTACAAAGAATGAAACTCTGACTTCCCAAATACAAAATTACTTTAAAAGATATTCCTGGAAAAGACATGATAGTAGCAGATCTATTATCTATTAATTTTTTAAATACGGAAGATAAACCAGAAATAGCCGATTTAAATGAAATTGTTCACTTGGTCAATTTAAGTGATGTAGAACTAGCTGAACTGAAAAGTGAAATAGAATATGATCCCACACTTTAATCTTTAAAAAAATTGGTTGAACATGGATTCCCCAAAAATTGTAAAGGGTCTAGACGATAATTTGAAATCCTTTGGAAATTGAGAAATAATATCTATTTTGAAAACGATATCTTATTCTACAAAAAAAAAGTACAATACCCCAACGTTAAAGAAATTATATGTTAAACGAGTCACATATGGGCATTGAGAAAACCAAGGCACGAGAGCAAGATCAATTTTATTTTGGCGCGGAATACAAAAGTACGTACAAAATAGAGTACAAAAATTTACAATTTTAACAAATTTTTTTCTTTGTACCTTTCCTAATTTTTTTTTTATTTATATTTACATATAGGTACACATATTTATTTTTTTCTTATACTATCGGGTTAACCTTTTTTTTTTTCTCTTTTGTTGTTGCCTATGTGAACTAAATTTAGTTGAAAAATTTTATAAAAAAGAATATAACATTCACAAATTATCACAAATTATCACAAATCATTCACAAATAACAATGTACATATGCATTCACAAATTATGTATTATGTACGTGCATACAGGGTCAAGCATACATATCACATGAATTGATTCAAAATAATAATTTTACGGCTAATTTTATTTGTATCAATAATATTAAAATTGCATTTTATGAAGTATTTAATAAGGATGTTTAAATATATTATAAAAAAAAAAAAAGTAAATGGATTAATTATGGAATAGAAAGAAGTACATATTGAACTTACAAATTGATCGTTTAGGTTTAGTTAATATTTTAGCATTTTTTTTAGTGAATTCAAAATCAAATAACCTGAAGGTGGAAGATGTGGAATAATGAACCATATGTATAATTAAGTATGCTGATCACCAGATGTTAGCATTTAATATGTCACACAATTCTATATTGTACTGTATCAATAAGTGTAGCTTGTAAGCGATAAATAATAAACGATTACTCTTTACTGATCTGAAGAAGAGTACACAAGTGTTTTAATTGAATTGAGGGACCAAGCAAATACCACAATATTAAACTTAACGACTCTTGACGACTTAGTCTTTTGTCAAACGGTGGAGGAGTTATATTATATACATTAGCAACTAACCTTGATTAATTTAACTTTGAAATTATATTCAAAAAGTCATTTACCTTTTGATAAATAAATTAATTGAAAACAGGGAATGCAATTTAGTGGGAGCGGATCACAATCCTGCACGCCAAAATCGTGCTTTATTTTTTTTTTTGCATTAAAAAATCTATCTTTTTAAAATCTTGCATTACATAATCTTTCCCGAACACAATCTTGCAAAATATTTTTAAAGGAATTTTGAAAAAGATTGTGGCTTTGTTTTTTAAAGTATGTATAAACAAATATTTAAGGAGGATTTTAGAGTTGGATTCAAAAGCAGGTTTGCCGCTTTTCCCAGAATATTTATATATGTGACATTCTGAATTACATGCAAGATTTTGTTCTAGTAGATTTTGGAAAAAAGATTTTCAAAAGCAGGATTTTGTCACATTAGATTTTTACGTAATGTAGGCAAACCCCAATTTAGCATTTCCTTAACTATCTTTTAATTAATAAATTTTTAATAAAAATAAATCCATAAGCACAAACATAGTGTTAAGTAATGTAATTTTTTTTTGTTAGAAATGCTTATGTTGACAATAAATGTAATTTGTAAATTTTTATGGAGTAAAGTTAAATATACAAAAGAAAGTCAGTCTGAAGACCGATCAAAAACAATTAAGTTGTTTGATTTACATAAAAAATATAATTTGCGCGCCCATCTTGTGATGGTTTTTTCGCTAGTTATTAAATAACCTAATAACTTTGTAAACATTGTAAAACACTCCAAGTTCAAGTTCATATATTATGTATTTCACTTAATTACCCTCATTCTTTTTTTTGTAAGCATTTTTTTGTTTGTATTTTGTATTTCTTTAGAAAATTTAAGCCTAGTAATCAAATTTTTATTTTGTTCATTTTTTGTGCATTTTATTAACTTTTGTTACTTTTTTTTTTTATCTTGCAAACGATCTTCTTGGGTGTAGATTAAATCCACTTTCATCTATAAAGATGCACTGTTTTCAAATTTTTATAACAATCGCTGTAAGATTTTTTTTTGTAAAAACCTTGTTTTGGCTTAAATAATAAAATAAAAATAATTCTTAAAGAGGAAAGTTCGACCAAATACAGAACATTATTAATATTCTTGCCAGATGAACTATTTTCAATCAAGGATACATTTAATGTCTTTCTTTTTATGGCAGCACAAATTTTCAATACTATATCTTCTGAGTTTGTTAGGTTGGATGGTAAACCAGCTATTATGATATTATATTTTGGTTATTAATTTGTATTGATTTATCCATAAGTGATTCTCGAACAGATTTAATTTACTTTCCAATTTTCAATTTTTTATCTGTGTGAAGAATAGGTTCTTTTAAATGATTGTTTTCTTCAATAACTTCTTGATAATGATTTACATAGTTTTCCATTTGTGTTTGCGTCCCATCCATTTGTCTAAAAAATCTAAATAACATAAAATAGCAAAAGCATAAATTCATTATTTTCCGTTTTTTTTATAAATCTAAATAATAATTAAATTTTGATTTAAAAATAATAATTTTTCAACTACTTTGGATTAAAGTTGTGTATGAATGTAAAGCCAATATTTTCGAAACGCGGGTCGAAAAATGTGGCAATGGCTAAAGTATTGTTTTTTTTTCAAATTATAGTCTTGTTAAAACTGCTTGTTCCAGGCTCTTGATCAAAAGGTCTATTTGCGAATACATATTTATTTACAATATGAATTTTTCGCAAAACATTAACAAGCTCAACAACAAGAGAAGCAGATAAATATTGTTCCCCACTTACAATTTTTGAAATTGTTTCATATGGTTTTAAACGCTGTTAATGCTTGCTCAATTATGGACCATTTTTTAAAAGTTTATATTGGAAGCTGAGAATTATAAAGCAATGCTACCTTAGCTTTAATAGGTCCTCGAAGCTCAGAAAACCGCTAAAGCATATAATAAGTTGATCTTCATCTGGTTACTACGTCATTTAAGACCTTTTTAGGTTTTTTTCTATTTCCATTGTTTTTTTGATATTCAAGGAGTTTTTGGTTTGCATTTGAGCTTCTTTTGAAATGATTCACAATTTTTCTAACTTTTATTAGCAAAGCAGATATATTTTTAATGCTATCTTGTATTATGAGATTTAAAGTATGAGCTAAACAGCCAAAATTATTCCATCCAAAATTATTTATGATGGCAGACTTAATATTAGAAGTGTTATCCGACACAGCCAAACAAATTTTATCAGTTAGTTCATATTCACTAGTCGTTTTCTTAATTTGATTTCCCAAATTTAAACTTGTGTGAGTTTCAGGATAGCTTACACAACCTAAAAGAAATGATTTTAATTGAAAATCTGAATCAATAAAATGAATCGTAACTCCGATGAAACGTCCGTTGTTGCAAGATGTCCAGCAATCAGTTGTCAAACAACATTTATTAATTTCTCTTACAATAAGTTTCACCTCATTGACACACTTTTCGTACATTGCTGGCAACATTGTATTTGAAATTTTCTGACGTGATGGTAAATTATAAGATGAGTTCAACGTTTCTACAAATCCCTTAAAACTTATATCTTCTACAATACGGAAGGGCTGGTAATCAAATATAAATAAGTTAATCAATTTTACATCAATTTTTTACTGACAATGCAAAGAAATTATTTTTGGTGCAAATCTATGTAAAGTGTCTTGTAGTATTGTTGACTTTCGCTTAAGAGATGCACTAGGCCGAGTTTGAGAAATTATATTGACATCATTCTCGATATCTTCAGCATTCAAAACAATAGTACTATTTACCTCAATTTCTGAAGACTGCTAAATTAAAGTTTCAGTTGAGGACGTGGTTGGGGTTAATTTTGTTCCTGCTACAAAACATCCTTCAACTTTACAACAGAAGGATTTTTCAAAAATAAATGGATTTTCAAATTGGAAATTTATGTTTTGAAAGAATTTTTTTTTTTACATACCTACATATATTACATTTTGCAGTCAAAGCATGAATAGCAGTAAAATTATCACACACTTCGCTTTTAGTCTTCATACTGTTTTTTGTATACATTAACTTATAGAAATAATGCTACAGTAAAAACTAAAAAACATTCATAAAAAATATTCTGCAAAACATTATAACTATAATTATGATACATTTAGATATATTGTATGTTATATTACTATTTGCTATTCTGCTATTTGCTACATTCTAACTAATTTCTATTAAAAATAGGAATAGCAGATTAGAATGCATGTAAATGTAAATAATGTAATATACATAATACATATACATTCGCTTACGAACGTACGAACAAAACAACTACATTGTATAATATAAGTGTGTGGATTAAATACTATACTTTATATACTATGCTACTTACATACGTATGTATTTATGAATTATAAGTTCTAAATAAATATGTATATATACACATATGTAGTTTAGTGAAGAAAAAAAAAAGAGAACTAATAGAAAAACACTTTCCCATCAAAAACTGATACTTCTAAATTAAAAATAATATAAATAAATAATGATTAGATATAATGAACCAACTAACAATCAATATTACTGTAACAAACAATAGTACCAATCACGTTTCTTCTGGCTATTATTTGGAAAGGAAAAATGGGAGGGCTATTTATTTGGAAAGGAAAAATGAGTCTTGCCGCTTAAGAGAGGAAAAGGATCAGGAGCCGACATCATACTAAAAAGGGTAGAACCAAAAACAATTCCAACAAGAAACAAAAAAAACGAAGGCAAGTGAAGGCACCCGGACCACCACTTCAATTCATCTCAAATTTTAGAGACATCATCAGAACAGGGTATAACACTATTATATCAAATTTCAAGTTTTTATGTTTATTAATTTCGAAGATATGCTTGTTCGGTCTTGTGAGTTGTGTAGTCGATATCCGAACAACCATTCCAATTCATCCGAAATTTTGGGCAAATCAGGGATTCAGGAAACAACACCCTCGTATCAAATTTCCAGTTTCTATCTTTATTAATTTGAAGATATGCTTGTTCGGTTTTGGGAGTTGTGTGGGAGGTACCTCCGAACAACTGCTCCAATTCATCTGAAATTTTGGACACATCAGGGATTCAGGAAACAATACCCTAGTACCAAATTTGAAGTTTCTATCTTTATTAATTTCGAATATATGCTTGTTCGGTTTTGCAAGTTGTGTGGGAGGTACCCGAACAACCACTCCAATTCATCTTAAATTTTAGGGATATCAGGGATTCAGGAAAACATACCCTCGTACAAAATTTTACGTTTCTGTCTTTATTAATTTCGAAGATATTCGTATTCGGTTTTGGGAGTTGTATGGGAGGTACCCGAACCCATGGTCCGATTTCACAATCCCCGCCTTACTTTAGTCATTGTTAACCTACAGTATAAATTTCATTAAGATAGCATCATTATTTGTTGAGTTATCGTGCGGACGCACCGGCGGACGGGCATCGCTAAATCGACTCGGGAGGTGATCCTGACTCAGAATATATATATACATGTCCATATCTAACTCGCTTCCTTTTGGTGGTTACAAACATCATACCAAAGTTAATATCATACCAAAGTTCTTCCTCAGTTAATAAAATAAAAAAGAGAAATAAATTTGTTTTTGATTAAATTACCATATTAAGTTATTAATAATGATATGCCACCTGTTAATACAAAATAAATTCGGTTCTTTTATTCCACATATTCTATATACAACTAAAATTGCTCATTTAAAAATATACTTCCAAAACAAATTTGAGTCATTGCTCAAATTGCAAACATAACTAACAAATTTTTTCTTTAAAAAAAAAAAACAAAAGCTGATAAGTCGAACAGAATAACATAGAATTTAAAAACAAAAATTCTGGAATTAAAGAATAGATTTTATAACAATAACTAGCAGGAATACCTAGAGTTGTCCAGAGTATTTTGTTGGTTTTATGAAATAAAAATTATTACTTTTATTTTCTTAGAGTTAAGATAATTTAAATTAATATAATTAAATTATTAATATGTATTTAGAAATGCTAGTAGTGAACATTTTTATTGTTTTTTTTTTTTACATTTAATTAATATCAGTTAATAATATTTCCCTTAGGAAATTTAATAAACAAACACAATTAGTGCGAAGTTTTCACAATATATTCAATAATATATCGAAAAATTATTATTTATTTAATTTATATAATAACTAAAATTAATTACCTATTATACATAATAATTACTAGCATTAGCAAATAAGGCCTTCGGCTTTTTTTTTTTTTTTTTAATAAAGTATACTATAAGGGCTCTTTTTTGAACAAAAATTATAATTATTAAACCTAATTCTTGTTATTTTTTTTTTATAATTATTTTCTTTTATTGTATTTTTTTTTTTTTTTGATAAAACTAATTTTTTATTTTTAATGTGGAACAGTATCCTATCTGTTTTTTTTATATTTTATTGAAAATGTTTAGTCTTTTTAAGAAGTTTTGCGAGCCTTGTAGCATTTTGCGCCATGGTTTCCAACAAAAGTAAGTGTAGCGGTTGCATATTTTGTGAATTCTTACGGCATCAATTGCTGATATTCGTTCATTATGTGTTGGAGGTGGTTCTTTGTTGAAAAGGTGTTGATGAGTGAGTATAGTGTGCTCAGTTCTAAATTTGGTGTCTCATAGAGTTTGGCTGAAATATTACATAAACCACCGAAATTTTTAGTGTTTTGAAATTAATATGAGACTTTGTCAGATTCAACAAGTACAAGAAAATTACCATTTCGGAGGAGGCTGACTTGTTTTAAGCAAAGACGCTAAGGGAGAAAGTGGTTTGTCCTTATCCGTGGACTCTATGACAACAAATTTAGGACAGTTTTCTTTTATATTTACCTATGGCAAATCTAGCAAAATGTCGTTGGAGATGTCTGAACTTCTTTCTCTCTTTGGTCTTTGATTTGACTTACTGGTGTCGTCGGACTGGCCAGTGTCCTTGTCTGCTAACCAGCCAAACCGACTCCCCGAAGGGATCGGTCTGTCATCTGGCATTTTTTCAGTCACTTATACACTCAGGATTTAGTTATACTTGCACTATAGATTATTTGAGATATATTTTTATTATATTTATTTTTAGGTTATGTTTTTATGCTTGGTTGGCAAAAAATGAAATCACAATTTTCTAAAGAAAGGGATAGAAGAAAAATTCAAAAAGAAAAAAAAAAGAGAAAACAAAAAATTAGTAGAATAGACAGGATGTCACAACTACAGCTCAAATTTTGAAAAATGCATATGATACGGAAACATTGAATTGGTCAGCGCCATCAGTGGATTACAACGTGCAGCAGTATATAACACCTTACTTGCATGATATAACCAAAGATAGCCCCACTGTAGTAGATATTATTAGTATTACTATTATTATTATTATTATAATTATTGTTATATTATTATTGTACTATTATTATTATTATTATTATTATTATTATTACTATTATTATTACTATTATTATTTTACCACAGAGTCAGCGCCATCAGTGGATTACAACGTGCAGCAGTATATAACAACTTACTTCCATGATATAACCAAAGATGGCTCTACTGTAGCAGCTATTATTATTACTATTATTATTATTATTATAGTTATAGTTATTGTTTTTTTTTTTTTTTTATTACTATTATTATTATTACTATTATTATTATTACTACTGTTATTGTTATTGTTATTATTTTACTACACAGTAAGCGCCATCCGTGAATTACAACATAAAGCAGTATATAACACCTTACTTGCATGATATAACCAAAGATGGCCCCACTGTAGCAGCTATTATTATTATTATAATTATTGTTATTATTAATATTATTATTGTTATTATTACTAATATTAATTATACGATATACATTATTACAATATAAAAGTACTACATATTTTTTATTTATGACCTGACCGGGGTTTGAATCCAAGACCCTTCGATTGAAAAGTTGGCGCCTTAACCACTGCGCCATGAGTCAGGTAAATCCGTATATCCACAGTTGTATGATTTCAAGTACCAGTACAGTACAATTACCAGTTCCTTTACTGGTCAATTTTTATTTTTTATTTATTTTATTTTAAGTACCAAAACGAGGTATGTACATATTTAAAAAACAAAAAAGAACAGACATTATAACAATGATATTGAAAAAATACACGAAATATGATTGTAATTCGTAATGACTAATTTATATGTATAATATTAAAAATATATTTAAGACTTAACAAAATACAAAATTTGATTACCTACAGAAAAACTTACAACTCTCAAACAAATTTTATAATTCTTAATGATATTTATGTATGGAAACAGTAAACCGTAGTACTAAAAAAAAAATAAAACTTGATGACATAATCAAAATATACATTAAATACCTAATGTAGAATTATGAATATATAAACATTATTATGTAATTAAATTACAATGACTTTTTTGCAAAAATTAATACAAAAAATTATAATATCACATTTGAATAAATTTATGAAAAGTAAATTTATGGATTGGTTTGAATTAATCTCAGACAATTAATAAAGTGAATTGAAAAAGTGTTGATGTAAAGTGTTTTTGAAGGCATTTCTGGAAATTTTTAAAGAATAGAGGTAACCGAATTTATTGAATCTAACACAACATCTGTTTACAGGATAATATCTTCCGTTTTCTGTACTGTGTTTATATTCCATTAAAAATTTAATTTTAATTCCATATAATGCTACCGTATTCTAATATAGAACAAACTAGCAAGAGTTTTTGTCACAGCTAAGTCAGTAAATTCTTCTGGTGTTCTCTTAATGAAACCTAACATTTTATTTACTATTGAAATTAAATGGTCATAGTGCAGATGAAAATTAAGTTTACTATCAAGTAGAATTCCGAGATCAGTAATACCATCCTAAACACCCTTTCAAGTACTAGGATATCAATTTTGTAGTCGTACACAAAAGAAAAGCGTTTACGGGTAAAACTGATCACTTTGCATTTCTGAATATTGAACTCTAATTTGTTGTTTGTGCACCAATCATGTAATGATGATAAGCTTGATTGAAGTAAAGCTGCGTCAGAACTATCGTTTACGACTTGATATATTTTTAGGTCGTCAGCAAACGCAATGTAAGGTATAGCATCCAAATATTCAGAAAGATCCAGAAATAAATACATTGAATAAAAGTATACCTTGAAATTTAATGTTTTGGATTTTTCCTGATAAATTTAACGTTTTGGGTCGGGACAGACCCCGAGATACCAAAAATGTAAGTTTGTTTAGCAAATTGTAGTACACGATCTATCTACACGAAACACACGATTGTATCTACACGATCGAAGGCTTTGCTAAAATCAGTGTAAATTGTATCAACTGGATATCCTTTCTCCATTTTATTCAGGATTTCAGAAGTGTATAACGTAAGGTTCGTTGTAGTGGAACGACATTTTCTTAAACCATGTTGTTGTTCGTTAAGTTGGGCATTTATTATTACAGGAGTAATTTAATCAACAACAATTTTTTGGAATAATTTTGACATAGTCGAGAGGATTGCTATCCTCGATAGTTTTGTACTGATGATCTCTCACCTTTTTTGTAGATGGGAGTTAAATGAGAGGATTCCCACACATCTGGCAAAACAGCATTCGAAAGCGATGTGCTAAAATGAAATGAAGAGGAGTAATTAGATAATGAGTGGTTATATAAGAGTGGAGGAATGAGATCAGGTCCAGCACCCTTCTTTGTCTCAAAGCTACAGATCTGAGATTAACACATTTGTGCTATTAAATAAAGAAGTAGCAGAGATATCGAATTGTTCTTTTGGACGATAAATTTTTGAAAACTGTCGGAAAAAAGTTAGAAATTGTTTTTGGGCAAGAGGAAACAGTATTTCCCTTAAACATTGAATTAGGAAAGCCGAATATTTTTCGTTTTATGTTGACAAATTGGAAAAAATTTTTGGGATCTAATTAATTTGTTGCCTATATTAATGACATAGTTTTCATAGGCTGTATTAGCTGTATGTTTGAATTCATTTGCAAGTAGTTATACGTATTCAATAAGTTATCGCTTGGTGCTATTGTGTTTTTAATTTTCCTGTACATTTTATTGCGCTAGTTACGCGAAGTCTTAAGTTCCCTATCTAACCATGGTTCCGTAATTTTGTTTTTCTTACGGATTTTAGGTACAAAAACATTTATTATTTCAAGTCAGCATTATGGAAATAATATACAATTTCATTATTGTAAGCTTTGCGCGAGAGTGGGATGATGTAGAGAACTTAAAGATGATTGCGTTGTGATCATTAGTATTAGTGGAAAGATCATCTGCATCATCAGCGACCTTTACCACCACTCTACCATATGCATTTGAAAATGCAAGATCTAACTATAATAAATTGTTGTTAGGATAACTAATAATCTGCTGTAAATCATTACCATAAAACTCGCTAATAAGACCGAAAGCTATTTCGTCCTGGAAGTTAATTCATAATAACAAAGTACAAATACTGGTACTGGAGGTCCCAGTGCTAAACCAGTAGGTACTACCAGTGCCATACCAGTACTACACCAGTACCATACCAGCACCACCAGTATCATAACAGTACCACTAGTATTGATTTTGATTTTGAATTTGATTGACTACATACAAATTTTCAAGTAATTTAAATACATATTATTTTACTATACAATTAACTTTGTTTTACTTAATATTTTATTTTAAATAATCGCAAAATCTATAAATTCACAACTCAAATGATATATTTTTAACATATTATAGTAAAATATTATAATTCAAAATTTCGTGTATGTATACATAAAGATAAACATTCTGCAAAACGCGAATACCCTGTTCTTAAATCCAACCCTAAAATCCCTCCTAATTCCGAATGTCGCATAGATACAATATATAGTATGTAAATATTCTGAAAAAAGCGTATAATTCAGATTTTGTAAGGAACTCTGAAGTTCTTACTAACTAGTCATTAGGTAAAGTTCTTACTTATTAGTCCTTAGGTAAAGTCCTTACTAATATTTTTTTAAATACATATTTCAAGAAGATTGTATTCAATATAGTGGGGACTACCGCCCCAAACCCCTGCTAAACAAATTATTGAAACTCTGATTTTCAAACCAACTCTCAAATCTCTCATATTAATATATATATATTTAATAATTTATTCGAAAACCAATAAAAATAAAATAAATAATTAAATATTCAAAAAAAATGTATTTCTGTTTTTTTTACCTTCTAATCTTAGATGTTACAAATGAACTGAAAAACTTTCTTTATTTTATTCAACTTACAATTTTTCTTACTTTCTAAATATTGCTTATTCTAACTTTGTACAAATTATAAAAACACATCTGTTCAGCATATGTGTATGACAACAAAACATTATAGAAACATGATAATATGGTCATTGCATTATAAATGCTTTAAAATAAATTGTCTAAAAATAACATTCAGCTATTTTATTTTTAATTAATTTGTTATTTTTAAGGTACCTACTACGGATATTGCACAATCTAATTGTTTAAGTTGTTATGAATGAAAATAAAAGTGAAGTTGATACTTGTTTATGATATTTGAAATTTATAGCACACGTAATTTTTTGTTCTTTTGAAATATTAGAAATAAAACATTAAAACGAAAATAATGTAAGACATGCAATATTACTCGAATGGTAATATTTCTGTTTTTGGGAAATTTTCTTGGGTGTTCTTTGATGCTGACATAACACCTCCCACCTTAGTATTCGACTCCTGGCGAATATCTTTAAATTGTAAATTTACCTTGGCTAATCCCAATTTGAATTTTTTGTATAGGTAGATACAAACAATCAGTATCCCTATTATGATAATTATATATGTCGTTATATTAGTGTACCATTTCCAATTATGTTCGAGTTTAAATTCTTTTAAATGTTTAGTATTACTTATGTATAAAATAGAGGTCTTCTAATTGAAATTGATTAGTAATTTTTTTGATATTAATATCACGTTTTACATATGGTACGATTTGATGGAAGTATTCTTCTTCGGAATTTTTCGTTCAAAAAGCTCCTGGAGAAACTTTACAATTCGTGAATTTTATAATGTTGCCTTTTACTCTCATAATGTCTTGTTGTCCGCAATTATTAAGTAAAGTTTTTTTTAAATTTTTCGTTATTACAATGTTGTGGGATACTAATTTAATTTCTTCTGTAAAGTTTTTATGATATTTACAATCCATTTTATTATTATTTAATAAGTTTGAAATACAAGTGTCATTATACAAAATTAAATCTTTTTTGTTGATAAACATCTTATTTAAATTTACACAAGTGCTTTGCTTACATGTAATAATCTTATCAGTATCAATACTTATTTCTAAAGAGTTGTTTTTATTAGAAATTTTTTCGATTAACGTTTTATGACATATTTCATTATCAAATCTTGGCAAAAATATTACAATAATTATAAGATTTTCTTTGATAAGTACACAAGTTTTAATGTAAAAAAGTGTTTCAATTGTAATGTTATTATTTTTAAACTCTTCCTTTTACAAAATATTCCTAGATAAAACTTTTAACTTACCGCCTAAAATAATTTTTTAATGTCTGAAATTTGTTTTAATAGAATTTTAATATTTTCATTTATTTCTGTCTTAATAGTTAATAAAGCTAAATAGTTTTCTACTTTGGTTATGTGATTATTAATAGTTATACTCATTTGATTTTGCATTGCAATAATATGATCTGTAATATTTTTATTTGGTCTAACATTTGTTTATTTATTACTATTTGTTCGTTTAAATTTTCAAATTTTCTAAAATGTTTCTTTTATTTATTTCTATTATTTCTATATGCGTTTCGATTTCCTCTCTGTTCTCACTGTCCACTACTCCGGTTAAAAAACGAAGATATTGCCGGCTAAATCGATTAAACCTCTTTTATTTATGTGATGAGGAATCAAACTGTTAAAATCCGCTTTGAGATGATTAAGATTGTAAAATAAACTTGTTGGTATATTAGTTTTTTCATGCAAATTATTAACGTTTGTTTCTTTTTTATAAATACTATCTTCATACTGGGTTAAATTTATAACATGCCAGAGTTTTTTTTATAATCGCTAATGATTTTCAGTTCGAATTCCTGGAACAAGATATAACCATTACCTGATTGTATCTCAGTTACTTCAATTGAGGACTTTGATAAGATGTAATGTGGGAATATTAGTAGTATTAGTAAAGTGGGAGTATTAGTAAATTATTAATTAGTTTTGGTATTTATACTTTCTTTTAAATTGAGAATTGTATCGAGGAAGGGTTTCATTATTAATTTTATAATAATCACCGTTAATTTCTTTTATTTCAATATTCTTGTGGTATGGTTGTAGTTTTGTTATTCTATTTAATTTCAGATAGTTGAAAAATTTGAATATTTTCTAAAGCGAAAGGAATGAAATACTCTTGTTTTTTTATTTTCGTTGAAGAAAATGGGAAGCTCATTTCCCGTATTTAATTTTAAAATATTATTTTTGTAGTTAATATTCGATTATTAAACGGTGATTCTAAGAATTCAAATTTTTTATTGGTATTAAATTCTAAAAATACGTCAATGATTATAATGGTGTCACAATTAAGTACGTTTGTTAATGTTTTAACAGAAATTGGCTTTACTTTACTAGCAAATATGGGATTACAAATACCGGAGTTTATTACACTCATTGTGGCTCCAGAATCTATAATAAACCTCAAAAATCTACATTTCGATTGTATAATTATATAAGGTAAGCTTCTATGTTGTTGTCCGAGACTGTCAAGGAAGAATCTTCTACTTGTTGTTGAGTATCCACAGTATTAATTATCCGATTTACAGTAGGATCAACATCCATTGCATTTGATCTATTAGTTCTGGAAGTATGAGTACTATTGTAGTAATTATTTCTATGGGTTTGATTCTGTTGGTCGCTGTTTTGGTTATTATTATGGTGGTTATAATTAGAGTTATTATTTCTATTATTTGAATGGTTGAAATTAAAATTACGATTTTGTTGATAATTAGTATTATTTCTATTGCTAGTATTGTGATTATGATTGTTATTATAAAAAAAATATTATTAGAACTACGGTTATTATTTTGGTTATTTGAATTTCTCAATGTATTGTTAGTATTATTAATTCTATTTTTATTGTTAGTATGGTTACCATTTTTATTTTGGTAAATATTAAACGGATTGTAATCAGCATTAATCCCTCACGTAAAATGTTCATAGCCTCTCCAAGAGTACTTGGATTTCTACTGAAAATTATCGAACGCATTGGTCCGGGTACTTTGTTTTTAAATATTTGTAAACAAGAGTAGATATTTTGTCTAATTTTATTAAAACTGTCAGATTCATCTTTTATTTTGTTATTCAATTTTCTTAAAATACTTTGAATCTGGTTATATAGGTTTACACTAGTTAAATTAAATTGTACGGATCTTAGTTCGCCAAATATTCGTGTAGCAGTTCTTTTGGCACCGAAATTATTAACTAATATTGTTCTCATGTCGGACCAATTATTAACATTATTACTTATTTCAATTAATTCTTTTGCTTTGCTAGTCAGTTTACTTTTAATTCTACTTAATATTTTTTGACTAGAAGCATCATATCTTAATAATAAAGGAACTACATTACTAACTAAATCTAAAAATGTAAAGAGATCATTACCTTTAACATTGAACTCTGGTATAGTTTCAATGTACTTCAGCGGGTCAATATTTAACACCAAGGGTTGATTTTCCTGTTGATTTTGCTGTTGATTTTGTTGTTGATTTTGTTGTTGATTCTGCTGGACTACAGCATTTAACACTGCTGGTTGAAGTGGTGGATCCATAATCTGCTTATTTAGTGAGTGACACAAAAAGAATGTTTTAACTTTGATGTTACGTTGTTCACAATAAAGACAATTTAGAGTTCAGTATAACAGAAGCACATTCAAATTTTAATTCAAGCCTATCAATAGTTTATTTAATTTTTAATAAAATTTTTTTTTTATTTGCAATAATTTACAGCTTGTTAAATTTAAATTAAATAAATTGTTTTTATTATTTTTATTATTCTATTTATTTTAACTGCTATTTAACTTGAGCAGTTTTGAGTTCACTTAACTAATTAATGGTTTATATTTAACAAAATTTTTTTTTATATAATATTATAATTTAATTATTTTGAATTTATTTATTATTATTTCCGGTTTTCTTTAACACTGGATACCTATACTTTGGAATCCTACCGACTGCGCCAATAATTAATTTATTCGAAAACCAATAAAATAAAATAAATAATTAAACATTCAAAAAAATGTATTTCTGGTTTTTTTACTTTCTAATCTTAGATGTTACAAATGAACTGAAAAACTTTATTTTATTCAACTTATAATTTTTCTTACTTTTTAAATATTGCTTATTATTACTTATTATTATTATTACTATTATTGCTTAAATATTACTTAATACAAATTATAAAAACACATCTGTTCAGCATATGTGTATGACAAAAAAACATTATAGAAACGTGATATGGTCATTGCATTATAAATGCTTTAAAATAAATTGCCTAAAAATAACATTCAGCTATTTTTTTTTAATTAATTTGTTATTTTTAAGTTACCTACTACGGATATTGCACAATGTAGTTACTTAAGTTGTTATGAAGGAAAATAAAGTGAAGTTGATACTATTGTTTATGATATATGAAATTTATATCACACGTTTGAAGAGCAGTAAAAAAAATAATAATTTTTTGTTCTTTTGAAGTATTTTTTAAAAAATTAAAACGAAAATTATAAGTTGTGTAAGACATGAAATATTACTCGAATGGTAATATTTCTGTTTTTGGAAAATTTTCTTGGGTGTTCTTGGATGTTCTATCCAAAAACATTTTACCATAACTCAAAAGCAAAAACGACCAGAACAATTAATGAGTGCTTCCTAGAAAGATGAAAGTGAGAAAAAACTTTGTTCTAGAAAAAAGTACCGTTATATTTAATTTTAAAAATTGAAGCAGTGCATAGCAAATTAATATTTTTTTTGGCCGCAATCGGTTAATATTTTGCAAACCAAAGTTATTCAGATAATGCCCTTAGCCAAGGAGAACCCTTGTGCAAATTTTTAAATCAATCGATCAAACCGTTTAGACAGGAAAACGAAAAAACCAAAAAGCCTGTTTCTGAAGCTCGTAATGCGTTTCTTTCGTGCTTCAGATGTAGATCGATCATCCGATTTTCGTTCGGGCGGCATAACTGTCAATGATGCTCTATGATGAAAATAAATAAATACAAAAAATTCAGTATTCGAAAGATTATGACCGCCCTTCGGGACCGATATTTAAGAAATTTTTATGTCAGAAATTTTCGCGTGAGTGTATTCAACAACTTTCCAAAATTTCATAGCGCTCCGATGGTGTAGTAATGCATAAAGGACAAACAGCAAGACAGACATATTATCGGTTTTATATATACAGATGAAAATTTATAAGCTAAAAATGTTTAGCTTATCGCAAGCAATGAAAATCTTGAAAAACCTATCTGGGAATACACTTAAACCGAATGACAATCTTATTAGAAATTATTATCAAAAAGAATAAAACCCCTTAATATAAAACGGAACTACAATTCTAGACTATTAGTTCAGTTTTAGGGAAAAACATTCAACTACTGTACCAAGTGTATAGAATTACAGATATAATTATTGAACTAGCTCTAGAAGAAATACAAATATGTTCTGCAACCGTTCTTGATGTAGGCATTTGATAAATTTTGACACAAAAGCTAAATTTTATAAAAACAAGTAAAAGTAACAGTAAGTCGATGCAACCGATTTATTTATACCCTACACCTAAAAAATTCAAATTAAATTAAAAATCCATAAGTTATTTTAGTTAGGTATTTAATATACCTAAGCTAAAAAAATAAATGCTTTTACAACCTTTGTACAAAATTTCAGATTTCTATCTTTATTAATTTCGAAGATATGCTTGTTCGGTTTAGGGAGTTGTATGGGGGGTACCCGAACAACCCTTCCAATTCATCTCAAGTTTTAGGCAAATCAGGGATTCAGGAAATAGCACCCTCGTATCAAATTTGAAGTTTCTATCTTTATTAATTTCGAAGATATGCTTGTTCGGTTTTGGGAGTTGTGTGGGAGGTACCCGAACAACTCCTCCAATTCATCTCAAATTTTGGACAAATCAGGGAGTCAGGAAACAACACCCTGGTACCAAATTTGAAGTTTCTATCTTAATTAATTTCGAATATATGCTTATTCAGTTTTGGGAGTTGTGTTGGAGGTACCCCCGAACAACCACTCCAATTCATCTCAAATTTTAGGGATATCAGGGATTCAGGAAAACACACCCTCGTACAAAATTTTAAGTTTCTATCTTTATTAATTTCGAAGATATGTGTATTCTGTTTTGGGAGTTGTATGGGAGGTACCCGAACCCATGATCCGATTTCACAATCCCCCGCCTTACTTTAGCCAATGTTAACCTACAGTATAAATTTCATCAAAATAGTATCATTATTTTTTGAGTTATCGTTCGTACGGACGGACGGACGCACGGACATCGCTAAATCGACTCAGGAGGTGATCCTGATTCAGAATATATATACATGTCCATAACTAACTCGCTTCCTTTTGGTGGTTACAAACACCATACCAAAGTTTTTTTTCTTTTTTTATTACTTTAAAAGGGTATATTAATATACCCATAAAGGGTGGTACCAAAGTTAATATACCCTATACTTTAAGTGTAGGGTATAAAAAATATTATTTAAGCATTCGCCACGTTTCAGAATCCTGCAGAATGTGAAAGGACTGTGAATTTAACATTATTTATTTATTTTTTTTTTTATTGCATTTCTCTGCCACATAAATGTGAACAGGAAATTACAGCCTTTCTTTTTTCAGGCGTGGCTGTCAATGTCGTAAAGGGGAATAACTCTTACGACATGTGTGGGATTCAAAACCCAGACTCCCTCGGTGTTGACAGCGTATGTTATACACTACTAGCAGAGTACCCAGCGTTGCCCGAAGTATTTTATTGGTTTTATGAAATAAAAATTATTAACTTTTGTTTCTGCGTTAATATAATTTAATTAATATAGTTAACTTATTACTATACATTTACAGATGCTGGTAGTTTATAATCTATTTTTTATTCGATTTAGTTAAATTGAATAAACAGTCTTGGCTCTGTTTATTAGAGACAATTTTTCTATAAAAAATTTTTAAAGGAATCAATAATCTATTGAGTACACACAATTACGGCGAAGTGAATTTCCACAATATATTCTTTAATACTGAGACATAAAATCGCATTTCAATTATGACCATAATGTAGTACATTTTTTTTCGTAAGTAATGTCACATCATGTTTTGGCGAATTATCCTTTTAAGCAAATTTTGAAAAATTTGTTATTAAGTTCGCTCTGTCCCTCCGTCTGTTAAAACTTATATACTGTTTAATAAAGAGCAATAAAATATTAACTATGCATAGGTCTGTTAAAAGAGTAATGTTGTAGAACAACTTTTTTATGTACCCTCACCGTTGGAGATCCTTCAGCACCAACACCTCTTCAAATTTTGAAAAAACTTCTTTTTAAATGCGTACATTTCAGGTTCTGTTTAACATATTTTCAATATAAAAAATACATGATTGGTTTTTACCTTAAATCAACCAGAATTTTTTCACGTTTAGTTTTTCTAATTATGTTTCCAAATTGATTGGTTAAAAATATGTGTAAAAATTGTATATGTATAAGAATATAAGGTTTTCTGTTCTTTAAATATGTATGTACTCATTTTTGATTAAATGATGTACAGAAATGTGATTATGTTTTCTAATTTAATTGATTAAGTTTATAGTATTTTTAAATATACGGATATTATACATACTATATGCACATATTTCAATGATATTTTATGGGAAACATGTTATACACATGCATCTTATATAGGTAGACCACATGTGAAGACCACATGTAAGTAATGCATTTCTGAATGATGACATGATGATTGTCTAACGTAGAAGATTGTTTCTGTTTTTTAACAACGGCCGAAAATGTTATGTTGTTAAGACTTAAACACAGTATTCTTAAGATACTTAATAAGGTTACTTTAATTACAGTTCTATATTAGAAATTTGCATTTAAAAGTTTTTATTATGGAATATTAGAAACAGTATAGATAAAAGTAAAGAGTGTTGGAAATATCTTTTTAATAATAATAACAATATACAAAATTAGGCAAAATATTATTAATAAGTGCTCGTGCGGAAATGGGTTAACAAACGTTAACAAACATTTTGTTACAGGCTTAATTTAGCATCATAAATTCATTCTGCCAAATTAGATAGAAATTAGAAACTTTTTTTTTTGACAGTCCATCGTGTCGAAATGTGTTAATGTATCACAACAAAATTTATTGAATGAGTTTGTGTGCCAAAGTGCAATACTTGTGAAAATTTTCAATTGGTCAAATCGTTTAAGCACAACAACAAAAAATGAGAATTTCATGGCCTGAAGCCTGATGGGTTAATGTATCGTAACCAAATCAACTCAGAAAGCTTTTGTTATAAAGACCTACACTTTTGTAAATTTTCAATTCAATTGGTAAAACGGTTCAAGTGCAACAACAAAGAAATTAAAAATTTTTATTGAGCCCTGGTGCCGAAACGGGTTAATGAATCGTAGCCAAATCACCTCAGTGAGCTTCTGTGGTAAAGAGCTACACTTTTGTAAATTTTTAATTCAATTGGCAAAACCGTTTAAGCGTGACAACAAAGAAATTGAAAAACTTCATTGAGTCCTGGTGCTGAAACGGGTTAATCGATCGTAATCAAATCAACTCAGTGAGCTCCTGTTGTAAAGCGCTACACTTTGATAAATTTTTAACTCAATTGGTCAAACCGTTTAAGCAGGACAACAGAAAAATTTAATGAACTTCGTTCGGCTCTCCTGCCCAAACGGGTTAACGGAACTTCATAAAAATTTGACACATGCTTTTTTTCCAACCATTAAACCACCATACAAAATTGAACATAAATCGGAAACAAAAATTTTTTTGGAAGCCCGCCGGGCCGAATCCGAGTATCATATTGTATCCAAATTTTTTCGACACCCGTCCAAAGCTAAGAAGAACATTTTTACAAATTTGCAACTCAATCCATCAAACCGTTTAGGCAGGACAACGAAAAAACCAAAAACCTTTAAATGGCTCTCGGGCCGCAATGGATTAATGAACCCAAACACCATATAGCCTATAACACTTTATGAGGTCAAAATTTGCAAAATTTGGTTGCAATCGGACAGGTGGTTTTTACGATCCTAATGGATCGTAACCAAATCAACTCAGTAAGCTCCTGTGGTAAAGAGCTACACTTTGATAAATTTTTAACTCAATTGGTCAAACAGTTTAACTGCGACAACTAAGTAAATTACAAAACTTCACTGACCCCTGGTGCCGAAACGGATTAATGGATTGTAACCAAATCAACTCAGTGAGCTCCTGTGGTAAAGAATTACACTATTGTAAATTTTCAACTTAATTGGTCAAACCGTTTAAGCAGGACAACAGAAAAATTGAATGAACTTCGTTCGGCTCTCCTGCCCAAACGGGTTAACGGAACTTCATAAAAATTTGACACATGCTTTTTTTCCAACCATTAAACCACCATACAAAATTGAACATAAATTGGAAACAAAAATTTTTTTGGAAGCCAGCCGGGCCGAATCCGAGTATCATATTGTATCCAAATTTTTTCGACACCCGTCCAAAGCTAAGGAGAACATTTTTACAAATTTTCAACTCAATCCATCAAACCGTTTAGGCAGGACAACGAAAAAACCAAAAACCTTTAAATGGCTCTCGGGCCGCAATGGGTTAATGAACCAAAACACCATATAGCCTATAACACTTTCCGGGGTCGTAGAAATGTTTCTGCAAAATTTGGTTGCAATCGGACTGGTGGTTTTTACGTGAAAAGGGCACGAACAAACAAACAAACAAACAAATAAACAAACAAACAGAATTTCTGCTTTATATATTAGATTACCGAGGCCACCCATACCCCGACATACAAAAATTCAAAAAAAAAGCACAAAACCAAAACAAATACATATTTAAATTTTAAAGAGGCACTGCCCACTGGTCATACATAAGTGCATACTTAAATACAATATTCAATGCATATTGTGATAAATGATGATTTTTACCAATTTTTAAATTTTTTTTCTTTATCCATGCATAATTTAAAGTACATACATATAGCCAAAGAATAGAGGGGAGGGAAAAAAGAAAAAAATACACAATTTTAAAAACAATAAGTGAGAATGTCTTTAAAATTTTGTGTTTTTTTCTGTTATTCTGTTGTGTACGACCGAGTACCCACTATCGTAGCGTAGCAGCATATTAATGTAATGCAAGGGTGTTCAAAATTGAGATTTCATTTTGATTTTGCCGCCATTTTGTTTCTACCTGGGATTTTTATACGAGGTTTCTTTAGGTACATTCTAAATACATTCCGGTTAGTTAATATGGAACGTTACATGAAGGAACAACGTGTTTTTGTTATTACAACATTTTTTGAAAATGGTAAAAGTTTTCAAGATGTAATTAGGAAATTTCGAACAAAATTTGGTAGAGAAAATGCTCCAACAAATCGTGCCATCAAGCTGATGGTTGATAAATTTCTAGAAACTGGATCTTTTCTTGATAACAGAGGCAACATTTATCAACATAGTGGCCGTTCAACCGAGAATGTAGCAGCTGTGAGCAGTAGTGTTGAAGAAGAAACAAAAACTTCCATTCGTCATCGTTCGCAGCAATTAAACATCAAACCATCCACATTATTCATCATTTTGCATCGTGATCTCCATTTAAAGGCTTATAAGATCCAGCTGACGCAAGAATTAAAACCAACTGACCATGCATTACGTCGGCAATTCGTTTCTTGGGCAATCGAAAAACAAGAAGAAAATGAGAATTTTTTTAACAAAATAATCTTCATCGACGAAGCTCATCTCCAGCTCAATGGCTACGTCAATAAACAGAATTGCCGCATTTGGGGTGAAGAGAATCCAATGGTTATCTTAGAGCAACCAGTACCATCCACAAAAAGTTACGGTTTGGTGTGGTTTGTGGTCAGGAGGAATCATCGGCCCATATTTTTTTGAAAACGCAAATGGAAATGCGATTACGGTCAATGGAAATTGCTACAGGGAGATGATCCGAAGCTCTTTGTGGCGGGAAATTGATGATTTGGACGTAGAGAATATATGGTTTCAACAGGACGGTGCCACTTGCCACACAGCAAGAGAAACAATGGATCTTTTGAAGGAAAAGTTCGAAGATCGCATTATTTCTCATAGAGGAGGAGTGATGTGGCCACCAAGATCGTGCGATTTGACACCGTTGGATTTTTTTTTGTGGGGTTTTGTGAAATCGAAAGTGTACAGCAATAATCCCACAACAATTCAAGAGCTTAAATACATTATCATTAACATTATCGAGGAGATTTCAACCATTGAGAACAGTTTATTGAACAATGTGATTCAGAATTTTGGTAAAAGATTGGAAGCCTGCCGAAGTAGTAGAGGGGCCACTTGGCCGACATAATTTTTCATTATTAACCGGAACCTATTTGTAATAAATTAAAATAAAAATATATTTAATATTTCAAAAAAAAAGTCTTTTTTTTATTAAAATTAAAATGATACCTCAACTTTGAACACACGAAATGTGTTGTTTATGTATTATTATTAATATTATGTATAGGTTTTATAATAGAAAAATCGTAAAAATATATGTAGTTACTGATGTTCAAAGGTTGAAACAGAATTCATAATACGTAGTGTGTAGCTGAAAACTACTAAACCACAATTATCGATGTTTTTAAATGTAAAAAGAGTGATTAGATAAATTAGTTTCATTTATTAAAATTTAGTACTACAAATTACGAAGTATAGTGTGACGCATAATTAAATAGGTACAAGCAATAAAATAAAAATTTTATTTTAAACATGTAATGAAAAAACCAAGGTTTTTCAAAAAAGCACATTAGGTAAACTATATTGCATAATCATTTTGAGAAAGAGAATATTGAAAAGTAAATTGAAAATAATATTTATTTATATATTTCACATAAATATGTACGTAAAATGTAAGTATTTCACATATGTTTACGTACTTAAATAAAAAAAAAATTGTGATTTTTATTAAATTTTTTTTTGTTAAGACACATTGGAAAAAGTCACTCTTTCGCCCATTTTAAGGTATCCCTATAAGAAAAATTTATTGCTGAAGCTTTCATTTTTGTACATCACTAAAAACAGAATTGCATATCTGTAACGGGGTAAGCTACAGAAAAAGGTTGTTACACACAATACATTTTTTTGGTCTGTTCCAAACTGGGAAAAATTTTTGTAAACACACAGACAGACGAACAGACGGATAGAGTTAAACTTATTGGTAAATTTTCTCAATGTTTTTTTTATAAATGTGCTAAAAAGTAAATGTGAATTTTATTGTGTATATATTACTTACCGCTTTAACATTAAAGAACAAGCAGAAACAGGCTAAGAAGATACCAACCGCAAACACATAAATGAGTAAGAGAATAAGATTAAAGGGAAAAACTGTTCGAGGACTTTCAAAGCAAAAGCAAATGGTAATAATAATCATGAGTATTGCGGATACAATTCCAATTGCTAAAGTGTTTGTTATTAAAAATTCGTTTAAAGCTTCAACAGTAAGTGCTGCAAAAATCATTGCCACATTTAAAAGTAAGCATAACTGCAAATAAAAGAAAATTATTTTAAAACTACAGAGTTAAAACTCTTGAAATTCATATTGTATATAGATCGTCATTAAAAATATTAACTACATAATATTAAATATTTTTTTAATGTAAAGTTACTTTTTACTTACTGTTAATATTGCATATACTTTTCTAATGAACTGTGCTCGAATATGTTTATCCATAAATTCATAACCAACATCGTCATAAGATATTTTCCTAGTTGGATTTCTTTCCGAAAATAAAACAACTTTACGAGCTGTATAGTAGAATTATTTTTATGTTTATTGTACTGAGAAAATGTTATATTTAGATATCTATTATACGCAATGTTGACAAAGCCTATTATTATGTCATTATAATATTACCTTTAGTATTTGTTTTAAATTTATTACTTTTTAACTGATAATTTTTTTCAAATTCATCAACGGTTCTTGTTGTAGTGACGCCTTTAACTATAGGATTAATCGTTTCTTGTTCTTTTTGACTTCGTCTTGCGTTTTCTATTTGAGAATTTGTTGATATCACATCATCTTTTTCATAACAGCTATCTTTCTGCGCCATCAAATTGTATATTTATACTTTTTTTTCAATAAGAAATTTTATATTGCCAGAAAACTTTGAAAATAAATTTAAAAATACATATTAAGAAAATAATGGATTTATATTTGTCGAAGATTACTAAGCAACTATATTTATATTGTTATAATTATATATTTATGTTTTAAAACTTTAAAAACATTTTAAGTTTTCTGCTGGATATGAGTAAACTTAAGTAAACTTTTTACTTTTTGACAAAGAAAGTAGTTCAAATTGTTTGCAAATTTTACACAAACCTTCCTTATAATTTACAATGAAAAGTTAAAAATAATTGGATTTTTTGCTAAAAAAGACTCGAAAAAAAACTTTAAAAACTTTAAAGACGTAATGTTATACGGAAAAAAGAAGAAGAGATTAAATAGCAACGTCATACAACACCAGTCACGACAAAAAGGTACTATCTTTGTCAGAACTCCAGACATTGGAATTGCTATTTCACGCAAATAATTTTAATAAATACATAATTTTATAGGACTTTAAGTTTTCTGAAAATATTTTAACTTCTTGAAACACTTGAAACTTAAAAATTTATATGTATATGAATAACAATTGATGTATACAAACCAAGACCTATTATATAACGTCAAAATGTCAAAAGTATCAAAAATAGTAAATTGTTTTAAAATCAAAAAAAAAAAAAATTTATTCTGAAAAAGTAAAAGCTATGGTAAAAGATTGATCTGAACTTAATAATGAAAGTTTTGAAAAATATGTAAGCGATCCGAATCAATTTTGGCTTTGTAGTCCATGGAAAGACATTTGCAATGAAAGATGTAGAAATGCAACATATGCAACAAATGTTCTAAAATAGTAAAAGGATAAAAACAACAATAATTCTAATAAAATTAGATGAAATATTAATTAAATTTGAACAACACGATCAGCAATTTCAGGATATACGAAATGATATCAGTGCAATAAAAGAAGGGATAAATTCATTTATTGAAGAAGAACTAAGGAATGGAATGCAATTCTTAAGCATAGAATTAACTATAATTCAGTTGAAATCAACGAATGTTACGAATCAAAAAAATAAATAAAATTGTGGTTAACTTTAATAATTCTCAAGCTAAGTACCCTTCTCAAGCTAAGTACTGTAGCCTTTGCGAAACGTTTTCGTCTAATTTTTGTTGAATATTTGTTTTTTTTTTAAAAAAGTCATCATATTCTTTTTTTTTGGTAATCTATTAGCTCTGAAAGACTGCCTCAAAGTGTTTCAGTAATTAAATTTGGTGTACTTATAGGAATCTCAACGCATTCATCAATTATTGTCTCAGGTAATCCATCAATATTAATTACTTCCTCAACATTAAGTATTTCATTAACAATAAGTACTTTACCAACATTTTGTACGGTATCAACATTAGGTATTCCAAAACTACGTGTTTCAGGAAAACCCTCGACGCAGTCTTTCAACGATAATAATTGAAGAACGTCCTCTTTCAAGTCCGTAAAGATGATTTTTTTAAATGGTCCACCACCCGTGGACTTTTTTCTTTCTTTTTTTTCCTGAGATAACTTTTTTTTTAAATAGCTTTTGTAATCTGTCCAAACCTAAAGTAATAAATTTTTACAAAGCACAATATTATTAATGATCATTAATAAATTATCGTTATTAAATAAGCCAAAGGTATGCACTCAGAGACTTCTTTAAAAGGTAGTCCGAAAGTGCTTAACTCATTTTTTAAATCCATCCAAAACTCTTTAGATTCAAATTTTATATTCTTAGCAATATCTGTTTCTTTTTTCATTGCAGATATTAGACACTAATATGTAAACTACTCCTGATTTGTTATCTTTTTTCTATAGAAATTTGAAAATTGTAATAATTTATTTATTAAAAACATTGTTTAATGCTTACACATTTTCAATTTTTTTTTTTTTTAAATTGAACCTAAACTCAGCAATACTAAAAAAAAGAAACACTAAAATGTATGAATCCGCAATAAAGTTACTACGGATAGAAAATGTCAAAATTTTCATATAAATGTATGTTCCGCGATTAGAATACGTTTTGAAGAATACCTCAAAAAATTTACCGCTCCGCATTTATCCGCAAAGTTTTCAATGATATCTTTTGACCAAAAATTTACATATTTCCCCGCCGCAATTGCGTTTGCGTTTTCAATGATAGGCATGATATATTTAATTGTAAGGTTAATTTAATATTTTTAATTTTTGATATTGTGTAATTATATTTAATAATTTTAACTCTTTGCTTTTATAAATAATGTAAATAGTCTCAAAAATGTCTAAGTAAGAATACTACAATTTAATGTGTACAATTTACAATTTAGTTTTGTTTGTTTTTTCATAATGTAATATGTGTTCTTGTTTTCATAATGTAATATGTGTTCTTGTTTTCATAATGTAATATGTGTCCTTGTAAAATATATTTCTTCTTGAAGAAAACTTCATTGTAACACGTTATGGGCTCAGATAGTACAAACATTTAATAAAAAGTTATTTTACTTTCAGTTTAAAAATTTAATTCAGATATGATTCAACAATAAAAATATATACAATTATTGTAAAAAAAAAATTTATATAAATTATCAAAAGAAAATTAAATAGTTTTATTAAGTGACAATAATGTCAAGAGGTAACTTACAGTCCATAGAAAAATTAAAAGGCAGAGATAGCTTCACTATATGTCGGTTTGCAATGATACATTTTCTCGAAGTTATGATTAAATGCAAAGAAGAAGATGAAACAAAATTAAGAAAAGCAAAGGCCAACATTATATTGGCAATATAACCAATTAATTATGCACATGTTCGATGCAGAAACACCAAAAGAAGTTTGGGATAACCTTAAAACAGTTTTTGAAGATTCAGGTTTATACAGAAAAATTGCTTTCATGCGAACATTGGTAACAACACAATTGGAAGAATGTGATTCAGTTGGGGACTATGTAAACAAAATCATCAGTACAGCACATAGGTTGAATGGAATAGATTGTAAACTGGGCGATTCATGGATTGGACCATTTCTATTGGCTGGACTTCCAGAAAAATGCAACGCGATGATTATGGCGCTAGAAAGCTCAGGAATAAAAATTACTACAGATCTTGTAAACTCCTACAAGAAATAAATACATGCCAAAAAGTAGCAAATGTATTTTTTAATAAATATGGAAAATATAAAAATGTATAATATGTATAAAAATGTAAAAATGTAAAAATAAAAAATGTATAAAAAGGGTAAAGGTGTAAGGTGCTATTCCTGCAATGGTTGCGGTCATAAAGTTTCGGACTGCTATAAAAATAAAAAGAGTGACTTAAAAGAAAGAGTGATAATGGTGCTGTTAGTGCAGTATTCCTGTCAGATATATATCCAGTATATATTCAATATCCAGAACTTTAACGTGCTAAAGGCTCAGCAATACTCATTCAACATTTAAATTTAAAAGAATCAGGTTCTACGTCAGTCATAACTATTCTCACTGATGGCTACGAAAACAAAAGAGTGCTAATAAACACCCAGCTAAGGGTTTTACTAAATCAACCGCAAGTTACAACTGAGTCGGCAATAACCATCAAGACCATGCTGGACACCACCATTGCAGTCTATCATTCCTTAAAAAACTTAAACATCTTCATTGAGAGTTGGAATAGTATTTTAATTTTTTTATTGGTTCAGAAGTTACAATTTTCAACAGTTATGGGAGGAAAAGATTGATAACTGTCGAACAGTACCGGAATTCACAGTGTTCAAGGAATTTTTAGAAAATAGATTTCGGACTTTGGAATCTGTTCAACGTAATCATCCGAATCACATCAAATCAAAGGAGGTTAAACAAGCACCTATCAAAAATATTCACATCGCGTCGTTAACTGGAGTTATTTATGCCATGTGTAAAGAGTCGCGATTGGACTTTGTAAGAACGAAAGCTTTATGCTGGATTTGTTTGGGACAAGGCAACAAAGTACCTCAATGTCCCTGCAAACACAAATACCATGAATTCTAGAAGCCACATCATACATTATTGCATAGTTAAGTGGGTCACTCACAATCACTTGCAGCGCCCAATATGCCACATGTTCGATCAAACAATCACATTTTGAATATAAATAGTACATCCTTGAATTTTTTCAACCGTAAGTTTGTGAAACATCTTTATTAGATTTATTGAGTAAGAAATTGTTTTTTATTATACTTTTTGTCCACAAAATAATTTTTTTAATATTTTATTTTTATAATTCTTAAAATATTATATTTATTTATTATAAAGCCTATTTATATTTCGACATCACTGCCATCATCAGGGCGATACAATTTAATACTAAACATGAATAATTTTCCTATTTTTATACCCGTACGATAGGATCGGGTATAATAAAATTACTCCTCCGTTTGTAACACCTCGAAATAAGCGAGCTAGATATATCTTCAAAGGTATGGATTGGATCAGAATCAAATTCTGAGTCGATTAAGCCATGTCCGTCCCTTCGTCCCTCAGCACGCTAACTCAAAAACTAAGAAAGCTAGAATCTTGAAATTTACACAAAATATTCTGATAGCAAGTTTTAGGTTCTCTATTTTTTGTGGTTGAGTTTCGACCAAAACTTCGGGTAGCTCCCGAACAAGTAACTTTTAGATCTCCACAATTTTTTTGAAATAGAGCCATGAAATTTTAACTGCTGATAGATATCATAAAAATATTAATTTTATGTTATTATTAATTTTTCTATAGCCCCACTCGTTAAGGAGCTACAGCCCCCAAAAATCTCTATATTTAATTTGTTATAACACAAGTTCTATAAGGTATATCTTCAATCTGAAAATTTCAAACGATAGGTGCTATTATGAGCTTAAGAAATTGAAAAACTTCATTGAGTCCTGGTGCCGTAACGGGTTAATGGATCGTAACCAAATCAACTCAGTGAGCCCCTGTGGTAAAGAGCTACACTTTGATAAATTTTTAACTCAATTGGTCAAAAAGTTTAAGTGCGACAACTAAGTAAATTACAAAACTTCACTGACCCCTGGTGCCGCAACTGGTTAATGGATCGTAACCAAATCAACTCAGAGAGCTCTTGTGGTAAAGAGCTACACTAGCTAGCTACTATTTCTGCTTTATATATTAGACAAGCAGAGTACCTGGCGTTGCCCAGAGTATTTTATAGGCTTTAAGAAATAAATATTATTAACTTTTGTTTATGCGTTAATATAATTTAATTAATATGGTTAACTTATTACTATGCATTTACAGATGCTGCTAGTTAATATTCTGTTTTTTATTACATTTAGTTAATTCGAATAAACAGAGCTAAGAATTAGACACAAATCGTCTACAAAAAATCTTTAAAGGGTGAATAATCTATTGATTACACAATTACGGCGGTGTGTTTTTTCTCAATATATTCGTTAATACCGAAACATAATATCGCATTTCAATTATAAAAGACCATAATGTAGTAAATTCTTTTTCGTAAGTAATGTCACTTCATGTTTTTGTGAATTATCCTTTTAAGGACATTTTGAAAAATTTGCCATTAGGTTCGTTTTGTCCGTTTGTGTGTTTTCAAAACTTATAATATACTGTTTAATAAAGAGCAATTAAGTATTAACTATGCATAGGTCTCTTAAAAGAGTAAAGTTGTAGAACAACTTTTTTATTTACCGGCACCGTTGGAGATCCTGCAGCACCGACAGCTCTTCAAATTTTGAAAAAACTTCTTTTTAAATGCATACATCTCAGGTTCTGTTTAACATATTTTCAATATAAAAAATACATGATTGTTGTTTACTTTTATTAATCAACCAGAATTTTTTTACGTTTACTTTTTCTAATTATGTTTCCAAATTGATTGGCTATATGTGTAAAAATTGTATATAGATAAGAATGTAAGGTTTTCTGTTCTTTAAATGTGTATGTGCTCATTTTTGATTAAATACTGTACAGAAATGTGAATATGTTAATTTAATTGTTTATGTTTATAGGATTTTTAAATATACGGATATTATACATACTATATGTAGATATTTCAATGATATTTTATGGGAAATATGTTATACACTTGCATCTTATGACTACATATAAGTAATGTATTTCTGAATGATGATTGTCGTATGTAGGAGATTGTTTCTGTTTTTTAACAACGGCCGAAAATGTTATGTTGTTAAGACTTAAACACATGTAATATACTTATTACATTACGAATGTAATATACTTCATCACAGTGTTCTTAAGATACTTAATCACAGTATTCTTAAGATACTTAATCACAGTATTCTTAAGATACTTAATAAGGTTATTTTAATTAATGTTATATATTAGAAATTTGCATTGAAAAGTTTTTATGGAATATTAAAAACAGTATAGATAGAAGTAAAGAGTGTTGGAAATATCTTTTTAATAATAATAACAATACCAAAAATTGAGCAGAGTATTTTTAATAGGTACTCGTGCGGAAATGGGTTAACAAACGTTAACAAACATTTTGTTACAGGCTTTATTTATAACCATAAATTTGTCCTGCCAAATTAGAAACAAATTAGAAACAAAAATTTTTTTTGACAGTCTATCGTGTCGAAATGTGTATCACGACAAAATTTATTAAATGAGTTTGTGTGCCAAAGTGCAATACTTGTGCAAATTTTCAATTGGCCAAATCGTTTAAACACAATAACAAAAAAATGAGAAACTTCATGGCCTGAAGCCTGATGCTGAAACGGGTTAATGTATCGTAATCAAATAAACTCAGAAAGCTTTTGTGATAAAAACCTACCCTTTTGTAAATTTTCTTTTGTAAATTATAACTCTTCACCATTAATATCTTTTGATTCATTAAAAGACAAAGTACAATCTACCTTTTCAAATAGTTCTTTTAAATTTTCTAAGTTAGAAGCCTAGCTTATATTATGTAAGAAAAAAATAATTTATTGTGAACTCTAAGAAGCTCAAATCTTTCATTAATAGAACTAGTAGCCAGATCTAAGACTTTGAAATAAATTTATTTATTTTGTTTTATTATCATTTTTAATGTTATGTTGTTATTCCTAGTAGTTCGTTAATAATTTTATTCCTTAATTAATAATTTTTTATAGGTACCTACCATAAAATAAAATATTAAAATAACATAAATTTGTCTTATCAATTGATAATGAAACAAAACCAAACCTATAACCAAATATTCAAAGTTTTAAAACCTAAAACAAAACCTAAACCTAAGTTTTGGGAGTTGTATGGGAGGTGCCCGAACCCATGGACCGATTTTGTCCATATTCGAACTTAGCTTTCATTTCGTAATTAGTAACCTACTATGTAAATTTCATCAAGATAGCTTTTAAACCCCGGTGGGTAGGGGATAAGAAATACCCTCAGTAAGGTATGCTTGTGGTACAAGTTCACTAAAATCCAATGAAAAATCGAGGAGCGACTGTTCCAGAATGGACGGCTACCTGGTCTGCGTCTGATCGCAGAGGGGCGGCAGTAAGAAACCCTGGCTGTAGGTATAAAAAGCATATTAAAATAAAAAATAATATAATGTCTTATAATAGTAAAAATTCGGTAGAGATATCTACCAAAGTGTCTGCAGAGACCACGGCTGCCGGCGAGGTCTTGGCTGAATGTTTAAGACGTTCAGATGAGTCGCCAGTGGTTTATAACAATAATAATAATATTAGTAACATGTATAATTATGATAAATTAATAAACCCTTTTGTGAAGATTCAAAGAAGTCCACCTAAAAGCGAAAATAAGAAAACCGAAGAGGGTAATAAAGAAAAAATAATTTTCCATGCAGGCAATATAAAGAAAACCCACGAGGGTAATAATAAAAATCAAAGTTTGTTACTGCAAGACAGTAATATTTAAGTCAACTCCAGAATAATTGAGTTGGAAATCTTGTGTAAAGATTTACAAAGAGAAATCTCCCAGCAGAAAATTTAAAATTAAAAAAGGAAAAAAATAGTGTGCCAAATGTATCCACTGGTACTAAAGTTGGGACATACGAAACGGATGAAAAAGAACTAATCAGAGAAACTGTCTTACGATTTGTCCTGCCAAATTAGAAACAAATTAGAAACAAAAATTTTTTTTTACAGTCTATCGTGTCGAAATGTGTATCACGACAAAATTTATTAAATGAGTTTGTGTGCCAAAGTGCAATACTTGTGCAAATTTTCAATTGGCCAAATCGTTTAAACACAATAACAAAAAAATGAGAAACTTCATGGCCTGAAGCCTGATGCTGAAACGGGTTAATGTATCGTAATCAAATAAACTCAGAAAGCTTTTGTGATAAAAACCTACCCTTTTGTAAATTTTCTTTTGTAAATTATAACTCTTCACCATTAATATCTTTTGATTCATTAAAAGACAAAGTACAATCTACCTTTTCAAATAGTTCTTTTAAATTTTCTAAGTTAGAAGCCTAGCTTATATTATGTAAGAAAAAAATAATTTATTGTGAACTCTAAGAAGCTCAAATCTTTCATTAATAGAACTAGTAGCCAGATCTAAGACTTTGAAATAAATTTATTTATTTTGTTTTATTATCATTTTTAATGTTATGTTGTTATTCCTAGTAGTTCGTTAATAATTTTATTCCTTAATTAATAATTTTTTATAGGTACCTACCATAAAATAAAATATTAAAATAACATAAATTTGTCTTATCAATTGATAATGAAACAAAACCAAACCTATAACCAAATATTCAAAGTTTTAAAACCTAAAACAAAACCTAAACCTAAGTTTTGGGTGTTGTATGGGAGGTGCCCGAACCCATGGACCGATTTTGTCCATATTCGAACTTAGCTTTCATTTCGTAATTAGTAACCTACTATGTAAATTTCATCAAGATAGCTTTTAAACCCCGGTGGGTAGGGGATAAGAAATACCCTCAGTAAGGTATGCTTGTGGTACAAGTTCACTAAAATCCAATGAAAAATCGAGGAGCGACTGTTCCAGAATGGACGGCTACCTGGTCTGCGTCTGATCGCAGAGGGGCGGCAGTAAGAAACCCTGGCTGTAGGTATAAAAAGCATATTAAAATAAAAAATAATATAATGTCTTATAATAGTAAAAATTCGGTAGGGATATCTACCAAAGTGTCTGCAGAGACCACGGCTGCCGGCGAGGCCTTGGCTGAATGTTTAAGACGTTCAGATGAGTCGCCAGTGGTTTATAACAATAATAATAATATTAGTAACATGTATAATTATGATAAATTAATAAACCCTTTTGTGAAGATTCAAAGAAGTCCACCTAAAAGCGAAAATAAGAAAACCGAAGAGGGTAATAAAGAAAAAATAATTTTCCATGCAGGCAATATAAAGAAAACCCACGAGGGTAATAATAAAAATCAAAGTTTGTTACTGCAAGACAGTAATATTTAAGTCAACTCCAGAATAATTGAGTTGGAAATCTTGTGTAAAGATTTACAAAGAGAAATCTCCCAGCAGAAAATTTAAAATTAAAAAAGGAAAAAAATAGTGTGCCAAATGTATCCACTGGTACTAAAGTTGGGACATACGAAACGGATGAAAAAGAACTAATCAGAGAAACTGATTGGATTCTGAATACGAAAAGAAATACGAAGAAACGAAAAGCGGATAAGTCTCCAGATGTTAACACATCTTTGGAACCGCGAAGTAAACCTCAAGAGGAAAAATGTAAAGAAAACAATAAGGTCACTAAAAAATATAAACCTCCTCCGGTAATTTTGAGTGATATAAAAACTATTCTCATATTATAAAAATAATAAAAAAGAAAATATAAATGTTAAAGTCAACATGATGAATAATGATCAACTGAAAATTAATGTTGACAACGAAAATGATTATAGAGTTTTAACAAAATCTATAAATAGAGCGAAGTTGGAATGGCATACGTATGAAAACAAACTGACTAGACCAATTAAAGTTATGGTAAAAGAGCTTCACCCATCATGTGAGCCAGAAGATATTAAAAAAGAACTTCTTAATAGAGGTTTTAAATGTCTAGATGTGACAAATAAAATTAAAAAAACTAAAGATAAAAATATAAAGATTCCACAAATAACAACAATAATAACAAAGCTTCCACTGTTTATGATATCTTTTGACCATTCGGAGGAAATAAATAAAATATACAAAATAGTATATCTACAGCACATGAGAGTGAAAATTGAGGCTCTCAGAAATAGTAAGTCCATTCCTCAATGCAAAAGATGCCAGAATTTTGGACATACACAAAAATTCTGCCAAAGACAGGCTAAATGTGTAAAATGTGCTGGGAATCATATGACAATAGAATGTAGTAAAAAAGAAAATTTTCATGCCATATGTGTAAACTGCAACGAGGCACACCCTGCTAGTTACCGTGGTTCTTTGGTAGCAAAAGAATTACAGAAAAGAAGATTGAATATGCGCAAACCCAAACATTCAAATGTAATAAAAACACCGAAAAAAACTACACCGTTTATATCTAATAAAGTTGTGAATGGACTCTTATACTCCCAAGCCTTAAAATCTAAAACAGAAGAAAATATTCTTACAGAGAAACAATCTAAGGTTACGAAACCTAAAAGTAATGACAAGGATGTGATGCACATGATGCAAAACTTATTGCTAAAAATTGATGAAATCTCCATAAGATTAAATAAAATAGAAAAGAAATGCATTAATGTATCTCATGAAACCCCTAAAAGAATTGTAAAAAATGTATCTAGATTTACGATTTTTGTATCTAGAAATACGTATTGCAACTTGGAATTCGAATGGTGTCCTAAATAAAAAACATGAACTAGAAATTTTCTTAAGGTCTAGAAATATTGATATATGTCTGATATCAGAGACTCATTTGACAATAAACTCAAACTTTAAGATACTAGATTATGAATGCTATAAGGCAGTTCATCCTAGTAATCAGCCGGGAGGAGGTAGTGCAATTCTAATAAAAAGCACTATAAAACATAATGAAGAATTCAAAATTGAGTCTGAAGAAATACAGCTTTCTATGATCAAAATTTCATCTACTAAACAAGACCTTAATATTGGTGCAGTATATTGTCCACCAAGATGCAATATTTAAAACAATATTTTTAAAGAACTCCTAAATGTCCACGGACATAAATTTTTGCTAGGAGGTGATTATAATGCCAAACATACTGATTGGGGTTCTAGAACAACCTCAACTAGAGGTAGAGAGCTAAAGAAAGCTATTCAAGAGTTAGTTTGTTGCCATCATTCGACTGGCAAACCAACTTATTGGCCCACAGACACCAACAAGGTTCCAGATATAATTGACTTCTTCATAACCAAAAGAATTTCAGGCAATTATATAAATCTAGAAGGTAACCATGATCTAGATTCTGATCACTCTGCTGTTATACTAGATTTGAATGAAAAAACTGTAACTAGGAAACTAAATAAGCCCACACTGACAAATAATACAACAGATTGGTTAAGCTTTAAATATGAAATCGTAAACAACATTAATTTAGAAATAAATTTACAATCAAAAGAAAAATTAGATTTGGAACTTGAAGGCTTTATTAATATAATTCAAAAAGCTGCTTGGAATATCACAAAAATAATTGAATATAGGTCAGCAGCAAATATTTATCCCAGAGAGATAACTGATTTGATAAAACGAAAAAGAAGGGCTAGACGTGGATGGCAACAATTTTGTCACCTTGATGATAAGAAGATTTTGAACAGATTATCACAATCTCTTAAAAGAAAAATCAAGATTCTAAAATCAGTAGCATATGAAAATTATATAAAAGATTTATCGGCAACAAAAGAATCAAATTACTCGTTGTGGAAAGCAAAGAAGAGTGTAAAAAAGCCGATTAATGAAACCTCATGAAACCTGACGGAACTTGGGCAAAGGATAATAAAGATAAAGTCGAATTATTTGCAGATCATTTTGAAAATATATTCAAACCAAACGATATAAATTCTGATCTTTGTTTATTAGACAATGTTATAATAGAAGAAAACACTATTAATCCATTTACACAAGAAGAAATTAGTGAAATAATAAAAACTCTAAAGTTGAAAAAAGCCCCAGGTTTTGATCTTATTACAGCTCAGATTATAGAAGAGCTTCCACAACAAGCCCTAAGATTTTTGAGAGAAATCATAAATGCGGCAGTAAAATTGAAGTACGTTCCGAGCGCTTGGAAAGTGGCAGAAGTTATTATGATAGCAAACCCATGGAAGCCATTAAATAGGGAAAATCTTATAGGCCAATATCTCTGCTACCCATTATGTCAAAACTTTATGGAAAACTGTTGTTAAAAAGGCTGAAGCCAATTATATAAAATAAAAATTTAATTCCTGACCATCAATTTGGTTTTTGATCCAAGCATGCAACAATTGACCAAGTTCATAGAATAACAAATGTTATAGAAAAAGCATTCGAAGAAAAACAAATATGCTCCACAATATTTATAGACGTAGCACAAGCGTTTGACAAAGTTTGTCACGAAGGTTTAATATTTAAATTAAGAAGATTGATACCGTTACAATATGTAGAGATACTCGAATCGTACTTGTCTGAAAGATTATTTAGAATTAAACAAGATGAACTCTACACTAAAAGAAATAAAAGCAGGTGTGCCTCAAGGCAGTATTCTAGGTCCTATATTGTAATTGCTTTATACAAGTGATCTACCAGAAGTAGAAAATGTAACTGTAGCAACATTTGCTGACGATACTGCAATATTGGCAGTAGGATCGAATATTGACGAAGCTACAAAAAAATTACAAAAAGCAAGTGAAAAAATATGTTACTGGACTATCAAATGGAAAATAAAACTAAATGAATCTAAATCTGTGCATGTTAATTTTTCCTATAGAAATATAAAGAATCCACCTAAAATAAATTTAAACGGTGTATTTGTATCAATCAAAAATTCTGCAAAATACCTAGGAATGACACTGGATGTCAAGCTAAGGTGGAATGAACATGTTAAAAAGAAAAAACAGGAACTTGAAAATAAATATAGAGAAAATTACAGGCTCCTAGGGCGTAAGTCTAAACTACCAGTATATAATAAAGTGTTAATTTACAACCAAGTAATTAAACCTATATGGTTATATGGCATTCAACTTTGGGGTTGTGCCAAGAAAACGCATATTGAAAAAATACAATCCTTTCAGAATAAAGTCCTACGTAACATAGTAAGTGCTCCCTCGTATGTACGTAATAGTGACATTCACAGAGATTTACAAATTCCCAAAGTTATAGATGAAATAAGTAGATATGCCATAAATCATAAAGCTCGTTTAGAGGAGCATATAAATCTTGAAGCTGCTTAACTAATAAGTAACCAAATTTTTATAGGAAGGCTTAAAAGAAAAAGACCTTTAGATATAGTACGAAGTACAGATTTCCTTAGGGAAAGTACATAAAACCTATATTCAAAACAAGATAGCAAAAAATTAATGGTTAGTCAGTTTGACTAGTTTTAATAAGGGAAGGGTGTGGTTTAGTCGATAAGAATCCGGCATACACTTCTGCTACGGGGGAATCTGTATCTTTCGAAGATTCCACACCAATCCACATAAAAAAAAAAAAACAAAAAAAAATCAAGATAGCTTCACTAGTTTTTGAGTTATCAAGCGAACGGATGGACGGACATCGCTAAATCGGCTCAGGAGGTGATCCTGATTCAGAATATATACACATGTCCATATCTATCTCGCTTCCTTTTGGTGGTTACAAACACCATACCAAAGTTAATATACCCTATATTTTAAGTGTAGGGTATAAAAATATAGAATGTGCAAGAATATTTACTGCACATTGACGCCCTATAGATTCTACTAAGCTACGACAAAAAAAAATACAATACATACAAATTCTAACAAGCGAAATATCTATTACATAAAAGCCGTAAACGTTTGCAACAATTTTCTTTATTTTTCCCAGCAAAAACTAATACTGCACATAACAGAAAAAAGAATAAAAAAATTTTAAATTCATAGGCTTGGGTATATAATCCCGAAAACTAAATCTCGGAAAATCAAAATCCCGAAAATCAAAATCCCGAATTTACAAAATTTCGAAAATCAAAATCTCGAGTAGACATACATATATGTAAATAAATATTCCGGAAAAGGGCTCTGATCTTGTATGATAAAGAGATTATTTTTGGAGGAACGATCTCCCAAACCCCCACTACAAAATTTTTCTTTAGTTTTCTTAGTGTTGCTAGCTAGGTTTTTACGATTATTTAATTTTATTTTTATTATTATTGTAAAAAGTTAATTATTCTTACAATAATAGGGAGCATAGCTCTCAAAACCCGTTTTTAAGGTAAATAAAAACTATATGAGAACAGAAACATATTTCTTTTTATTTCATTAAAAAGTTAAGTGAAAAAAAACCAATTTTATTTTTAGATTACTAAGATACCAGTATTATTAACCAATATTATTTCTTGATTAACAGACTGACGTATTCTACGCCAGGTTTATCTAGTATAGAACATTATTTGACTTTTGTGCTAGTTTTTTTTTCTGCACATTCGTATCTGGCTTATATTGAATTTTATTCGTATGATGTATTTTGCATATTATTTTTAGGTTCATTTAATTTCAAGGTGTTTCAAGGTGTTTATTTCAGAATTTGTGTGCCGTTTAAACACAATAACAAAAAAATGCGAAACTTCATGGCCTGAAGCCTGATGGTGAAACGGGTTAATGTATCGTAACTAAATCAACTCAGAAAGCTTTTGTGATAAAGACCTACACTTTTGTAAATTTTCAACTCAATTGGTCAAACCGTTTAAGCGCAACAACAAAGAAATTAAACAACTTCATTGAGCTCTGGTGCCGAAACGGGTTAATGGATCGTAACCATATCAACTCAGTGCGCTCCTGTGTTAAAGAGCTACTTTTTTCTAAATTTTCAACTCAATTGGTAAAACCGTTTAAGCGCGACAACAAATAAATTAAAAAACTTCATTGAGCCCTGGTACCTAAACAGGTTAATGGATCGTAACCAAATGAACTCAGTGAGCTTCTGTAGTAAAGAGCTACACTTTGATAAATTTTCAACTCAATTGGTCAAACCGTTTAAGCGCGACAACAAAGTAAATTACAAAACTTCACTGACCCCTGGTGCCTAAACGGGTTAATGGATCGTAACCAAATTAACCCAGTGAAGTTTTCTGCTAAAGAGCAATAATTTTGCGAATGTGCAAATCAATTGATTAAACCGTTTAAGCAGGACAACAGAAAAATTTAATGAACTTCGTTCGGCTCTCGTGCCCAAACGGGTTACCGGCACTTCATAAAAATTTGTCACAGGCTTTTTTTCTGACCCGAAAACCACCGTACAAAATTGGACAAAAATTGGAAGCAAAAAATTGTTGGAAGTCTGCCGGGCTGAATCGATAACTTATTGCAGCCAAATCCCGCACAAAGCTAATAAGAACATTTGTACAAATTTTCAACTCAATCGGTCAAACCGTTTATGCAGGACAACGAAAAGACAAAAAAACTTTAAATGACTCTCGGGCCGCAATGGTTTAATGAACCGAAACGCGATATAGCCTATAACACTTTCCGGGGTCGTAGAAATGTTCCTACAAAATTTGGTTGCAATTGGAATGGTGGTTTTTACGTGAAAAGGGCATAAACGAACAAACAAACAGAATTTCTTCCTTATTTATTAGATTATTCAAATATTTCATATTAAATTTAATTAATGTTCTTTTAATTTAATTTTAAATTTATTTATGTTATCAATTTCTTTTAACTCATCAGGTGATCATTATAATTTTTATATGCTAAATTATGTATTGCATCATGATTGTTTAACCTTATTTTGGATGATATGATTCTTATCAGTTTGCCTAGTAATATATTTATGACATTCATTATTTAATGTTATGTTATTTATATTTGTGTTGATTTTATTTTTAATTATTAAGTGTGTTTGGGTAACTAATTTACTTTTTACCAGTTTATTAGCAAAATTGTGAGCTTTTTATGTATTTCCAGTGTTGACGTTCTGCGTTTGTAGCCAAATACATTTTTGATGGTTATTTTGCAATCTTTGAAGCAGATATAAATCTTTACCAAAAGCATCTTGACCCAAATATGAATTGCGAATGGTAGACCTGTATAAAACTGAGTAGAATGGTACTAAAGTAAAGTTGTCATCAAAATCAAAGAAAGATTGTTGTTAGTTATTTCCCATTTCTGAAAATTTTAACGTTTTACCCTCTGACGCAGCCAGTTTCTTAGCAGAATGTAATACTAAATCGTTTATATCAGAATCAGACTAGTAAACTTCTCCAGTTATCAGAGGCTTAATCCATTTTATTTTAAAGAGGGACATAAAACGGCAGCCACAATCACATCTTTTGCTTCTGGTTGGAGATCAAAATATGGTTGAAATCTTTTTATTAGACTTTGTTGCAACTGAATTGCTACCTGCTATAGTAACTTTAAAAACAAAATTAAATAAAATAAATTTGTTTGAAAAATTCCGAAATCGGATATAACTTACAACAATCTTTCTTTGACTTTGGTGACATATGGTTGGTTTATTTTGAGTCAAAATTAAATAACTTAAATAGCATAGATACATAAAAATATTTTGTTTTTATAGATACAACGATTACAACAACACAAACGCCGTCTTGTCCTTCTCAATCACAGGATAAGAAATACATAATTGAAGAGGAGTTTTAGCTTATGTAGGTGATTCAAGTGTACAGCTTTCCATGCTAAATAAATATCCTATACTAAAAAAACTGTTTACGAAAACAAACACACTCTTGACATCATCAGCACCAATTGAAAGATTGTTTTCTTTAGAAGGAAATGTAAATGGTCCCAGAAGGCGAGGGCTCTCTGATGATCATTTTGAAAAGGTGGTGTTAATGAAAGGCAACTCGAACTGGCTGTAACATATTATAGTTTTTCGTTTTTGTTGTTGTTTAAAGATTAATTTTTTTATATACATATTTTTATTGTTTGTTATAGTTTGAAATAATTATTTTATTTTATTATACCTTACACCTAAAGTATAGGGTATATTAACTTTGGTATGGTGTTTGTAACCACCAAAAGGAAGTGAGTTAGATATGGACATGTATATATATTCTGAATCAGGATCACCTCCGGAGTCGATTTAACGATGTCCGTCCGTCCGTCCGTTCGCACGATAACTCAAAAACTAATAAAGCTATCTTGATGAAATTTATATAGTAGGATACTAATTACGAAAGGAAGGCTAAGTTCGAATCTGGACAAAATCATTCCATGGGTTCGGATTCTGGAAGCTTCCGAATGATTCCGGAGCGAACGGGATTATCTCCAAAACCAACAAAGATATAATCTTCAAATTTGACAGAGTGATGTTCTTTCATGTTTTATTTAAGTCTCTAAAATTTGAGAGGATTTGGTTCATGGGTTCGGATTTTGGAAGCTTCCGAACGAGCCCCAGAGCAAACGAGATTATCTCCAAAATCAACAAAGATAGAACCTTTAAATTTTGTACAATGATGTTCCTTCCCGTTCGATTTATGTCTCTGACATTTAAGAGGATTTGGTCCATGGGTTTGGATTTTGGAAATTTCCGAACGAGCACAAGAGCAAATGAAATTATCTCCAAAACCAACTAAGATATAACCTTCAAATTTGGCAGAGTGGTGTTCTTTCATGTTTTATTTAAGTCTCTGAAATTTGAGAGGATTTGGTTTATGGGTTCGGAACTTGGAAGCTTCCGAACGAGCCCCAGGGCAAACGAGTATATCTCCATAACCAACAAAGATAGAACCTTTATTTTTAGTACAAGAGTGTGCTGTTATGTTTCCTTTTCTGTAAAATTGGAAACTGACATTTGAAAGAATTTGAACCATGGGTTCGTATTTTGAAAACTTCCGGACGAGCACAAGAGCAACGAGCATATCTCAAAAACCAACAAAAGTAGAACCTTTCAATTTAGTACAATGGTGTTCTGGCATGTTTTCTTTATGTTCCTGAGATGGATTCGATGAATTGGAGTGGCAATTCGGGTACCTGCCACACACCTCCCAAGGACTAACAATCTTCGAAATTAATAAAGATGGAAACTTAAAATTTTTTACAAAGAAGTCAAGCATATCCCAAGAGGATGCCTCTTTTACGTTCCTGAAATTCGAGTTGAATAATACAGAAAAGGGAAGAAGTTCAAGCAGCTGCCAAAAAAACTTATGGATTATTTATTTAATTCGAATTATTCAGGTGTAGGGTATTAATAAGTCGGTTGCATCGACTTTCTGTTACATTCACTTGTTTATTATACAAATTGTATATTATGTACAAAGATCATTTTTGTTTTATTTTAAAAGAAATGTTTGATAGATGCATAAGTATTATAAAATTATGATGATTCTATTAAAGATCGTAAATACTACATTAAAACTAAAAAAATTACTTCAACAATCTATAGAAATTAAAATTCAAAATCTATAATATAAAAAAATTACCATTTAAAATCTAAATTATGCTATTAAAGAAAATACCTCATAATTTTAATATATGATTGATAAGAAATGCGTACCATAGTTAATGCAAATTTGTTTTATATAATTTAAGCAAAGGTGTGTTATTTCTAAAATTAAGTAAATAATATATAGACAAGTATAATTATTAATTAGGTTTCATTCGTGATTTTATTAAAGTATATATTTGTAAATATGTAAATGATTTTATTAAAATTGTTTACACTATAAGAATTTAGAATAGAGTTAATTAAAGATACAATATTATATGAATTTGCATTGAAATTTGTTGAGTTTAGAGTTAGTATGATTTTAAATGCCAGTAGTATTGGACTTTATAAATGAAAATATTTATAAAATACTTGAATATTTGGAAAATAATTGAATTCTTGATACTTAAGTATTTCTTGGTACTTAATTACTTGAAAATACTTAAGTTCCAAAAAATAATTACAAAACTAATTAAACTCAAAATTTAATTACTTTTTGAGAATTCCAAGTATTTTTACTTGATTCTTGTAATTATACTTTGAATTTTGTAAGTATCGAAATCTAAGTAATACTGGTACTTAACAAAGTAATGAGAATTAGGTAATGGTACTTACAATTGTACTTTAGTACTATTATACAGGTCTGGCGTATGGTAATGTGGAGTGGTACATCCTATACTATAACTCTCGTTTGCTTTTATACGGAATTCTGCCCCGGATCGCTCGTAATATTTCTGCAATTTTGGTTCTCTTCTTCAATTGTTCAGAGATTCACGGTTCCCAATTTAACTTTTTGTCTAATATAATGCCTAAATATTTTTAATTAAGTGTTACTTTTTCTATCTCAAAATAGTTGAATGTAATGTTAATATTGGACGTATTTTTTTTAAACAACATGTATGTACTTAGTTTTCTTTAAGTTTATTGTTAATTTATGTATATTAATCCAGCAATTTATTTTCAATAAATTTTCACTCACTCCATTTTCCTGCTGGCTATACGAAGTAAGTAGCTTGATATACAATCGCTCGCTAGATCATCTTCATACATGAACGAATTTCCATATAATTCAACGTTGAGTAGTTCGTTAACATAGCAAGTAAACAAAGTTGGGCCAAGCATGCCTTGTATAACACCATAATCGATACTTTGCATTTTACTTCTTTTTCCTTCACACTCAGCATATTGCATGCAATCCGGCAAATAAATTTTAAACCATAAATATTCATTTCCTCTAACTCCATGTAGTGTTCTCAAGAGTTCATGTAGTTCATGTAGTATTTTCAAGAGTATGTTGCTATCAATAGTGTAAATTTTATTTATTTTATATATATGTACCTCCAATAAACAACATATAAATGTGGGATAAATAAAACATAATGTTTTGAAAAGGTTATTGCCTCGGTTAATTTAGTGGTGAATTTTACAGGCAATATCTGGGTACAATAAGGTAATGTTCGCCGCTATTTTCGTGCGGGCGCTATTATCTCTGTTATTATTATATCATTTTTTTTATCTTCACTCCGAAAGACCAGCTATACTTGCCTTGCGAGATTCAAGTTGCAGGTGATGATACTAATTATAATATCAACGGCTATATACTTGTTCTGCATTATATACCCCACCGAGGAGTCGCTTTATATATACGTTCTAATGTAGCTATCAACACCCTTCATGATCTTAAAAGCTCCAACCCGATTTTTCATTATCTCTGGGTTAAACTTCGTGTTGAAAATGCTGCAATATTTTTCTGTTTTCTATACAGATCCCGCCAAGCCAGCGAGCTGGAAACTGCTGTGACCATTGAAGAATTATCCGATAATATCAAGAAAATTCTGGAAAAGAATCCTGAATGTGAGATAGCTGTCGCGGGTGATTTCAATGTCCACAACAAAAATTGGCTTCATTTTCAAGTCACAATAGCCCGGAATGCAAAAAGGTTTAGCTATTTTCAAACTTATTTCAATTTTCTCAACTTGTAAAGAGCCAAAATCGAATTCCGGACGGAGAACATCAAAATGAACATCTTTTGACTTGTTCCTAACTCAAATCCAGAAAAATACAATATTTCTGTCAGCGCCACAATTGGAGGCTCCAACCATTGCCTTGTTAAATCCAGCTTTTCAAAGGGTATATCATCCAATCTAAATCCTATTCCTAAAAGGCTAGTTTGGCACTTTAACCAGGCCGACTGGGTAGTTCTGAATAGCTTATTGGGAGGTTTTGATTGGTCAATGTGTTTCTGTTATATGGATGTTGACTTTGCTACTGATGCCATTAGTAAAATAATCATACTAGGAATGAAATTTTTCATTCCTAGCTCACATGAACCAGTTAACACTAAATCCACGTCTTGGTTTAATGACATCTGCAGAAAAGCAATTCAATCCAAGGTAGAGCATTTCAAAATGTGCAAGGAAAATGTGTCTGGGACCCTATTTGGGAACAATAAAATTGCCAGAAACAATTGCAAGAGAATTATCAATCAGCAAAAGTTTCTTTAGAACCAAAGATTAGAACGTAAAATAATTAATTTATCTCACTGCAATCATTCTTTTTGGACTTTTGCTAAGATTGTAAAGAATAACTTTTGCGAATCATCCTGATTGATAAAAATGATATTATAATATTAGATTCAGTTCGTAAAGCAAATTTGTTTGCAAAATCCTTTGCAGTATATTCTACCCTCCCTCCTATAGTGCAAACTCCACCAGTACTACCCTTTGTTGATCCTACTAGTATTAAAATTGTTCATAGGGTGTACTTTAGAAAACGTACTGTAGTGATAATGGTTGAAAATCTGCATGTTAGAAAATCCGCTGGTCCTAAGGGAATTCCGGCGATGGTTCTTAAACATATTACCTCTCTCATTTCGAAACCTCTGCGCAATCTGTTTTCATTATCATTTTCAACTGGCAGATATCCCAGTCAATGAAAAATTGCTCATGTCTCTCCGATCCCCAAAAAAGGTGACAGAAGCAACTCCTCCAACTACCGGCCAATAGCCATTATTTCGGTAATTTCCAAAGTTATGGAAATTCTCGTTAACAAAAGGCTGATGAGATACCTTGATTGCAGAGGTATTTAGCATGATAAGCAATATGGCTTTATAAGTCAAAGATCTACAGGTGATCTTCTAACATAAGTTAGCGAAAAGCTCAACAGCAGTATTCACTGTTCAGGTGAATCTGAAGTTGTTGCTCTTCATATCTCAAAGGCAGTATGGCTTTCTGCTATTTTGAACAAATGCCGAACTATTGGTAATCCTTTCTGCAAATGAATTGAGGATTTTCTTTCGAATCGTCGTATTTATGTCCTTGTCAACAGTTTTATGTCTGCCACTTTAGAAATAAACGCTGGCGTTCCACAAAGTTCCATCTTATCACAAACTTCGTTTTTTGATTTTTATCAACGACTTACTCTCCTCCACCAAATCCAATCCAAACCTTCGCCGATGACAGCACTCTTGTGGCATCTTACGATTTCCTTAAGAAGTCTAATGCCACACCTACCGCAATCAGATCGAAAAGAAATATCATGGAAAAGAAATCAGTTTAACACAATTCTGCGATTCAAAGGAGAAAATATAGAGCGATCAGAAAGTCTAAGCATTTTAGGTTTGCACCTAAATTAAAAAATGCTGTGGAATAAGCATATTTTTGATATAGCTAAAAGTGCTTGCCAAATGTTTGGATTTTCTGTCCCGCTTTAAAACATATTTCTCTCCAAAGGATCTGTCTAATATCTACAAAGCCTACATTTGACCTAAGATGGAGTACAACTCTCACATTTTGGCTGGCGCATCCTAAACTTCTTTGAGTTACCTCGACAAAATCCAAAACCGCGCCTTACGCCTGATAGACGAACGTGTCGAACAAGTAACACTTACTTCACTAACCTCTCGTCGTAATACTGCAGCCAATTCTCTGTTTTATAAATATCTTGTAGGTAATGACACTTGCTCTATTGAACTAAAATCAATTATGTCTCTCCCTTGTTGTGAGAACTGCTAAGATGTAGAACATGCTTCACTTAGATGTAGAACAAGTAACACTTACTTCACTAACCTTTCGTCGTAATATTGGAGCTATTTCTCTGTTTTATAGATATCTTGTAGGTAATGACACTTGCTCTATTGAACTAAACTCAATTATGACTTCCCTTGTTGTGAGAACTGCAAAAATGTAGAACATGTTCCCCTCTGTCAATAACGTTCCGTACTACAAATAGCAAAAATTCAAAACAAATCTTTATAGGTTCGTTTTCAATTTTTCCACTAATTTCCTTTTAGCATCCTGTTTTCCTAATAACTAAACCTACATATGTATAAAGGAATCCGTTCCTAACATTTAGTTAGCGTGTAAAAAAAAAAAACTACAAAATAATTTAAATTGATGTTGGATGGTGGAGTTTACAATAGATGCACGTTATCAAACGCTTAGGAACAAAACAACATCAACATTTTACCTACTAAACTATTAACAGAAAATGTTCCAGCTGTTCCATACGTCTTTATTGCGGACGATCCAAACCATTCAAACCATATATTATTAAACCATATTCGAGACGTGATTTAAGTGGTGCTCAACGTGTTTTTAACTACAGGCTATCAAGAGCTAGAGGGGTAGTTCAAAACGTTTTTGGAATAATGTCAAGCAGATTCCGTATAATATTAAATCGAGACAAAAAATAAAAAGATTGTTCTAGCGATCTATGCGCTACATAATTACCGACCGCATACATTAATGTATAAGGTAGGTATTGTTTTCATACTAAAAATTTGTACCCGAGATTTTGGTAAATATACAATACTCCGGTGTGGAGAAGGCTATAAAAAATATTTTAGAATGATGTCCGTCTGTGTGTGTGTGGGTGCGCATGTGGGTATTTATGTGGGCACGTGTACAGCTTAAACAACTGAACGGAATTTTTTGCAATTTCATATTTAAGGTTTTGACATAAATATTTCGGATTGATAAGCTTTTGGAGCAAATCGGACAACCGCAAGTGGTAGTTGACTAGTGTACTGTTTAAGTTTTTTACGAATATTTCGTAACAGAAAAATTTTACGAGAAGAATTATTAAGAAAAAGTTGTTACAGAAGTAAAGAGCAACAACTTTGCCGTAGAATATTTTTTAATCCGATTAACTTTAACTTTTATTTAATTTCTTTCTAAGTCCAAATTTCATACAACACTCCATATGAATTTATATGAACAATTTTATTTTTGTTTGTTTTTATATTTCTAAAAATTTATATACATATATTTATATATATGCATATTATTCTTTTGTTGATGACATAAAATTAAAACGGTAAAATTTTTGTTAGCAGATTCAATATTAATCTTATGTTTGTTTTGTATTTGTTTGCAGTTTTTATTATTTCTTACTTCTAATATTTTTGAAAGGAAAAAAAGTCATGTATTTCATAATAATGTAAATGGATGTATGAATGAATGCACATATATTTTTACGATTTCATTGCTTATTATTGTTATTGAATAAAACAAAATGTTGTTAAATTATTAGAAGTTATTTTGCTTTGGTGGTCGGTCCTGTGGTGGAGACAGCTGCTTTTTTTTTTTAATGTAACATTCCAACAATTATGCATCAGGAAATGATTTTAATTCTGAAACGGACAATGGCGAACTAATTCTAGATCGATGGCGTAATGAAATAAACAATAAAATGAAACAAATTAATAGAAACCAACACAGAAATACATCCACAAATAGTGAACTTTTTAAACTTTTAGTTCAAAATAAATTAAAATAAAAAACAAGAACTATATACTATATAAATGTATATACCATAAATACCATAAAATAAGTCAAAAATAAATATATAATAATTAATAAAAAAATAAAATTGCACTAAGACCTTCTACCCGGAGGCAGTAGTGAAATTAAATATCATAGCTTTAAAGATTAGATATATATAAAAAAAAAAAAAAAAAAAACAATATACATTCAAATAAAGTACTACATCAACAAATGCCAAACATGTTCAAAAAAATTTTGCAGACTATTTTGTTAATCCAGAAGGCGAAATACCGTGGAAATGTACACAAATTTAATAAAAATTAAAAAAAAAAAGAAATTTTGCTTTTCTACTAAGTTAGAAGCAGATTTTGTTGCTTCTCTTACTTTGGACAAAAATTTTATTGCTGTGAAATACTCCCAACGTGAAGTTTATGTTTAATTTGTCTAAGACCCACTAATTTTTTTTAATTGCTAATATAATTGATATTGGCATCTGATGTCATGATTATTAACTAATGAATTAAAACAATGTTTACACATTTTACATTAATGTAATAATATGTTAAAATATTTTATTACATTTTAACTTTTAAAAGTTCGATTAGTTTATATGTTTGGTCACTATTCCAGAAATATTCACTGCCACTTATATTTTTTCTATACTCATTTTTGTTTTTTTAATTTTTAAAATTTATTTAAATTATTTATTTATTTAAAAATTGTAATACTTTAAAATTAATTTAATTAATTTAATTTAAAAAATATTTCTTTATTAATTAAATTTAATCACGTAACTTTCACTATTCAACTCAGAAACAAATTCAGATTAAATAATTTAATTTTGTATTATTTTGATTGACTTAATAACTTATTTTGATTAATTTATTGATAAGCAAACCGGTTTTTATAAAGCAAAATATTTATCGTTGATTACATATAGAAACATACATACATACTTTAAATAACAATATAATACACACATACTTTAAATAACAATATAATATGAAAAAATACATGAATTATATGAAAATCTACGAAAAAGATCTGCTCTACAGATCTGCAAATACGTTACAAAATCAAAGAAATACTCTTCATTCAGGGTGTCCAGCATTTATATTCTAAAACAAAAAAGAGTGCAGTAGAGTAGACTGTGTAAACTCTGAGATACCCGTATGAACGTAATATGCTGTTTCCATAATAATTTCCATTGTAATTAAGTACCTACCGAGATATATTTATGTAAATTTTGGAGTTGTATGATAACTAACCGTATCAGTTGCACCAGTAAAACAACATTTTACAGAAGTTATTCAACTAAAACTTCATCATATTTTGTAAGATTTCAAATTCTCAGCTCCATTAACTTCCAAGATGGGCAAGCTACCTGAACCTGCTGCTCTAGCGCAACCAAATTTCACAGATATTGTTAGCATGTAATGTGACACATCTTTTCAGATACCTAAGTTCAATAAACTCGGGTTATTTTCATTTAAAAAGAGAAGTTGTATGGCAGCTACCCCAACTTGTTGCACAGCCACAACCAAATGGAGTTACAGGAGTTATTGCCATAAAACTTTATCACCATTTATATGATTTCAAACGCCTAGCTGAACCGGCTGCTGTAGACTAAGTAAATTTTGCAAAAGTTATTGGCATGTAACTCGACACTTCTTGATTAAACTTCAGATTTCTAACTTCAATAGACACTGAGGTATTTTCTTTTAAAAAGAAAAGTTGTATGGTATCGGGTAGCTACCTGTCGTACCAGAATAATCATATTTTACAAATGTTGTTTATCTGTACCTCGACACAATTTTGCAAAATTGCAGCTACCTAGCTTCAATAGACACTGAGTTATTTCAATATAAAGAAACAAATAAAGCGATGGAGTAGCAGCAATTTTCATACACAAAACACGAGATCAAAATTTCACCTGTAATAATTGCAACAGCATCAGTCAGAGGTAAAATTTCTGCAAAAAAATAAAAATATATATATAACAAGTGAAAAAGTCCATTACACTATTGGCGCACGGCGAATAAAAAAAATAAGTTTTTTAAATATTGTATGGATTTTTAATCCGGATCCAATAATTTTTAAATATACGAAATGTTCGAATTTTCAAATCAGTTTCGTTGTTTCTTTTTTGTTTTTTCGAGTAGCAAAAAAAATTCGGTCGCATGCTGAGAGTGGCTCATCTTGTTATAATAGGCGACATTTAATTGAAATATTAAATTGTGCGTATTGCGAGCGTTTGAATATTTTTTGCCTCTTTTTCTCTTACATATGTATATGAATACGAATTTCTCATTTCACTATTAAACAATTGATTTCACAAAAAAATGCCAAATTTGCATCTTTTTTTAATTCTATATATCTATTAACATGCAGTAATAACATTCATATTATTAAACTATACAGTTCCACTACGCGTTAATAAAAGCCTACGTCTATTATATATGTGTCGTTCTGTATCGCATATAATCTTTTTTTATTTTTCTTTTCCAATTTAATAAGCTAAATAAATTATACACATAAATTTAAGCAATTCTCATTTCGGCAAACCATTCAGAATGCTTTTCATTTTTTTTTTTAACAAAATGATTTTCTTTTATTGGAATCCTATTTTTTTACTTAATTTATTTATTTATTTGTTGAACTCAAATATTTTTACAATATATTTCTTAAGTTTTAAATTAAGTTACAAACAATTTACAATTTATTCCTGCTTACATATACAAAATTAATTACATTTACAATTACAATTTCACATTATATAGTTGAAATAACATAAGAATTGAAAAACAAAAGCAAAAAAAAATAAAAATTTCATGGTTGACAAATTTTACGTTTTAAATTGTGTTTTGATTGGTTGAGATCAATGAACAATTTAAATTTATTACCCATCAATAGCATTCTATGTATTGGTTCGTTTGTGCTGTAGTTAGTTCTATGGTGTGTAGTTAAGAACATGTTAGAAGATCTGAGAGGGGAATTAGTCTTAAAGTTAATTTTATTTGAAATTGTAGGTGAAATAATGTTCCCATATACTATTTCAGTTAGAAAAACTACTTCAGCTACCTCTCTCCTAAGTTTTAGGGTGTTAGGTGAGTTGCATATATTTTCATAGGGAGGTAAAATTACGGGGCCATTCCAACGTAAATTACTTAAGGCAAAACGTTGAAAGTTTTTTTGAATTGATTCAATTCTATTCACATGAATTTGATAGAAAAGCGACTGTGTTTGACTAGCGTATTCTAAGTTAAGCCTAACGATGTCGGTGAGTGTATGAGAGAGCTAATGTATGAAAAACGTAAAAAGTTGTTATATTCCGTTAGTGGTCGCTAATGTATGAAAATCGCAAAAATTAAAGATTAGAGTGGTATACAGGGTAAAAAGTGGATCATGTACATTGGCGGAGGCAGTGGTAGTTAGGATAAGGGGATTCTATTCCAAGGAGCAATTTTTATTTTTTTTTATTAAACCATAAAGAAACTATATACATAGAGTATTCATCCAGTACAAAATTTTTTAGTCAATTTCTTAAAAACGTTTTGTACCCAAAATTACTCAATATACATTTTATTGTACCCAAATTTACTCAATACTCAAAATATTTTCACTTATAAATTATAAGCATTTTGTAAATGAGACTAAATCATTTTTTACACTCGTAAATGTACTCGTAAATGTACACTTAAATGTATTTATATTACTTATGAAAATAATATGAATGTGTAAAATGTAAATAAAGAATTTATTTAACATAAAGAATAGAAACTAATTTGCAATAGTATATAAATGGTATAATATCATTGTTGAATGTATTAATGTTTGAATGTGTGAATTATATTAATAATATAGTTACTCTTATAATAATTTTTATAATAAAAACCGTTAGTACTTTTTTCTTTCGTTAACAATTTTTAAATAAATATAATTCATAATATATGATTTGCATAATTGCATGATTTTTTATTTTAAATTGCTAGCGTTCTTAACTCTTACAAGCATTATGGTACTTACAAGTCGGGTTTAAATTTTTTATTTTTTTAGTTAATAAGTATCGCATTTTAAAAATCAAAAGTGCAATTTACCTATTGAAGCTTTTTAAAGCAAGATGAATAATGTACTGAAAGCCAAACATGTTATTTTAAAAGAATATTTTTTTTGATAAGAAAGAAAAGAATAAGATCTATTTTAGCAGGGAAAAAGCCAACTAGAAAATTTAAAAATATAGTGTATTATAATATAATAACAATTTTCCAATTGGCGTAAAAAACCCAATTTTTATTACTTAAAATTAAAAAATAATAAAAATTCAAATATTTTTAAATTCAAAATCAAAACAAAAAATAATTATAAAATTATATCAGGGGCCTCGGTGGCCTATTGGGTAAGAGCGTATAAAATACGCTGTAAACACCGGGGGAGTGTGGGTTCGAATCCCACACACGTCGTAAGAGTTATTCCGCCTTACGACATTTACAGCCACGCCTGAACAGGAAAGGCTGTGTAATTTCCTGTCCACATTTATGTGGCAGAGAAATGCATAAAAAAAAAAAAAAAATTATATCAAAAAAATAAAATATATAACAAAACAATAAAATATTATATAACAAAACAATTTTTTAGGAAAACTGTAAAACCTGCCAACAAAGTCTCGTTTACTTCTTTTGCATACTACGCAAGGTATACCTGGCCGACGTGAGTCTTTTGTTACATCCTTAAACATTCTAATATTTACAAACATGCATACACATGCAAATAGAAAGCATTAGAAATAGAAAGTATAGACATGCAATAAAATAACTACAAAGATTTAGAATAGTAACCGCGCCCGATTATTTTGAAATTTTGCTATTTTGTACATTGTCCTATTCCTTTGTAATTTTGCACAAAATTCAGTTAAAATAATGCATTTTTTTTAAATTAAGAGTAGTGGAAGAGTACCACCCCCAAACAAATTATTGGGACGTTGATTTTATAATCAACTATAAAATCCCATTTTTTTTTTACATATTTCAATAATATTGTATTTAATAAAGTGGGGGCTGCCGTCCCCAAACCCCCGTTAAAAAAATTATTGAAACCCTGATATGTATGTACGTACCTATTCTAAACTTTTGCCCTAAATTTTACTTACAATTAAAAACAAATTGAAGGCAAAGGTTTAGAACAGCAATCTTAATTAAAAATTTTTCCAATAAACACTTGTTTCACTTGTAATTTAAATTTTAATATTCATACAAATTACAAAAATAGAAATCGCGCCTTTATTAGAAATTATACATAAAGTCAAACAAAAATAAAATATATACATATATATGATGTATATTCTATCATCTATGTATACAATGTACTATATACACATACTATATACAAATAACCTCTAGCATTAAAAAAAAAACAAAGATCTTATTGATAAACATTCCCAATCTCTATATCAGTTGTATAATAAAAAATAAAAACATGTACCTATATGTATATTGTAAGTATAAAGTATACTTATCCGCAAAGCAAAGCAAAATAAAACAAGCAAAGCAAAGTAAAACAAACGCATGTCAAACGAATTTCCATAAGCTGTATTTCGCCATCTTGAAATCTCTACATGGTAGGGATGAGCTTCTGCTATCCGCCTTGTTTCTCGCTGGAAAACTTTGAGCGGTGGCATTAACTGTTTTAATTCATTCGAGTAGGTGTTAATCCCTACGAGATATCTATAAAACAAGGTTAGTGACCCAACTGTGCGACGATGACCAAGTGGAGTGAGCACTTCAGGTTACACTGAGGTCGTTGATAAGAGGAATAGCTCTGTTTTGCACATTATCTAGGTAACCCAGCGCTGTTTGAGGGCCTGCAGCCCAAATGTGTGCATTATACTCCATTTTCGGCCGAATGTACGTTTTATAGATATCGAGAAGGTCAGATGCAGAAAAGTAAGTTTTACAGCGATACAAAAAACCCAAACATTTAGCTGCATCCTTAGCTATACCAAAAATGGGATTTGACCAAGTCAATTTTTGGTTTAATTCGATACCCAACATGTTTAAATCTGTTGAATGCTGCAAAACCTCTCCCTGGAATAATAGGTTGGTAATAGTAGTGGTAATTTTTCGCGAGATCAGACAGCATTGGGTTTTTTTCGTGTTGAAATCAACTCTGTTGACTTCACCCCATTTCTGAATTTAGGCTAAATCGTTATTTAGCTCCCTAATAGTGAAATTTTTTTGCTGTTGTATTAATCTGGTGATTAGTGTTACAGCGGCTATGAAATTCATAGGAAGCTACAAGGGTGCTGTCGTCTGCGAAACTATGGATCGGATTGGAGGTTAAAGAAAGTAGGTCATTAATAAATATTAAGAAAAGAGTGGGGGATAAAACTGGTCCTTGAGGGACATTTTGAATTTGTCAGTTGAATATCCATCGACCAGTACTCGAGTCGTACGATTCGAAAGGAAATCTCCAATCCATTTTAGAAAGACCCTACCTAGACCTATTGCTTTGCATTTTGCCAATAGAGCATCGTGCCAAACTCAATCGAAAGCCTTAGAAATATCAAGAGCCACAATATCAGATTCACCAGAATGATGAAGGCTAATGCTAAGTCATGAAATCACCGGTTGAACGACGGGCTCTGAACCCGTATTAACGATCATGAAGCAGACCTTTGTGATCCAGGTATTTCAGAAGCTTTTGGTTCACAATTTTCTCCATTACTTTGGAGAGGACCGAAGTTATAGCAATAGGGCGGTAGTTGGAGGAATCGCTTTTATTACCTTTTTTGGGAATTGGGAAAACATGTGCAACCTTCCATTGGGTAGGATGAATACCCGAAGTGAAGGAGAGGTAGAAAACGTTGCGCAGAGGTTTTGAAATACTGGAGTAGGTATTTTTAAGCACCATGGTGGTTATACCATCTGGACCGGCTTACTTATTTGTATCAAGATTTTTCAAGATTTTCATCACCACCCGCGTCCTAAAGTAAATTTTTCCAAAGGAGCAGCCAACTCGGGGAACAGAAGGTGGCATCTGAGCTGACTGTGGCAGTGTCGAATTAGAAGCGAACTGCTTGCCAAATAAGTTCGCTTTCTCTTTAGAATCTGATACTGTTTTGCTATTATTATCAACAAGTGGTGGAAAAGAAGACCCTCTAACGTCTTCTTTTAGACTTTTAGCAAATGTCCAAAAGGATTTGCTATTCTTTGGCATGTGGATGATCTTACGTTTCAACCCTTGGTTGAACAAGAATTTTTGCTTGTTGATAACTCTCTTGCATCGGTTTCTCACCACTATATAGTTGGCCCTGAGAACCTCCGATCTATTGTTTTGATACAGTTTAAAAGCCTCCTCTTTTCTAAAAATGGCTTCTTTGCAAATGCGATTAAACCAAGATTTCGGCCTCCTCTTAACAGATTTCATGGAATGAGGAATGAATAACCTCATTCCAAGTAAAATAGTTTCACTAATCGCATTTGCAGCAAAGTTAACATTCTTATTACGGAAGCAGAATGACCAATCAAATGTTCTAAAAAAGTTGTTAAGACCCTCCCAGGCAGCATGGCTGTAGCGCCAAACTAATTTTTTGGGAGGGGACCTCTAATTGGGGATTGGGCTTACCCGGAAACTTGTCTTAACCAAACAATGATCGGAATTACCCAGGGGGCAACCAACTGAAACCACATATTTTTCAGGATGTGAGGTAAGAAACAGAGCCAAGAGGTGACCTTTTTGATCAGCACGGTCCGGGATCCTAGTGGGATTTTTAACAAGTTGAGAAAGGTGGAACAGTGTGGAGAATAGTTCAACTTGTTTCCCAATTGAGTTTTGACTCGGGGAGATGTTGTTCGAAAAATGAAGCCAGTCCCTGTTATGAATGTTGAATGTTGAAATCTCCCGCCAGAACAATTTCAGATTCTGGAGATGCGTCTAAAATTTCATTGATCTGGTTCGATAGATTTTCAATTTCCATAGCAGTTTCTTGTTCATTTAAGTTGGGTGATCTGTATAGAAAACAGAAATGTATAACATGCTTTCCAACGAGAATTTTTACCCAAATGTAGTGGAAGGTTGGGCTAGAACATTTATATTTTGGAAGTGTGTTGAAAGCAATGTCATTTTTTATATAGATAGCGATACCTCTTTTGGGTACGAAGTGTGAAATAAGTGAGTAGCCGGTAACATTAAAGTTACCATTGTGATTACTGACTTGTGTTTCACATAGGGCTAAAATTGCTGGTTTAATTGAACTAAGAAGGCACTCGACGGCATGAAAATTCGTTTTCAACCCGCGTATATTACAGAAATTAATATTAAAATTGGTAATTTTGTTGGAAAACAATTAATGCAAAACAAAAAAGCAATAAAAAAACCAGAATAACGTTAAAATTTAAATTTAGTTTAAAATTATAATCAAAATCGGAATTAAAATAGAATCAAATTGTAATTAAAACCAAGATTAACCAAAATCAAAATCTGAATTAAAATAAATTAAAGTATGTAATTTAAGATTACAGTAAAAATTGAAATGAACAAAAGTTAAAATTTAATCAAAATTAAAATCGAAATCAAAAGTAAAAGTGTACGATTTAAATAACCCGAGCTTGACAACACTTTAAAATAAATTATTAACAATATCAATACCTTGATATCGTACTAATAATTTTAATATTTTGCTTTGAGCGAGCAAACGGTTTATAACAACGTTCAACAGTTTTTAATATACACTTTTAAGTGACCTTATTGTACACAGGTACAACCACAAGCTGACCAAAAGCAAAACTTACCAGCAGAAATTAATAAATTAAATTACGGTAATAACTATGGTGGTATTAAAAAAATTTGAGCGAATTGAGAATGAAAGAAGAACTCCAGCATCCATCATACGGGTGGGAGAGAGATAGATTTAAAAATTGTTTTGTTTACGACAAATTGATTTTAAGATGAAATAAGAAATAAAAAATAAATGTAAATTAAAGTAAACAAAACCAACCGAGCGCGTTTAATTAGAAGTTATAATTGTAAAACTAAAAATTATATATTTAGTTACACACAACACTTTTAAAACGTTTTAAGATAAATAAAAAAAAAAAAAAAATTTTTAATTAAAAAGTGCACAAATTTTAATTTTGATATAATTTAATAAAAAAAAAATAAAATTTAAAATATTAATAATATTAATAACTTTTAAAATAAAGAAAAAAAATTTTAATCCGCAACTAGAAGAAGTGTTGTCACTTCGAAGGTTAGAAAGGAAAGGAAAAGAAAGGACTTGTTAAAATTAATTTTTAACAGCCATACTTTACAGAAATCTATGATGATGTTGAACATTTTTTGAACCCCTTGCTGAGCTTTATCTACCTGCTTACTGGCAGAATAAATAATTATGTCATCCGCAAAAGCTATAGAATAATTAAATCCTTTAGAAAATTCTAGCATTTTTAACATGTTGATGATATAAATCGAAAATAGAATCGGTGAATTTATTGCACCTCTTTGAAGTCCATTGCATAATTGACTAATTTTTGTAGGAATTTCGTTTTCATATGTTTGTATATAAAATTTATTGTCGCTAATAATATCTATAATCGCTAATAATCGCTATAATATCTTGTATTAAAGCTACTAGATGTTGTGGAAATTTATACTTGTATAGCAGCTTGTGCATTAATTCATCAATCCAAACAGAGTTGAAAGCTTTTTCTAGATCGAAGAGACACGCTCCTACTCCATAATTTTTGTTTATATGCCAACAGATGTCAGATGTTAATTTTGTTACTGCATGTATTGTCGAATGTTTGAATCGAAATCCGAATTGGTTTTCGGGTATAATATTTTTTGTCTTAAGATGGTTTGTGATTTTACCATTTATTACGACTTTATAAATTTTACTTATGCTTGGTAGCAAGCGTATCGACCGGTAATTACTGGGTTTAGTTGGATCTTTGCCCGGTTTTTTAAATACCATTACACGAGCTGGATAATACCAAGTTGCTGGATAATACGAGTAATTTAGCGCGTTATTAAATAATATCACATATTTATTTATTAATTTATCGCTCAAATTCTTTATAACAAGATTCGGAATTCTATTTGCACCATGTGAGATTTTGTTTTTTAAATTTGTCATTATATTTTTTATTTCATCAAAATCTGTGAAATATTTGTTTTTATTTTTTTGTTGTAAAGATTTATTGTTAACACTAAATTTACATATTGCTACATTATTTTGTTTTTTGATTTTGTTCATATTTTTAAATTCATTTATTTTATTTTTTCTGCATTTATGGAAGATATTATCTGGAATACTTATTTTGTGTGTATTTTCGATATGAGCTAAATACATTTAAAATATCTTTTTTTTTCTTTTAATATATATTTATTGTCATTTGTTCTGCTGAGTTTAGCCCTATCTATATTTTTTTTAGTTAAGAGTTCGTTGCTTTTAGTTAAGAGTTCGCCGTTATCTATATGCAAACTTTTGATATTTGAGTTGGCGTTTTTTCTAAAAATTTTGTTTATTTCAGGAAACATATCTTTGTTTTTGTTATTAATTTTACTAATTCTATTGTGCCAATATTGGTTAATTTCCAATTTTATGCGCTGTTTTATTAAAGTTTTAACGTTGTTAAGGAGGCTTTTAAGAAAGTTTATTTGATGATTAGAAAAATTTAGGTTCTGTGAAAGTATTCGATGAAGATCGTTAAGCAAGGTGTTTTTTTTTTGTAATTAGTTTTTTAATTATCGGGGAATTTATTTTGTTCATGTTATTAAATTGTTCCTGTTTTGGGACTACTTCATCTATAGTTTTTATAATTACTTGGTCTCTTTTAATTAAATGATAATTTATATTTTTTATATTTAAAGTGCTATTATCACAGATCTGATTTCTGAAATTTAGATATTCGTTATCAAGATTTTGCTTTATTTATTTGCTTTATTATAAGTCAAGTAAAGTTTGCACATAATAAAGAAATTTCTGAAAAATAAAAAGTATAAATTATATATTTTTAATTTTTAACAAAACATTACTGCGTTAACCTTTAAAGAAGATACATCATACTTCCTTTTGATTAACTATGAAAATATTTATATTGTTCATATTCTGTTTGTTAACTATTCAAGCAAAGTCCGCTCCAATTTCTAATATTAGATTAGATGAATCAACTTTTGGGAGCACTTACTTTAATATACTATTTCCAAATAATGAGACCGTGAAAGTAAATTTGTCAGTCCAGCTATTAAAATATATAATTTCGCCAGAATTCAACTAAGTAACAACAAGTAAAACAAAAACTACCACAGTAGCATCAATAACTACTTTAGGAGCAGGTGAGCAATTACTTAGAGATAAAGTTGATTCAGTATCTCAATATGTTTCTATAGATGAATCTATTGAGGCTTTTAGGCAGGAATTAATTTAAAAAAAACGTAATATTGGCGGAATTATAAATAACGAACATATATTTTACAGATATTTTCAATTGGAATATGATAATAATAAAGATATCCATATAAGATGTGAATATGATAGAAATTTTAAACAAAAGGCTCTCACAATTAAATGTTTAGAATATCGGGAAATATTGGCAGATAGAATTTTAAGTAATGGAGAGGTGGAAACAGTTCCTATTACAGATGCAGATTATAAATCAGACTATACTATACTTAATTTGCGATCCATAAAACAAAAAATATCATATCAAATGGAAATTTCTCAATTTATCAAAATAAAACAATATATTGAAATAATTGTAAAAAAAGTTAAATAAAATATAATATTTTTATAATAAATCTTTTTTATTTGTCCATGAATTATGATTAGAAGAAAATCCTAACCATTTAACAAAAATTTTATTATCTCTAGTTTTAAGAATTTTTTCAATCAAAAACACATGTTTTTTTTTCAGTTTTTAACAATTCATATTTATAGAATTCTCCTTGTATGAGTTGACCTTGATAATCTTCCAGTAAATATGTGACAGGGTTTTCTTAACTTTTCTTATTTTAAATACTTCCGTTGTCCAATTTGGAGTATAACCATCCTCAAAAACATGTTTATATTTGCTTATTCGAACTGAATCATCAATTTTAAATTTGCCTGGCGGAGCTATTTTTATATGATTGTATACAGTTTTAAGTAAATTATTGGCATTATGTTTATTAACATCTGATGGACGTTTCTTAATTGTTCGATGCTTAGTGTTGTTATATAGCTCAACAAGTTTTCTAATTAACTTAATCTATTTGCAATTACCATTAAAACTGAACTCTTTCCAGATCTTTTCTTTCAAAGTTCCATTAAAACGTTCTACAATAGATACCTTTAATGTGCTAAATGTTGAATAATGATTTATTTGATATTTATCCATCAATTTTTTGAATATTTTATTAAAAAATTCTTTCCCGTCATTGATTTGTAAATTTTGTGGTTGTCTTTTAGAAGTTTCAAAAGTATTTTGCATTGCTTGTGAAACATTCTCTGAAGTTTTTCTTTGTATAGGGATCGCCCATGCATATTTGGAGAAAGTATCAATCACAGTTAATACAAATTTAAAACCTTTATTCTCTTTAGAATATGATCTCATTTCTACTAAATCAGCTTGCCACAGATCATCAAATCCCTTAATTATAACTCTACGTCGTTTAAAATTTCCCCGAGCTGGTTTATGCAATTCGTCGACAACCTCATTCGTCTCTTTTACTCATTTTAAATAAAACAAAAATAAATTTTCAATACAACAAAATATATTCTTTATTTATTTACATATATATAATATAACAATATTAGAATTTTTTTATTTCTTTTCCATCAATAATTTCCATCATAATTCCATCAATTTTGTACATTTTAACATATAAGTTTCTGCAGAAAAGCAAGGACAAGTATCAGGTAGACTTGTGGTATCCTCTAGTGAATACGAACATATATCATAATGATATCTATATTCTTTTGTTTCAATTTGAATAGAAATTTGAAATAATTTCAAAAATTTGAAATGTCTTTTTAACTCTTCATAATGATCTTTAGTAAAATATATTCATACTTATTTAAAAATTTGTTTAAAGAATATCCGATTTGATGTATATCCATTTTGGAAGTTAAAAGAATACTAACCACAATTAATTTCTTGAATTATTAATTAAATCTAATGCTGATTGTGCTTTAGCTTCAGCATTTTGTAGTCGTGCATTAAAAAATCCAATTGGTTTTTTAACCTGAAGTTCAATAAAATCATTCATTTTTGAAAATTTTTCATTTAACATTGCAGAAAATTTGATGTGGATGTCCTCTAAACCACCTTGCATTGCTTCTTCTAATATTCTTAATTTTTCTTCTGCTAATTTAAGTTCTACAGACACTGTTGTCTCTATATGATCAAACATTTCTTTTATCTCGTTTTGTAATAGTTTTTTATAAAAGAAAATTTGGTTATTCACAAATGTTTGCGTTGCTGCAGCGTATCCGTTAACTGGTTCTTGAACATTTAATAAAATTTTGTTATTTAAATTATAATTTCCTTCGGAAGTTTGAAAACCTATACCTATATTTGAAACCTATACCGGGAGGAACTTGAGTATGTAATTTTCTAGAAGTAGATGAAGTCATACTACGTCCAAACTTATCTAGCCGCATTCTGATTTTTTCTGATTGCTAATGTAAAATGTTATTGAATTATATTTGCTTCTCTCAATTCTGCAATTATAGATACAATTTCATTGTTATGATTATTGTTACCAGCTCTTTCTGATGCAATTAAAAGCTTTAATCTATCAACTAACTCATTAGGATCATCCCAATAAATATATTGATTTGATTGATTTGTAAAATTTAATTGAGTTCTTGGTGAAAATGATTTAAGATAAGATAAGAAAAGAAAAGATAAAGATTTAACATTTTTTTTTAAATAACTTGAACAAGTTTTTTTATGTCTAGTGTTGTAATCATGTTTATATAATTTTCTTAATATATTCTTATATTTAAAACATTTATTCCCTTTTATTTGTTCTAAATTATTATAATTTCTTCTATGTGCTTTTGTTTTGTTAAGTATTTGATGATATGTACTTAAATCACTTTCAGTATAGTTTATAGGTTTTTTTAAAAATATTAATTCATATAGACCATTAGTTCCTTCAAAAACTTCATTATCATCAGCTGATTTAATTCCCGATTTGATAAAATTTCCTGAAAATTGTTGTTGTTGTTTAACAACATTCGTTAATTCTTTCAATGGGTTTATAATTGGAGTAAATGCTGCTTCTCGATTATGATCTTCTGATAGCTTTGCAACTTTTAAAGATTAAAATTTCTTTTTTAATCGTTTTCGAGTTTTAATTAAATTTTCCATAGTTCATCCATTTTTATGTCAAAATTTTTTACTTTTATGGCATTATTTACTTTTATAAATTTCATCTTTAAACTAATAGAGTAATCGTTGGTTTAAATGATATTAATAGGTTTCTTTCAAAGGTGTTTAGTATTTGATTAACTTCCTTAAACTAAACTACAAATCATGCCTGGAAATAATAAATATTCAAATAGTAATAAAAAATCTATTAAAGAAAGTGGAGTTATTAACTCTTTAATAAATAAATTGCCATTTGAAATGCATTTACCTGTTTATTTATTACTGTGGACCTGAAACAAAACTAGCAAAACGGTTAACTCGAGGTGATAAAGGAATTAATCCTTTAGATGGCACTTGTCGTGATATAGCATATTCTCAAAATACTGATCAAAATAAACGTCATATAGCTGATAATATACTTGCAGAAAGAGCTTGGCAAAGAGTCAAAGCTAAAGATTCAGATTTAGGAGAAAAAGCGAATGATCTTTTAGTTACAAACACTATGAAAGATAACATTAAATTCGATATGGGGTTGAAAAAGAAAACTGTAAAAAACAAAAACAACAAAAAAAAACTATTGAAAAATGTTATAAAAGAAGCAAAAACAGCAGAGCAGACTTTAAAAAAGCCAATGGAAATATTATAAAAAATGCTTTGCATGCAGCTCGAAAACTTTCAAAAGGACAAAAAAATGCAATTGATATACCTCAAATTATTCCAATGCCTAAAATTGGTGGTATTTTACTTTGAATTCCAATATTTGCAGGAATAGCTAAGGCTTTAAATGATGCTAAAAGTGCGCAAAATCAGTTAAAAGAAAGTGAACGTCATAATAAAATGATGAAAGCCATAGCATTAAAAGGGGGTAATCGATTATACTTAAAACCATATAAAAAAGGGTCAGATCTTTATTTGAACCCAAAAAACCATTAAATAAGCTATCCAAAAGACCACTTACAAATTATGATTTAGAAAAAAATGGTAAAAAATACTTGAAGCATTTTCGAGGGGTTTTTATGAGAGACAATTTACCTGCAAAAAAGCCTCGAAAATTTGAATGTGGTATAATAAATTTAGATAATTCTATTGGAAATGCAACACATTGGGTAGCTTATTTTAAAAATGCAGAAATAACTCAATATAGTTTTGGGAGTTTACGTCCATCATTAGAAGTAATTAAATATTTAGGTGATAAGCTTGTATATAATTATAATAAATATCAAAACTTTAATACATATAATTGTGGTCATTTATGTTTAGAATTTTTATTTCATATTGTTAAAAAAATAAAGTAAAATTATCAGTAAATAAAACATAATAAAACAAAAATAATTTTTTTTATTATTAGTCAAGCTTTATTAAAACTAACCTACTTTAATAATTTTGTTCAAGTTCAAGGTTATTTCTTTCTTTCTATAAAACTATCTGATAAAGAATACTTAGAATTTAGTTGTAGTGCAAGAAATTTAAAGAAAAATTAGAATTAGAAATATTATATACATTTATTATGATGATGATGAATTAGCCTTGAAAATCTAAAAAAGCAGAATAGATTTACGAAATATCTCATTATTTCAATTAAAGACATGTCAATAACATTAACTTTAAACGGAAACTATTCCATATTAACAACTAATTATTTTCCTCTTATAAATTCTTTTCCTCTTCTATATATGTGGTTTAGTAGATTTTCAAACATATAGTTCATTATGGAATATAGATGAGGAAAATATTAGATTTATTATTGATAAATAAATTCATCATTCTTCCCACAGGTTCATATGAAATTGAAGATATTGAAGAATTTCTCAGAAAAAAATTGAATATTGGTAAAACATAAGACCTAATAATAATACATTAAAATATGAAATTTTTAAAAAACAATTATCATTTGAGAACAAAGAATATCTAAAATCTCTTGGGTATTTACTAAAAGCAAATTAATGATCCTGTTTTTAATGAAACTATACTAGCGCTCAATGGCATTTATATTCACCATACACAAGTTCATTTGGATTAAGTGATATCATTAAAATACAAATACAAAATCAAAATTTAAATATATTACCTTCAACAAGTCTAATTTATATAAAAGGATATACATTAAAACATGATGGATCAGCTGTTACACATACTAAACTAGTTAAAAATGCTATACCATTTCTATTTGATGAAATTCGTTATGAACTTAATGGTAAAGAAATTGATCATAATCGTAATGTTGGGATAACTTCTACATTAAAAAACTATATTTCACTCAATTAAAATGAAAGTACCACTTTGTATAATGGAAGTTGGTCACCTAATGAATCAATTAAAATCAAAGGACTTTATTTCAATTTTTGTAGACCCTTAAAGAGATTATTAGGATTTGCAGAAGATTATAAAAATATTATTCCAAATGCAAAATATGAATTAATATTAACTCGCTCTCGATTAAATGATAATTCATTGTTATGTAATGCTACTAATGCTGCTATTGAAAGACCGAAAATTCTTATTACAAAAATATATTGGAAGGTTCAACATATTAACTTAGCTGATAATCTTAAATTAAATTTATACAAAAGTATTGAAAATGGTTCGGTTATGAAAATTCGTTTTAAAAATTGGGAACTACATGAGTATCCTACATTACCAGCAGGAACTACACATCATATTTGGAATGTTAAAAACAGCTTCACAACTTGAAAAACCTCGGTTTATTATTTTTACTTTACAAACTGATAAACAAAATAAACTTGAGGAAGGTCCATCAAAATTTAATAATAAATTTATAAATAAAAGTATATTTAAATTCTAAATCATATCCATATGAAGATATTAATTTAGATTTTGGTAAAAATCGCTATGCATTAGCATATGAAGCATATTCGAATTTTAGAAGCTTCTATTATAATAACTCAATATCAGAACCTTTAGTTTCATCGGACAACTTTAAGGATGATTCTCCAATTTTGATAATTCATACTCGTTATCAAGATGATAATTTTAAAATGGGTTCAGTTGATGTTAAAAAAAATTCCAGACAATACTACTGCTTATTGTCTTATTTTACATGATCGTTTAGTGGAATTTAAACCGTTAACAGGGGAAGTTAACAAAATCATTTAAATTACCAAGTCAAACTAATTTGATAAATTGTAAGTTCTTCTGAAATATACATAAATAAAAATGGAATATGTAATCATTGATATACAAGATTTTCGCAATAATAACTATAAATTTATTTTAAAAGAACTAGCTATTCTCTCCATCATTTCATAATAAAACCACCTAATATCTATAATTATTTAGATAGAAATACAAAATATACAAATGCATGGCTAACTTAAATCACCGTGGTTTACAATGGTCTGATGGCAAAACACATTTTTGTGATGTTGTTATTAAATTTTATACATAAACAAACAAAACTTTATATTAAAGGAGAAGAAAAACAAGTAAATGTAACAGTAAGTCGATGCAACCGACTTATTAATACCCTACACCTGAATAATTTGAATTAAATTAAAAATCCATAAGTGTTTTTGGCAGCTGCTTGAACTTCTTCCCTTTTCTGTCTTATTCAACTCGAATTTCAAGAACGTAAAAGAGGCATCCGCTTGGGATATGCTTGACACCCTTGTATAAAATTTTAAGTTCCTATCTTAATTATTTTCGAAGATTGGTAGTCCTTGGGAGGTTTATGTCAGCTACCCAAATTGCCACTCCAATTCATCGAATCCATCTCAGGAACATAAAGAAAACTTGGCAGAACACCATTCTATTAAATTTAAAGGTTCTACTTTTGTTGGTTTTGGAGATATGCTCGTTGCTTTTGGAGATATGCTCGTTGCTTTTGTGCTCCTCCGGAAGTTTCCAAAATATGAACCCATGGTTCAAATTCTTTCAAATGTCAGTTTCCAATTTTACAGAAAAGGAAACATAACAGAACACCTTTGTACTAAAAATAAAAGTTCTATCTTTGTTGGTTGTGGAGATATACTCGTTTGCTCTGGGGCTCGTCCGGAAGCTTCCAAGATTTGAACCCATGGACCAAATCCTCACAAATTTCAGAAACATAAATCAAACATGAAGGAACACCATTCTGCCTAATTTAAAGGTTATATCTTTGTTGCATTTGGAGATAATATCATTTGCTCTGAGGCTCGTTCGGAAGCTTTCAAAATCCGAACCCAAGGACCAAATCCTCTTAAATTTCAGAGACATAAATCAAACACGAAAGAACACCATTGTACCAAATTCAAAGGTTCTACCTTTGTTCGTATTGGATATAATCTCATTTGCTCTGCGGCTCGTTCGGAAGCTTCCAAAATTCGAATCCACGGTTCAAATTCTTTCAAATTTAAACCCATGGCCAAATCCTCTCAAATTTCAGAGACCTAAATCAAACATGAAAAAACACCATTCGGCCAAATTTAAAGGTTATATATTTGTTGTTTTTGGAGATAATCTCATTTGCTCTGGGGCTCGTTCGGAAGCTTCCAAAATCCAAAACCATGGACCACATCCTCTTAAATTTTAGAGACATAAATCAAACTGGAAGAAACATCATTATAAAAAATTTAAAGATTCTATCTTTATTGGTTTTGGAGATAATCTCGTTTGCTCTTCCAAAACCCGAACCCATGGACCAAATCTACTCACATTTCAGAGACTTAAATAAAACATGAAAGAACACCACCCTGCCAAATTTAAAGATTATATCTTTGTTGGTTTTGGAGATAATCTCATTTGCTCTGGTGCTAGTTCGGAAGCTTCCAAATCCAAACCCATAGACCAAATCCTCTTAAATTTCAGAGGCCTAAATCATACATGAAAGAACACCATTCTGCCAAAAGTAGTACTAAAATCAACCTAAATAATTAAAATTAAAAAATAATAAATCCCAAAATTAAATTTTTATATTTTATTTAAAAGATTTAAATCATAAATCTTCAATTTTTTTTTATAAACATGAAAGAAAATTATTATGTAAAAACAAAAGAAATAAAGAAAAAATGTAATAAAAATAATTATAAAAAAAAAAGGTTTTTATTATTGTTTACTGAATATTTTCTTTTTTAAATTCTATTTCGATATACTTATTATTTGTTTTCTTTAAAACTTTTATTTCAATAGAACTTAATTTTCGATTTATTATATCTACAATTTCCTTTGTGTGTTTCACTGCATAATAATGGCAAAGTGATCATAATGTAAAACAACCCAACGGGAATGCTCTTTTTTTTGCAAACTTTGACTGAGCTTCCTGAATGTGGATCACCTCGGAAAATACATTTTCTTGAACTTCATTCGTGTTAATAAATTTCTTCTTTTTGTTAATGTCATTCAACAATCTATCTAGGTCCTTGTCTTCATGCCCTTTTTGCTCGCCAGCGATTTCGAGGAATAACTGCGTCATTAATTCTTCGTCATCATCATCATCTTCTAGCACATTGCTCACTTTGATTCTTTTTACGTGTTGTTCGGAAAAACAAGATTGATCTGAATTGCGCTTCATCATGTTGGATTATTTTTTTAAATTTTTAAATTTATTGAATTTAAATTTTAATGGTTTTTAAAAGTGAATGAGGCTTTAAAAAAAATGTAACTCTATTTATGCGAAAATTTTCTTTTCCACTTTTAAATAAAAATTTTATCTACTTAATTTCTAACATAGAATTCAGAATAAAACTTTTTTTAAATTATAAAATGTATGCGGTTTTAAGTGTGTAAATTTTTAATTTAATAAGTCATATTTAAGTAAATTTAATAATTATCAAATAAGTAATATTTAATAATAATACCTAATATGTTTTTAAATTTTTTGTTTTTTAACATATTTAGAACAAATTACAATGTTTTTTGAACATTGATATAAAAATTTTAAGAATTTAGTTAGAGGATATATGCGGTTTTTGATAAAAAATTTTTTAAAACTATGATAAATGATTAGCATATAAAACTAATTAAAACCAAGACTCATTATTTTCTTATACATAATACAATAAAGTTATTTTTTAAATATGAACCCAATTGAATTAATTTTTGAATATTGGGAATGCAATATATTTGGGATCACAACATACCACTGTGAGAAACACAAGACCGAAGAGATGGAACATTTTGTAGAACGCAGAATATTTCAAAATCTAGAATTGTAAAAGAAAATTTATATATTAATAATGATAAAAAAAAAATAAAAAGGAATATATTTAATTTAAATATACTTTGCTTTGAAATAATTTTATTTCAGAAATGTTTACAAAATATCTTTATGTCCCCAAGACAATGTTCTAATATTATCATACATTACATACTTCTTATTATCTAAACAATTTAAAACAACTTTGTTTATTTCTTGAGTGTAAATTGTATGCAGTTTAGACTTAAAAATTTGCATACTTTCATAAAATATTTTTTTAGTATTTAAACAATTTCTATAATCATCAATGTTTAAATTATCAACAACAATTTTTTTTATACCTTTAGATTTTTTAATAACATTATTTTTGTCCGCTTTAATGCAATACATTTTTGAACGTAAACGTACAAATTTCAAAATAATTTTTCCATTCATTTCATCTTTAAACATCCCTAATACTTTTTAATTTACGGATGGGAAATCATAAGGATTATTTACTTCCTAGTCTGAAGCATCAAAAAATTTATGAAGATCATGTTTGATTTCTTCATAAAAATCTTCAGTTTAAATAGTTAGACAAAACTGTCAGTATCCATATAATTTAATTGAATTTTATTTTTAAATTTCCACTAAGTTATTTGCAAAATATGATAAATTATGAAAATCAGATCTTGCTATATAAGCTTATATAAACTTAAGCACACCTAAATGTTGTCCTTTACTTTCCCAAGCATCAGCTATTCACATGACCCGATATTTCTCCATTGTTTTGCCATAAACTGCATTAACTTGCAATTTAAAGAATTTTTTTCAAACTCATTTTTAGAATTTTGCCTATATCGGGTGTTCAAATCAACGTATATTTTAAGCCAATCTGATTGCTCAAATTGTAAAATTCGATGAATTTTTTTCAATTTTAAATTGTTTCGAAGACATTGCTTCAGATTTTTATAATGAATTATATAGTTAGTTTTATTATACAATGTCGTCAATAGTTTGCCAATTTTTCCATTCGGAGGAATTTCCTTTGCTGCACAAAACGGTAAGTCATTATGCAAATCATGTAAACTTTCTGGATATTCTAAATCCACTTCTAAAATATAACCAAGATTTGAATCATCCGATAGGTACTTTTGTAATATGGAAATTTGCTATTAAAGATTTTTCTATCCATTTGAAATTCTTATAGGGTAAATATTGTGACATTGCATAACCATACAGATTTACAGCATCTAAATACACAATATATTGTGTTGGATCAGTTTTATTAAATTTTTCCTTCATGTATTTGTTATTTGCAATTGAATGACGTAAAGAACATTGACTTATTCCGCCACACATTCCGCTTTTAATAAAGCTGTACATATTCACATCAGTAAACAGTTCTAATTCAATTTTCGTATATTTCAATATAGCTTGGCAAGAAAGCCCTGGTGCAGTATAAAAATTAGAAGGATCTAAATCATAAATTTTCATACATATTTCTCGAAAACTTTCGAAAACATCAGTCAATATTAAGACATCCGTTTTCAAATAAATTTTCATATAATCTAATAAATTACAACATTTGGAAGTTCTCCAAACTGTTTATGCGTAATTGTAATCAGAATCTGAACATGATGTTTTTGTTAATTCATTATAAAATGCAGCTTGAGAGGGGAAAGTATCATTTACTTTTTCGAAAGAATCTAAATATTCGTAGGGAAATATACCTTTCTTTCTTATCAAATTTTAGTGCTCTTCGAAATTATTTTTAACATGATGCTTTTTGTTATCATTTAGATTAACAAACTATTAAGACTTTCACTCATAAATCGAAAGCTGTCGAGAAATCTTAAAGAAAAGCTAACATTCTCTTTTAAAAGATAAATTTGTTTAGTTAAAGATATGTATTTTTCTTTATTTAGTCGTAAAACACTGATGCTTCCACCAACACAATTTAAAGATTTAAAGAATAAATGGCAATCATAGCCAGAAAAATTATGGAAAAATATTGGAAAAAATGAAGGTTTTTTAAAAAGTAAATTACATTCTTTATGTGCTGGACCCCTATAATTACCACTATAGTGACAATGATCTCTTACTCTATTAATATAATCTAATTCCTTACCACAAATACTGCAAAAGGAATCCATTAACTGTTGTAATTCTTCGTCTAGTGTTAAAGGTTTCATTTTTTGACTTTTTAAATTGAAATTTCTATAAAGCTGTAGTGAGCATTATAAAGCTGTAGTGAGTGATCATTAATTAGTGATAATATAAATTTTTGCGCACAATCTGCTCCTGCATATTTATTCAAATTCCATATATTTATTCAAATTTTCATTAAAGGAACATTTTAGTAGGTGAAGAACCATTTACATTGTTGCTATCGCTTTTACATGTTGCTATCGGTTTTAATAAACTATCACAGTCTGCATATATTACAAATGGTGCTTTCATTTGAAGTCGATAATCAGCATACTTCAAAATTTTATTTTCTTCATCTGGAAAGTTGCAAATAATCTTTCCGCATTGATTTTTATAAATTTCATATTTTTCCAAATCATCAAAATATTGCAAACAACTATTGCAAATGTATATTCGACGATTATGTGTCCCAAGAGATTTTCTTAAAAATTTCAATAAATCCTATAAACAAAATAATATCTTTCATTCAATTCAATCATCAATAAATTTATATCATGCTGTTTTTCACTTTTTGTTAAAAAATATGGACCAATTAATTCGTGTTCATTATTTATCTTTGATTTTAAATTAAGACCAAAAAAAATCACACTTATATCAGGGTTGACACATTCTTCACTCCTTTTTATTATACTCTCTATAATTTTGCCATAATTAGAATTGATATCAACTTCATTTAAAATTAAAACCATTTTTGATTGAAATGATTAAATGCTTAATTGCAATTCATCGTTATTATCACCGTCACCATTTGAATAAGGTTTTACATATTCAGTAAAGAGTTCGAAGTCCATTTTGTAAAATTTATGTTTCAATAATGAATTCCTAAGAATATTAAGAATATTATCCTTATTTTTATTTAAAAATTCGATTGGAACAATAATCCCCTCATCACCATTGTCAATTAAAAATGTTTGAAGTCTGCTTTCAAATGATTCATTGATCACTCTAACATTGTCCCACAATTTTTCTGCTGCATTATTTTATGTATATTTTTTCTTAAATGATAAACCGAGTTTAGTGTAAATATTTTGCAATAAGAACAGTATTTATGTATTTTTTTATGTCGTTCCAAATCATATTTTCGTTTGAATGTTTTTTTACAAACATCACAACAAATTGTGGTTTAATTCTTTTATCATCCATTATAAAATTTTTTATTTATTTATTAACTTGATTGACTTTCTTAAACAAACTAAAATACTTATTAAAATATAATATTCAAACTACATTATTTTGTCCTAATATGTTATACTTTTATGATAACTTTTTTATTTTTTTTGTTTTATAACTAAGATTAACAATAGGAATCCCCTGACGTCATTTACACATTTTTTTTATTTTACTTGCTTTTTACATCATTTTTCACGTTTTGAAAATTTTAAATTTCTTATCAGTATAATAATTCAATTCAACAATTCTAAAAAAAATTTTCTTATCAGCATATTTCAATATTTCATATTTTATTTATTGAATTAACTTGTCTTAAACAAGTTAAATGACTTATTAAAATAACATTCGGAATGTATGCAAACATTTTAAATTAATAACCTAAACATTTTATTGCTATAAAATATATACATTCACTAGTCAAAGCTTAAATTCGCTTCATAACACAAAAATTATCACAAAAGCTTTCAATCTTCCTGCGCCAATGTACATGATCCACTTTTTTCTTCACTTTTACCATAATCTTTATTTTGGCGTTTTTCATACATTAGCGACCACTAAGGGAAAATAACAACTTTTTGCGTTTACATTAGCTCTCTCATACACTCACCGACATCTAGTGACCACTAACGGAAAATAACAACTTTTTACGTTTTTCATACAATTAGCTCTCTCAAATTATAACTACTCACTGTTTAAAAAAGCCGAGCATTGAGTTTGATTTATGAATAATAGTTTCGTAATGTGCTTTAAAGCTTAGTTTACTATTAAAGAGAATACCGAGATCTTTTATGGAATCTGCTCTAGTCAAGTTACCATTGTTAAGATAATAAGTGAAATTAAAATTATTGGAACGACGAGAAAAACTCACGTGTGCACATTTAGTAACATTCAGAACAAGATGATTTATGGTGCACCAAAAATCAAATTATTAAGATCAGTTTGCAGTAAGTTAGCATCTTCCATACAAGTAATTTTTTTAAAAATTTTGATATCATCATACACTTATCACTATGATTAATGAACGAAGCGACATCATTAGCGGATAAAATAAAAAGCAGCGGACCTAAATGGCTACCTTGAGGGACTACCTTGAGGATTTTGCAAACCGAAGACTTAAACACTACGAAGTAGTTTCTATCTTAGAGATAAGAACCAATCCATTTAATAACGCTGTCTGGAAAACCATATTTCTTTAATTTTAGAAGAATGACATTATGGGGTAAAATATTAAAGGCATTGCTAAAGTCAGTATAGATTACATCAGTTTGGAAACCCGATTCCATATTATTTATAAAGACAGATGTTGATTCTACTAGGTTGGTTGTAGTAGATTTGTTTTTAACAAAGCCATGCTGAGCTTCAGAAATAATGTTAGAATAATGTGAATAGATTAAATGAAAAATCATTAATCAAAAATTTAAGGAATTGTAGACAATTTAGCAATCGGACGATAATAATTTACAACATTTTTTTTATCTTTCTTAAAAATAGGACTAATAAATGTTTTCTTCCAAATGTCTGGAAAATACCTACACTTAAGGAAGTATTAAAAAGAATAGATAATGGTAATGCAAAAGAATTTGAACATTTTTTTTAAAATACTCTCTGGAATACCATCAGGTCCAAGAGAATAGTTCATATTAAGCTTCTCTAAATATTGAATTATTTGATTACTTGTTATCTGCAAATTTAGAGAAATTTCGGAATTGTTATTTATATGATTAAAATTGTTTATGTCTGCACAAAAACTGGAGTTACAGTAGGGTAATGAAAAAAAATCAAGAAAATACTCACTGATCACGGTAGTATCGTGCTTGCTGGTGCTTCCATTGTATTTCATGAAGGTTGGATATTCATCACGTTTACGTTTCACATTAACAAACTTCCAAAATTCTTTTGGTTTTGGTTTAAGCTTTAAAGACATATTACGTACATATAATTGATAAAGCTCATCAGATAAATTTTTGAATTCATTAAATAATACTAAGAAATAGTTATTTTAGTTTGCAAAAGTAGGTAGGTAGGATCTATTTTTCTTAGTTTCATATCCACTGTGTGTAGGGACAAACATATGCGAAAAAAAAACACTATATTTTTATAATGTAATTTTATTTGGCTAAATGAATGCGTTTGTGTGCGATTATAATGTATTAATTGTATATAATATATAATTGAGTAAATTTTTGTAAAGGTATATAGACTAGCAAGAAAATCTTGTAGTCACGTGGGTATTGCACCTACTTAACAATATTGTAATTTGTAATAGATATATTTTGATTTCAACATTCTAAGAGATTGCATTTAACAAATAAATATAAATAGAATTAGAATCTTAAGAGTATGGTTAATGGTTATATTATGATTGTCTTTAGTTTTTTTTAGTTTTTTTTTTAAACAATATGTATTTAAAGTAATAAGTAACTTACTATATAAAATTCTTTTACTAGTTTTTGAATTATCGTGCGAACGGACAGACTAGCGGACGGCATAAAAATTAATATGAAATAATATGAATTGGCGTGGCATTAAAAGTTTTATTGCAAAAAAGAAAGAATACGCTCATATCGTAATCGTAGTAGAAATATTTATAAATAAATTTTTAATTAGAAAAGAATTGATTACTGAAAATTATAATATATTACAGTTAATAGTTCTGTTGCTCATCAAATAAATAAGGGTTTTTCAATTATATAACAGAAATTAAATTTTTGTAGGTATACCGATTTTCGTCAAACATTACAAGTCAAATGGAAAATTGTATTATCTCTTGGCCAGAATATCATTTGATTCACAATTTTACATTCACCAGAGATATGAAAACATTAGCAAGTTAAATTGATTTCGTTATTTCTTAAAATATTAGCAGATGGAAATATTCAAAGTTTTTCCCAACTTGACATAATTGAAATTCCAAATCATTCCAATATGCACCAGTTAAATCATTAATGATATTTCTGGTAATATTGCAGGCACAATCCATATTCCAGAAACTTTACATCATGTTAATAAAAATAAATTGTATGGCTGTTAAATTAATAACTACAATGCATTAATTGTGCTTCCAATTTATATACTTCATATAGTTTATATGTATATAATTTATAACATTAAATAAGACAAAGCTTGCAATTATTGAACCAAGACTTGAGGTAGCTAAAGTACCTATCCACAATTTATTTAAAAGTAATAAGAAGTGAAAAAAATTATACTATATACAGAGGGTTAAAGGTATCTAAGAGTTGACAAGAGTAACTGCTTCCTTCCTCGTTTTTTTGTAAATGTTCTGGTTTTTATTTACATGTCACTTCAAATGCTCTAATTTATTCAAATAGAAATTATTAATATTAAATCAATATTTAATTCTTCAAACAATAGATATTATTTCTTTTTTAAAATTTTCTTTACAAAAAATCATTTCTAAAGCACTTAAGTATCGCACAGCGAAATTCGAGAAAATATCACCATAAGCGCTCAACATAAGATAGCATTTTTTTTCCATGGGAAAAGACACCAAGAGCCCGCGTTTTTTTCGCACTGAATCATCTTCTTTCATAACGGAAGCATAATATTTGGATAAGCATCCTAACTTCAAAAGCTCAGGAACAATGAAATAATATGGCCCAAGAACACTGTAACGAAAATAATACTAGTTTTTTTTTATTAATTCTTTATACATATTGATAATAACTACTTTTTTTCCGTTGACAAAAAATCGAAATAAATTAAATATTTTTGATTTTTGTAAAAAAAAATGCGAAAGTTTATTTTTTAAAAAATATTTGCGGGAGAAACTAAATAATGCAAAAACAGCTGTTACTCAAAAAGTGGATTATATTTTTTTGTTATGTTGCGGGTTGCCTTTATATTTAATATTATATTTATGGTTAGTACTGTACTGTACCACTCTTTCAATGACAAAATAATATAGATAATACGAACAATATGATATAATATGTACCATAACTGCATACCAAATACCAATACTAAATTGAAATTTGAATTTTTTAAAAGAGAAAATTACATATTTAAATTTTTTTATATATGTATATTAATACATTTCATTCTCTTAAAATTTTCTGAACGTAAAACATTAATCATTAATTATTAAATTGTCAGTTCTAAATTGTACTCTCATATTGTTTATATTATTTGTGTACCTTAAAATGTTTGTTGTTGTTTTTACAATATACGTACGAGTATATGTGTTTCCCTACTATACAGAACACAATTGTTTTTTTTTAACTTAAAAATTTCTATTTATTAATTTGAATGTGAATAATATGCATGCATATAAAAAAACACCCAGCGGGAAAGAGAAGCATTGCAGCATGCATGCTGGAAACATTCCCAGTAAAAAACGAGGAAGAATACAGTTGCCTTTGTCAACTCTTAGATACCCGTACGAACCTTTAGTATGTTCACAGCCTGTCACTTTGCTTACAATATTATTTTTTTAATATTTTAGTATTTTAAAATAATTTGGGTGAATTTTATAATTTCTAGAATTATGGGTTGTACATATATTCAAACTATATGTTTATACATTCTTCAAAAGCAGATTTTAACCTTCCACGTAACGATTATCAATCCAAAACTTTTTCAAATATTCTATAGTACCATTTAATACTAAGCGGTAAATGTATATTAAATTTACTTAGTACAAAATAGTAAATATAATTTTAAATATTATATTATATTATATTTAAATATTCCATTGACAGAATAATTTCTTATAAGTACAATAAAATACATATATGTATGTAAATACAGTGCTATATAATATACATCTATACTCTTATCATTCATTCACTAGTGACATATACGATATGTAAATAAACATGATATTATATAAGTGTGTATATATATCAATATCATATAAATAAAAAATTTTCAAGCAACCGTTATGTTGTTTATTTATTTACATTTTTTTGTACTACGCATTATATCCTCAACAATTTCAAAACATCGAGTAAAACAAAATGGAAAAAATTATTTAAAGAAATTTGTTAGAAAATTTGAAAAAATCAAGTAACACTTTCGTCAATTATAAAGTAACCCTAAATTATTAAAAAGTTGTTAACAGAAATAAGAGTATAACGTTAAAGCTTTAATTTTTGTGTTGTACTTCAAAAAAATTTTAACAGGTGTTCAAGTTACAAGTGTTTAAAAATAGGAAATTTTCAGTTTTTGAACCCTTACAGCTCCTAAACGGGGAGTGATACAAAAAAAATTTCTGAAATGACTCATACTTATTTTCAAAGAATAAACTTCTGTCAAAATTTCAAGTTTCCAAATTAAACCGTTTAGAAGATAGAAGGGTTAAAGAATTTTGCAAAATTTGAGTTTTGCATAACGGTAAATTAAGACACCGTATGCCACAAATATATATTTATTGTATGTACACTTTTAAAGCTAATAAAAGTAGTAATCGTTTGGCGTTTTCAAAATGAAGATATACCTTATACAACTTGTTTTATAACAATTTAAATACAAAGCTTTTTTGAACTTTTGGGGAGCTGTAGCTTCGTAACGGGTGGGGCTACAAAAAAAAGTTATAAAAAATAAAATTAATATTTTTGTGAGATCTATTAGCAGTTAAAATTTCATAGCTCTATTTCAAAAAAAATTTTGGGATCTAAAAGTTAGGTGTTTGAGAGCTACCCTAAGTTTTGGTCCAAACTCCACCAAAAAAAATTGGGAACCTACAAATTACTCCCAGAATATTTTGTGTAAATTTCAAGATTCTAGCTTTCTTAGATTTTGAGTTAGCGTGCTGACGGACGGACGGACGGACATGGCTCAAAAGTCTTAGAATTTTTTTCTGATCCGATCCATACCTTTGAAGGTATATCTAGCTCGCTTATTTCGAGGTGTTCCAAAGGGAAGAGTAATTTTATTATACCCGATCCTATCGTACGGGTATAAAGAATCTATGCTTTAATAAACTATGGAAGGATATATTTCAATCTTATAGGTGTACAAATTAAATAATAAAAACAAGTTTTCCTTTTAATATGCAAGGGTTCCTTTATTTAATACTTTTTTATGAAGCTTTTTAAACAAAACTAGTTTAATTTGATTAAAATTGTATAAGAATAAATAATTTTATCGACATACATATTATATAAATAAAAAAAGCAAATAAAAAAATAGTTACATTAATATCATTAATTTAAAGTAAAACGATTCAAATAAATTTGATCGTTTATAAAATTACCCCGATAAGGATTAGAAAATATAAAAATTTTAAATTTAAGCATATGTAGTAGTATTCCAAAAAAAATAAATTATTTACATTAAATTTTAAAATAAAATTTAAACATTTTTAGATCAAATAAGTATTTTTGTATAATCTTTTTTTTTGCTGCAGGAAATCCAGTTCTCTCTCTCATATTCAAATTGGACGAATCCAAAATTTTCATTTTTTGCAGCGTCTGAAATACAAAATTATGTATTATACATATTATATAGATGTTACTGATAAATGGCAATATGAAAAAACTTACCAAAAAGATCAATTATAACCTTGCACTAGCGTAAATCACAGTACAATGAATCGTCTAATAATTTTTTCTAACAATTATTTTTTAAACATAAAACAAGCAGAAACATGGATGCATTTCAAAGGTACATAAAAAGATATTTCATTCGCTTCGGTTTAAAAAAAAAATCATTCGCTTCTCATTTGCTTCGGAAGCGCTTTTTGAGAAGCGTTCTAAAATGTGTTATTTATTGCTTCTAATTCATCACACTATTTTTTTTCTTTTAAATGAGTGCTTCTACAGAGCTTCTAGGGGAACGCATTTTTTCCCGTTGTGCATATACACATTTACATTTATAAAAAACTTTTCAAATTTATTATTGTTGGTTTAATCATGGAATTTAAGTTTAAAGCTGAAAGAGCATACTTACATAATATTGATTTATATATGAGATTATGCATAATATATGTAATATTATATTCATTTTACATGGTTACATTTATTACGGTAGTAACAAAAAAAAAACTTTTTAGAACATTTCCAAAAAAATTTTGAAAAAATGTGCTTATTAGTTTCACTCTGTCCTCCGTCCGTCCGTCTGTTTACAAAACTTCTACACCGTTAAAGATGGAGAAAAAAATTTTTAACCATGGGTAGGTATCATGAAAAAAATAATTTTGTGGAACAACTTTTTCATGTAGCCCCATCCATTATGGAGCTACATCCCCTCAAACTTTGAAAAAGCCCTATTTTTAAATGCATATATCTTATGTTCTGCTTAAGATTTTTTCAATCTGAAAACGTTATTCGACAGGTATTTTTTTAACTTTGTAAATTAATATCAAAATTATACAATTTTTTTAAATTTAGTATTTAAATTTACCGTTATGTAAAAACCAAATTTTGCATGATTTTTCTACTTTCATAACTCCAGCACCCTTTTAGATAGAGGCTTGAACTTTTGAGGCAAGAAAGAACTTTTAGAATTAGTATAAGTTTGCTCAGAAATTTTTTTTGGACCATCCATGTTTATGAGCTATTAGGGCTCAAAAATTGAAAATTTGCTATTTTTAAACACCTGTAACTTAGGAACCTGTACACATTTTACTTCTGCAAAACATAAAAATTAAAGCTACAGTACTATATTTTTACGTGTGTTAAAGGTTTATTTTAGTTGTAAAGGGTTCCAAAGTTGCAGCTCTTCAAAATTGCGAAAAAGCCCCATTTTAAGATGTATATATCTCAGGCTCTGCGTAATAGTTTTGCAATCTAAAACCGCAAGAAGACCGGACATTTTATTATCTATATAAAACAATATCAAAATTATGTAATATTTTGTTATTTACTATTTAAATTTACCGTTATGTGAAAACCACATTATGCATGCAATTTCTTTTTTCATAACTCCAGCACGGCTTTAGATAGGAATTTGAAATTTCGAGACAAGAAAAAACTTTTAGAATTAATATAAGTTTCCTCAGAAAATTTTTTGGTAGCATCCCCTCTTTAAGAGTTATTACGCCTCAAAAATAGAAAATTTGCTATTTTTAGACACCTGTAACTTAGACACCTGTAAAAAATTTTCTTCGGCAAGACATGAAAATTAAAGGTTTAATAATATATTTTTACGTGTGTTAACGGCTTTTCTTAGTTATATAGGATTCCGGACTTACGGCTCCTCAAAATTTCAAAAATGTCCTATTTTCACGTTTTTTCTTATTACATGAAATTTTCAAATTTTTGTGCAAGTCACAATTCTAAACAGTTTGTATTGAGTTTTGGAAATGTGCGCTTTTAAAAACCGTTGGCTTACATTCTACCTTGTTTTTTATTCTTATTATTATAAATGCATACATATAGACTTATCAAAATAGAATACTTTTTTTTTTGAAGAATTTTATTTTCTGATTTTTTTTTCTTATAAAAATTATATTTTTTTCAAATTTGCTGACACACGCCCCTCAGTAAACGTTTTATGTTTAAATAAAATCGCACATGTATCTTATTGGTGGTTAACAAAAATAGATACTGTTTATTTCTATACAAAAAATTAAATTCGTAAATCATAATAATTTTGATTTAAAATACTCCCCAAACCAAAACTATCCAACCAAATTTACAAAATTAAAAAAGCTTTTAATTTGATAAATAAAATATATCTACATATTGGTACATACATATGTATTATTTAAAGAGCTTCTGAAACTTTTCATTTATGTAAAAACGTAATTATCAAAAACAAAACATAAAATTCCAATAACAAAAACAAAAATTGGAATTTATTGCACGTTGAATCTAGGTATACTTTATATAGTACTTACATACTTATATTAGATCTGACAATTAAACTAAATTTATAACTATTATTTTGCAAATATTACAAATTATTATAAATAATAAATATTAAAAATTTGTTATTTTAAAATAAAATACTAAAAAAACCTAATAACCTATATTTTTTTTATCAGTGTACTAAAAAAACTGCCATCCATTTCATATAAAACTTTCAAACAAAATTTTTGGAAAATTAAATTAAATTATTAAAATCCACCAATCTAATCCAATTTAAAAATTTTCTATATCCTCATATCACACATTCGTATTCTATCCTCAGAATACAAATATATTACACTGTCATATGAAAGAGTCCATTCGAATTCTCTATAAATGCAAATACATATTACATTCTGTATAGTATATTTGTAGTATATATGGAAGTATAAATAAGTACCTATCTCAAAAAATACTACTACGATTTACGAACTTTTTATTAGTTCGCAAGTACTAAAAAGAAAGAAAGAATTAATATGTAAAGGCATAGAAAGTCGTGTAAAAAATGCATATGTGACTTGAAATTTTGATAAGCTGTATTTCCTAAACCACCATCCCGATAAAAACGGTTAAAAAATGGTATTGTTTTCCTCTCCTCATTCTTTCTAGTGATCCAAAAACCATGTAAAATGATCTACTAATTTTGTAAGAAAAAGGACACAGAAAACAATGCTGGCGTATTTATATAATGATGATTATGATAAAATTTTTGATTCTGAAAAGAACCAATTTTTTATTTTCCTATAATATTTTATTTTGTATAAAATTAATATTATTGTTTTGTATTTTGCATTATTATTATTTATAATCATTAATTGTTTTAAATTATTATTTTTTTAGCTTGTAATACACTAAAAATAAAATCTGTTTTCATTATACTAACTGCGTAAATAAAATTTATCGTAATTTTTGTAAACATTATTTTTGGTAGGTATACCAAAATTTATAGGTATACCAGAAATTAAATTTTTGTAGGTATACCGATTTTCGTCAAACATTACAAGTCAAATGGAAAATTGTATTATCTCTTGGCCAGAATATCATTTGATTCACAATTTTACATTCACCAGAGATATGAAAACATTAGCAAGTTAAATTGATTTCGTTATTTCTTAAATTATTAGCAGATGGAAATATTCAAAGTTTTTCCCAACTTGACATAATTGAAATTCCAAATCATTCCAATATGCACCGGTTAAATCATTAATGATATTTCTGGTAATATTGCAGGCACAATCCATATTCCAGAAACTTTACACCATGTTAATAAAAATAAATTGTATGGCTGTTAAATTAATAACTACAATGCATTAATTGTGCTTCCAATTTATATACTTCATATAGTTTATATGTATATAATTTATAACATTAAATAAGACAAAGCTTGCAATTATTGAACCAAGACTTGAGGTAGCTAAAGTACCTATCCACAATTTATTTAAAAGTAATAAGAAGTGAAAAAAATTATACTATATACAGAGGGTTAAAGGTATCTAAGAGTTGACAAGAGTAACTGCTTCCTTCCTCGTTTTTTTTGTAAATGTTCTGGTTTTTATTTACATGTCACTTCAAATGCTCTAATTTATTCAAATAGAAATTATTAATATTAAATCTATATTTAATTCTTCAAACAATAGATATTATGTTTTTTTTTAAATTTTTCTTTACAAAAAATCATTTCTAAAGCACTTAAGTGTCGCACAGCGAAATTCGAGAAAATATCACCATAAGCGCTCAACATAAGATAGCATTTTTTTCCATGGGAAAAGACACCAAGAGCCCGCATTTTTTTCGGACTGAATCATCTTCTTTCATAACGGAAGCATAATATTTGGATAAGCATCCTAACTTCAAAAGCTCAGGAACAATGAAATAATATGGCCCAAGAACACTGTAACGAAAATAATACTAGTTTTTTTTTATTAATTCTTTATACATATTGATAATAACTACTTTTTTTCCGTTGACAAAAAATCGAAATAAATTAAATATTTTTGATTTTTGTAAAAAAAAAAATGCGAAAGTTTATTTTTTAAAAAATATTTGCGGGAGAAACTAAATAATGCAAAAACAGCTGTTACTCAAAAGGTGGATTATATTTTTTTGCTATGTTGCGGGTTGCATTTATAGTTAATATTATATTTATGGTTAGTACTGTACTGTACCACTCTTTCAATGACAAAATAATATAGATAATACGAACAATATGATATAATATGTACCATAACTGCATACCAAATACCAATACTAAATTGAAATTTGAATTTTTTAAAAGAGAAAATTACATATTTAAATTTTTTTATATATGTATATTAATACATTTCATTCTCTTAAAATTTTCTGAACGTAAAACATTAATCATTAATTATTAAATTGTCAGTTCTAAATTGTACTCTCATATTGTTTATATTATTTGTGTACCTTAAAATGTTTGTTGTTGTTTTTACAATATACGTACGAGTATATGTGTTTCCCTACTATACAGAACACAATTGTTTTTTTTTAACTTAAAAATTTCTATTTATTAATTTGAATGTGAATAATATGCATGCATATAAAAAAACACCCAGCGGGAAAGAGAAGCATTGCAGCATGCATGCTGGAAACATTCCCAGTAAAAAAAGAATCTATGCTTTAATAAACTATGGAAGGATATATTTCAATCTTATAGGTGTACAAATTAAATAATAAAAACAAGTTTTCCTTTTAATATGTAAGGGTTCCTTTATTTAATACTTTTTATGAAGCTTTTTAAACAAAACTAGTTTAATTTGATTAAAATTGTATAAGAATAAATAATTTTATCGACATACATATTATATAAATAAAAAAAGCAAATAAAAAAATAGTTACATTAATATCATTAATTTAAAGTAAAACGATTCAAATAAATTTGATCGTTTATAAAATTACCACGATAAGAATTAGAAAATATAAAAATTTTAAATTTAAGCATATGTAGTAGTATTTCAAAAAAAATAAATTATTTACATTAAATTTTAAAATAAAATTTAAACATTTTTAGATCAAATAAATATTTTTGTATAATCTTTTTTTTTTGCTGCAGGAAATCCAGTTCTCTCTCTCATATTCAAATTGGACGAATCCAAAATTTTCATTTTTTGCAGCTTCTGAAATACAAAATTATGTATTATACATATATAGATGTTACTGATAAATGGCAATATGAAAAAACTTACCAAAAAGATCAATTATAACCTTGCACTAGCGTAAATCACAGTACAATGAATCGTCTAATAATTTTTTCTAACAATTATTTTTTAAACATAAAACAAGCAGAAACATGGATGCATTTCAAAGGTATATAAAAAGATATTTCATTCGCTTCGGTTTAAAAAAAAAAATTATGTATTATACATATATAGATGTTACTGATAAATGGCAATATGAAAAAACTTACCAAAAAGATCAATTATAACCTTGCACTAGCGTAAATCACAGTACAATGAATCGTCTAATAATTTTTTCTAACAATTATTTTTTAAACATAAAACAAGCAGAAACATGGATGCATTTCAAAGGTATATAAAAAGATATTTCATTCGCTTCGGTTTAAAAAAAAAATCATTCGCTTCTCATTTGCTTCGGAAGCGCTTTTTGAGAAGCGTTCTAAAATGTGTTATTTATTGCTTCTAATTCATCACACTATTTTTTTTGTTTTAAATGAGTGCTTCTACAGAGCTTCCAGGGGAACGCATTTTTTCCCGTTGTGCATATACACATTTACATTTATAAAAAACTTTTCAAATTTATTATTGTTGGTTTAATCATGGAATTTAAGTTTAAAGCTGAAAGAGCATACTTACATAATATTGATTTATATATGAGATTATGCATAATATATGTAATATTATATTCATTTTACATGGTTACATTTATTACGGTAGTAACAAAAAAAAAACTTTTTAGCACATTTCCAAAAAAATTTTGAAAAAATGTGCTTATTAGTTTCACTCTGTCCACCGTCCGTCCGTCTGTTTACAAAACTTCTACACCGTTAAAGATGGAGAAAAAATTTTTTAACCATGGGTAGGTCTCATGAAAAAAATAATTTTGTGGAACAACTTTTTCATGTAGCCCCATCCATTATGGAGCTACATCCCCTCAAACTTTGAAAAAGACCTATTTTTAAATGCATATATCTTATGTTCTGCTTAAGATTTTTTCAATCTGAAAACGTTATTCGACAGGTATTTTTTTAACTTTGTAAATTAATATCAAAATTATACAATTTTTTTAAATTTAGTATTTAAATTTACCGTTATGTAAAAACCAAATTTTGCATGATTTTTCTACTTTCATAACTCCAGCACGCTTTTAGATAGAGGCTTGAACTTTTGAGGCAAGAAAGCACTTTTAGAAATAGTATAAGTTTGCTCAGAAATTTTTTTTGGACCACCCCTGTTTATGAGCTATTAGGGCTCAAAAATTGAAAATTTACTATTTTTAAACACCTGTAACTTAGGAACCTGTACACATTTTACTTCTGCAAGATATAAAAATTAAAGCTACAGTACTATATTTTTACGTGTGTTAAAGGTTTATTTTAGTTGTAAAGGGTTCCAAAGTTGCAGCTTTTCAAAATTGCGAAAAAGCCCCATTTTAAGATGTATATATCTCAGGCTCTGCGTAATAGTTTTGCAATCTAAAACCGCGAGAAGACCGGACATTTTATTATCTATATAAAACAATATCAAAATTATGTAATATTTTGTTATTTAATATTTAAATTTACCGTTATGTGAAAACCACATTTTGCATGCAATTTCTTTTTTCATAACTCCAGCACGGTTTTAGATAGGAACCTGAAATTTTGAGACAAGAAAGAACTTTTAGAATTAATATAAGTTTCCTCAAAAAATTTTTTGGTAGCATCCCCTCTTTAAGAGTTATTACGCCTCAAAAATAGAAAATTTGCCATTTTTAGACACCTGTAAAAATTTTTCTTCGGCAAGACATGAAAATTAAAGGTTTAATAATATATTTTTACGTGTGTTAACGGCTTTTCTTAGTTATATAGGATTCCGGACTTACGGCTCCTCAAAATTTCAAAAATGTCCTATTTTCACGTTTTTTCTTATTACATGAAATTTTCAAATTTTTGTGCAAGTCACAATTCTAAACAGTTTGTATTGAGTTTTGGAAATGTGCGCTTTTAAAAACCGTTGGTTTACATTCTACATTGTTTTTTATTCTTATTATTATAAATGCATGCATATAGACTTATCAAAATAGAATACTTTTTTTTTTTGAAGAATTTTATTTTCTGATTTTTTTTTCTTATAAAAATTATATTTTTTTCAAATTTGCTGACACACGCCCCTCAGTAAACGTTTTATGTTTAAATAAAATCACACATGTATCTTATTGGTGGTTAACAAAAATAGATACTGTTTATTTCTATACAAAAAATTAAATTCGTAAATCATAATAATTTTGATTTAAAAAACTCCCCAAACCAAAACTATCCAACCAAATTTACAAAATTAAAAAAGCTTTTAATTTGATAAATTAAACATATCTACATATTGGTACATACATATGTATTATTTAAAGAGCTTCTGAAACTTTTCATTTATGTAAAAACGTAATTATCAAAAACAAAACATAAAATTCCAATAACAAAAACAAAAATTGGAATTTATTGCACGTTGAATCTAGGTATACTTTATATAGTACTTATATTAGGTCTGACAATTAAACTAAATTTATAACTATTATTTTGCAAATATTACAAAATATTATAAATAATAAATATTAAAAATTTGTTATTTTAAAATAAAATAGTAAAAAAACCTAATAACCTATATTTTTTTTATCAGTGTACTAAAAAAAACTGCTATACATTTCATATAAAACTTTCAAACAAAATTTTGGGAAAATTAAATTCAATTATTAAAATCCACCAATCTAATCCAATTTAAAAAATTTCTATATCCTCATATCACACATTCGTATTCTATCCTCAGAATCCGCAGCTTGGAGAATGTTTACTTATTAAAATTGTTGATTTAAGTAATTTAAAAGTATTTAAGGAGAAAAAGCATCAGAAACATATTCATTCTACTATTGATATTCTACAGATAAAAATTAACATGGATAAAATAACAAAAGTTTTGGATAAAAAATCAAATAACTATAAGAAATTAGTTAACACTTCATCAGAATCTACTAAAAAATGGGAAGAAGAAGTCAGAAGTCAATATTATGAAAATTATATTAAAACAATGCAAGAAAAAAAAATAATAATAATAATAATATGTATCTAAATAGCTAAAATAAAAAAAAATTTATATAATATATAAAAAAATTAGTGAGCAGTACCAAATCTACTCACATTTCAGAGACTTAAATAAAACATGAAAGAACACCACCCTGCCAAATTTAAAGATTATATCTTTGTTGGTTTTGGAGATAATCTCATTTGCTCTGGTGCTAGTTCGGAAGCTTCCAAATCCAAACCCATAGACCAAATCCTCTTAAATTTCAGAGGCCTAAATCATACATGAAAGAACACCATTCTGCCAAAAGTAGTACTAAAATCAACCTAAATAATTAAAATTAAAAAATAATAAATCCCAAAATTAAATTTTTATATTTTATTTAAAAGATTTAAATCATAAATCTTAAATTTTTTTTTATAAACATGAAAGAAAATTATTATGTAAAAACAAAAGAAATAAAGAAAAAATGTAATAAAAATAATTATAAAAAAAAAAGGTTTTTATTATTGTTTACTGAATATTTTCTTTTTTAAATTCTATTTCGATATACTTATTATTTGTTTTCTTTAGAACTTTTATTTCAATAGAACTTAATTTTCGATTTATTATATCTACAATTTCCTTTGTGTGTTTCACTGCATAATAATGGCAAAGTGATCATAATGAACCCAACGGGAATGCTCTTTTTTTTGCAAACTTTGACTGAGCTTCCTGAATGTGGATCACCTCGGAAAATACATTTTCTTGAACTTCATTCGTGTTAATAAATTTCTTCTTTTTATTAATGTCATTCAACAATCTATCTAGGTCCTTGTCTTCATGCCCTTTTTGCTCGCCAGCGATTTCGAGGAATAACTGCATCATTAATTCTTCATCATCATCATCATCTTCTAGCACATTGCTGAATTGCGCTTCATCATGTTGGATTATTTTTTTAAATTTTTAAATTTATTGAATTTAAATTTTAATGGTTTTTAAAAGTGAATGAGGCTTTAAAAAAAATGTAACTCTATTTATACGAAAATTTTCTTTTCCACTTTTAAATAAAAATTTTATCTACTTAATTTCTAACATAGAATTCAGAATAAAACTTTTTTTAAATTATAAAATGTATGCGGTTTTAAGTGTGTAAATTTTTAATTTAATAAGTCATATTTAAGTAAATTTAATAATTATCAAATAAGTAATATTTAATAATAATACCTAATATGTTTTTAAATTTTTTGTTTTTTAACATATTTAGAACAAATTACAATGTTTTTTGAACATTGATATAAAAATTTTAAGAATTTAGTTAGAGGATATATGCGGTTTTTGATAAAAAATTTTTTAAAACTATGATAAATGATTAGCATATAAAACTAATTAAAACCAAGACTCATTATTTCCTTATACATAATACAATAAAGTTATTTTTTAAATATGAACCCAATTGAATTAATTTTTGAATATTGGGAATGCAATATATTTGGGATCACAACATACCACTGTGAGAAACACAAGACCGAAGAGATGGAACATTTTGTAGAACGCAGAATATTTCAAAATCTAGAATTGTAAAAGAAAATTTATATATTAATAATGATAAAAAAAAAATAAAAAGGAATATATTTAATTTAAATATACTTTGCTTTGAAATAATTTTATTTCAGAAATGTTTACAAAATATCTTTATGTCCCCAAGACAATGTACTAATATTATCATGCATTACATACTTCTTATTATCTAAACAATTTAAAACAACTTTGTTTATTTCTTGAGTGTAAATTGTATGCAGTTTAGACTTAAAATTTTGCATACTTTCATAAAATATTTTTTTAGTATTTAAACAATTTCTATAATCATCAATGTTTAAATTATCAACAACAATTTTTTTTATACCTTTAGATTTTTTAATAACATTATTTTTGTCCGCTTTAATGGAATACATTTTTGAACGTAAACGTACAAATTTCAAAATAATTTTTCCATTCATTTCATCTTTAAACATCCCTAATACTTTTTTATTTACGGATGGAAAACCATAAGGATTATTTACTTCATAGTCTGAAGCATCAAAAAATTTATGAAGATCATGTTTGATTTCTTCATAAAAATCTTCAGTTTAAATAGTTAGACAAAACTGTCAGTATCCATATAATTTAATTGAATTTTATTTTTAAATTTCCACTAAGTTATTTGCAAAATATGATAAATTATGAAAATCAGATCTTGCTATATAAGCTTATATAAACTTAAACACACCTAAATGTTGTTCTTTACTTTCCCAAGCATCAGCTATTCACATGACCCGATATTTCTCAACGTTCTCCATTGTTTTGCCATAAACTGCATTAACTTGCAATTTAAAGAATTTTTTTCAAACTCATTTTTAGAATTTTGCCTATATCGGGTGTTCAAATCAACGTATATTTTAAGCCAATCTGATTGCTCAAATTGTAAAATTCGATGAATTTTTTTCAATTTTAAATTGTTTCGAAGACATTGCTTCAGATTTTTATAATGAATTATATAGTTAGTTTTATTATACAATGTCGTCAATAGTTTGCCAATTTTTCCATTCGGAGGAATTTCCTTTGCTGCACAAAACGGTAAGTCATTATACAAATCATGTAAACTTTCTGGATATTCTAAATCCACTTCTAAAATATAACCAAGATTTGAATCATCCGATAGGTACTTTTGTAATATGGAAATTTGCTATTAAAGATTTTTCTATCCATTTGAAATTCTTATAGGGTAAATATTGTGACATTGCATAACCATACAGATTTACAGCATCTAAATACACAATATATTGTGTTGGATCAGTTTTATTAAATTTTTCCTTCATGTATTTGTTATTTGCAATTGAATGACGTAAAGAACATTGACTTATTCCGCCACACATTCCGCTTTTAATAAAGCTGTACATATTCACATCAGTAAATAGTTCTAATTCAATTTTCGTATATTTCAATATTGCTTGGCAAGAAAGCCCTGGTGCAGTATAAAAATTAGAAGGATCTAAATCATAAATTTTCATACATATTTCTCGAAAACTTTCGAAAACATCAGTCAATATTAAGACATCCGTTTTCAAATAAATTTTCATATAATCTAATAAATTACAACATTTGGAAGTTCTCCAAACTGTTTATGCGTAATTGTAATCAGAATCTGAACATGATGTTTTTGTTAATTCATTATAAAATGCAGCTTGAGAGGGGAAAGTATCATTTACTTTTTCGAAAGAATCTAAATATTCGTAGGGAAATATACCTTTCTTTCTTATCAAATTTTAGTGCTCTTCGAAATTATTTTTAACATGATGCTTTTTGTTATCATTTAGATTAACAAACTATTAAGACTTTCACTCATAAATCGAAAGCTGTCGAGAAATCTTAAAGAAAAGCTAACATTCTCTTTTAAAAGATAAATTTGTTTAGTTAAAGATATGTATTTTTCTTTATTTAGTCGTAAAACACTGATGCTTCCACCAACACAATAAATAAATGGCAATCAAAACAATAAATGGCAATCATAGCTAGAAAAATTATGGAAAAATATTGGAAAAAATGTAGGTTTTTAAAAAAGTAAATTACATTCTTTATGTGCTGGACCGCTATAATTACCACTATAGTGACAATGATCTCTTACTCTATTAATATAATCTAATTCCTTACCACAAATACTGCAAAAGGAATCCATTAACTGTTGTAATTCTTCGTCTAGTGTTAAAGGTTTCATTTTTTGACTTTTTAAATTGAAATTTCTATAAAGCTGTAGTGAGCATTATAAAGCTGTAGTGAGTGATCATTAATTAGTGATAATATAAATTTTTGCGCACAATCTGCTCCTACATATTTATTCAAATTCCATATATTTATTCAAATTTTCATTAAAGGAACATTTTAGTAGGTGAAGAACCATTTAGATTGTTGCTATCGGTTTTACATGTTGCTATCGGTTTTAATAAACTATCACAGTCTGCCTATATTACAAATGGTGCTTTCATTTGAAGTCGATAATCAGCATACTTCAAAATTTTATTTTCTTCATCTGGAAAGTTGCAAATAATCTTTCCGCATTGATTTTTATAAATTTCATATTTTTCCAAATCATCAAAATATTGCAAACAACTATTGCAAATGTATATTCGACGATTATGTGTCCCAAGAGATTTTCTTAAAAATTTCAATAAATCCTATAAACAAAATAATATCTTTCATTCAATTCAATCATCAATAAATTTATATCATGCTGTTTTTCACTTTTTGTTAAAAAATATGGACCAATTAATTCGTGTTCATTATTTATCTTTGATTTTAAATTAAGACCAAAAAAATTCACACTTATATCAGGGTTGACACATTCTTCACTCCTTTTTATTATACTCTCTATAATTTTGCCATAATTAGAATTGATATCAACTTCATTTAAAATTAAAACCATTTTTGATTGAAATGATTAAATGCTTAATTGCAATTCATCGTTATTATCACCGTCACCATTTGAATAAGGTTTTACATATTCAGTAAAGAGTTCGAAGTCCATTTTGTAAAATTTATGTTTCAATAATGAATTCCTAAGAATATTAAGAATATTATCCTTATTTTTATTTAAAAATTCGATTGGAACAATAATCCCCTCATCACCATTGTCAATTAAAAATGTTTGAAGTCTGCTTTCAAATGATTCATTGATCACTCTAACATTGTCCCACAATTTGTCTGCTGCATTATTTTATGTATATTTTTTCTTAAATGATAAACCGAGTTTAGTGTAAATATTTTGCAATAAGAACAGTATTTATGTATTTTTTTATGTCGTTCCAAATCATATTTTCGTTTGAATGTTTTTTTACAAACATCACAACAAATTGTGGTTTAATTCTTTTATCATCCATTATAAAATTTTTTATTTATTTATTAACTTGATTGACTTTCTTAAACAAACTAAAATACTTATTAAAATATAATATTCAAACTACATTATTTTGTCCTAATATGTTATACTTTTATGATAACTTTTTTATTTTTTTTGTTTTATAACTAAGATTAACAATAGGAATCCCCTGACGTCATTTACACATTTTTTTTATTTTACTTGCTTTTTACATCATTTTTCACGTTTTGAAAATTTTAAATTTCTTATCAGTATAATAATTCAATTCAACAATTCTAAAAAAAATTTTCTTATCAGCATATTTCAATATTTCATATTTTATTTATTGAATTAACTTGTCTTAAACAAGTTAAATGACTTATTAAAATAACATTCGGAATGTATGCAAACATTTTAAATTAATAACCTAAACATTTTATTGCTATAAAATATATACATTCACTAGTCAAAGCTTAAATTCGCTTCATAACACAAAAATTATCACAAAAGCTTTCAATCTTCCTGCGCCAATGTACATGATCCACTTTTTTCTTCACTTTTACCATAATCTTTATTTTGGCGTTTTTCATACATTAGCGACCACTAAGGGAAAATAACAACTTTTTGCGTTTACATTAGCTCTCTCATACACTCACCGACATCTAGTGACCACTAACGGAAAATAACAACTTTTTACGTTTTTCATACAATTAGCTCTCTCAAATTATAACTACTCACTGTTTAAAAAAGCCGAGCATTGAGTTTGATTTATGAATAATAGTTTCGTAATGTGCTTTAAAGCTTAGTTTACTATTAAAGAGAATACCGAGATCTTTTATGGAATCTGCTCTAGTCAAGTTACCATTGTTAAGATAATAAGTGAAATTAAAATTATTGGAACGACGAGAAAAACTCACGTGTGCACATTTAGTAACATTCAGAACAAGATGATTTATGGTGCACCAAAAATCAAATTATTAAGATCAGTTTGCAGTAAGTTAGCATCTTCCATACAAGTAATTTTTTTAAAAATTTTGATATCATCATACACTTATCACTATGATTAATGAACGAAGCGACATCATTAGCGGATAAAATAAAAAGCAGCGGACCTAAATGGCTACCTTGAGGGACTACCTTGAGGATTTTGCAAACCGAAGACTTAAACACTACGAAGTAGTTTCTATCTTAGAGATAAGAACCAATCCATTTAATAACGCTGTCTGGAAAACCATATTTCTTTAATTTTAGAAGAATGACATTATGGGGTAAAATATTAAAGGCATTGCTAAAGTCAGTATAGATTACATCAGTTTGGAAACCCGATTCCATATTATTTATAAAGACAGATGTTGATTCTACTAGGTTGGTTGTAGTAGATTTGTTTTTAACAAAGCCATGCTGAGCTTCAGAAATAATGTTAGAATAATGTGAATAGATTAAATGAAAAATCATTAATCAAAAATTTAAGGAATTGTAGACAATTTAGCAATCGGACGATAATAATTTACAACATTTTTTTTATCTTTCTTAAAAATAGGACTAATAAATGTTTTCTTCCAAATGTCTGGAAAATACCTACACTTAAGGAAGTATTAAAAAGAATAGATAATGGTAATGCAAAAGAATTTGAACATTTTTTTTAAAATACTCTCTGGAATACCATCAGGTCCAAGAGAATAGTTCATATTAAGCTTCTCTAAATATTGAATTATTTGATTACTTGTTATCTGCAAATTTAGAGAAATTTCGGAATTGTTATTTATATGATTAAAATTGTTTATGTCTGCACAAAAACTGGAGTTACAGTAGGGTAATGAAAAAAAATCAAGAAAATACTCACTGATCACGGTAGTATCGTGCTTGCTGGTGCTTCCATTGTATTTCATGAAGGTTGGATATTCATCACGTTTACGTTTCACATTAACAAACTTCCAAAATTCTTTTGGTTTTGGTTTAAGCTTTAAAGACATATTACGTACATATAATTGATAAAGCTCATCAGATAAATTTTTGAATTCATTAAATAATACTAAGAAATAGTTATTTTAGTTTGCAAAAGTAGGTAGGTAGGATCTATTTTTCTTAGTTTCATATCCACTGTGTGTAGGGACAAACATATGCGAAAAAAAACACTATATTTTTATAATGTAATTTTATTTGGCTAAATGAATGCGTTTGTGTGCGATTATAATGTATTAATTGTATATAATATATAATTGAGTAAATTTTTGTAAAGGTATATAGACTAGCAAGAAAATCTTGTAGTCACGTGGGTATTGCACCTACTTAACAATATTGTAATTTGTAATAGATATATTTTGATTTCAACATTCTAAGAGATTGCATTTAACAAATAAATATAAATAGAATTAGAATCTTAAGAGTATGGTTAATGGTTATATTATGATTGTCTTTAGTTTTTTTTAGTTTTTTTTTTAAACAATATGTATTTAAAGTAATAAGTAACTTACTATATAAAATTCTTTTACTAGTTTTTGAATTATCGTGCGAACGGACAGACTAGCGGACGGCATAAAAATTAATATGAAATAATATGAATTGGCGTGGCATTAAAAGTTTTATTGCAAAAAAGAAAGAATACGCTCATATCGTAATCGTAGTAGAAATATTTATAAATAAATTTTTAATTAGAAAAGAATTGATTACTGAAAATTATAATATATTACAGTTAATAGTTCTGTTGCTCATCAAATAAATAAGGGTTTTTCAATTATATAACAGAAATTAAATTTTTGTAGGTATACCGATTTTCGTCAAACATTACAAGTCAAATGGAAAATTGTATTATCTCTTGGCCAGAATATCATTTGATTCACAATTTTACATTCACCAGAGATATGAAAACATTAGCAAGTTAAATTGATTTCGTTATTTCTTAAATTATTAGCAGATGGAAATATTCAAAGTTTTTCCCAACTTGACATAATTGAAATTCCAAATCATTCCAATATGCACCAGTTAAATCATTAATGATATTTCTGGTAATATTGCAGGCACAATCCATATTCCAGAAACTTTACATCATGTTAATAAAAATAAATTGTATGGCTGTTAAATTAATAACTACAATGCATTAATTGTGCTTCCAATTTATATACTTCATATAGTTTATATGTATATAGTTTATAACATTAAATAAGACAAAGCTTGCAATTATTGAACCAAGACTTGAGGTAGCTAAAGTACCTATCCACAATTTATTTAAAAGTAATAAGAAGTGAAAAAAATTATACTATATACAGAGGGTTAAAGGTATCTAAGAGTTGACAAGAGTAACTGCTTCCTTCCTCGTTTTTTTGTAAATGTTCTGGTTTTTATTTACATGTCACTTCAAATGCTCTAATTTATTCAAATAGAAATTATTAATATTAAATCAATATTTAATTCTTCAAACAATAGATATTATTTCTTTTTTAAAATTTTCTTTACAAAAAATCATTTCTAAAGCACTTAAGTATCGCACAGCGAAATTCGAGAAAATATCACCATAAGCGCTCAACATAAGATAGCATTTTTTTTCCATGGGAAAAGACACCAAGAGCCCGCGTTTTTTTCGCACTGAATCATCTTCTTTCATAACGGAAGCATAATATTTGGATAAGCATCCTAACTTCAAAAGCTCAGGAACAATGAAATAATATGGCCCAAGAACACTGTAACGAAAATAATACTAGTTTTTTTTTATTAATTCTTTATACATATTGATAATAACTACTTTTTTTCCGTTGACAAAAAATCGAAATAAATTAAATATTTTTGATTTTTGTAAAAAAAAATGCGAAAGTTTATTTTTTAAAAAATATTTGCGGGAGAAACTAAATAATGCAAAAACAGCTGTTACTCAAAAAGTGGATTATATTTTTTTGTTATGTTGCGGGTTGCCTTTATATTTAATATTATATTAATGGTTAGTACTGTACTGTACCACTCTTTCAATGACAAAATAATATAGATAATACGAACAATATGATATAATATGTACCATAACTGCATACCAAATACCAATACTAAATTGAAATTTGAATTTTTTAAAAGAGAAAATTACATATTTAAATTTTTTTATATATGTATATTAATACATTTCATTCTCTTAAAATTTTCTGAACGTAAAACATTAATCATTAATTATTAAATTGTCAGTTCTAAATTGTACTCTCATATTGTTTATATTATTTGTGTACCTTAAAATGTTTGTTGTTGTTTTTACAATATACGTACGAGTATATGTGTTTCCCTACTATACAGAACACAATTGTTTTTTTTTAACTTAAAAATTTCTATTTATTAATTTGAATGTGAATAATATGCATGCATATAAAAAAACACCCAGCGGGAAAGAGAAGCATTGCAGCATGCATGCTGGAAACATTCCCAGTAAAAAACGAGGAAGAATACAGTTGCCTTTGTCAACTCTTAGATACCCGTACGAACCTTTAGTATGTTCACAGCCTGTCACTTTGCTTACAATATTATTTTTTTAATATTTTAGTATTTTAAAATAATTTGGGTGAATTTTATAATTTCTAGAATTATGGGTTGTACATATATTCAAACTATATGTTTATACATTCTTCAAAAGCAGATTTTAACCTTCCACGTAACGATTATCAATCCAAAACTTTTTCAAATATTCTATAGTACCATTTAATACTAAGCGGTAAATGTATATTAAATTTACTTAGTACAAAATAGTAAATATAATTTTAAATATTATATTATATTATATTTAAATATTCCATTGACAGAATAATTTCTTATAAGTACAATAAAATACATATATGTATGTAAATACAGTGCTATATAATATACATCTATACTCTTATCATTCATTCACTAGTGACATATACGATATGTAAATAAACATGATATTATATAAGTGTGTATATATATCAATATCATATAAATAAAAAATTTTCAAGCAACCGTTATGTTGTTTATTTATTTACATTTTTTTGTACTACGCATTATATCCTCAACAATTTCAAAACATCGAGTAAAACAAAATGGAAACAAGACATAATGTAAACCAACGGTTTTTAAAAGCGCACATTTCCAAAAGACAATACAAACATTTAGAATTGTGATTTGTATAAAAATTTGAAAATTTCATATAAGAAAAAATGTGAAAATAGGACTTTTTTGCAATTTTAAGGAACTGTAAGTCCGGAACCCTATATAACTGTAAATGTTAAGCGGAACATGAAATATACGCGTTTAAGAATAGGGCTTTTTCAAAGTTTGAGGGACTCTAGTTCCCTGATGGATGAGGGCTACATGAAAAGGTTGTTCCACAAAATTAATTTTTTTATGAGACCTACCCATGGTTAAAATTTTTTTTCTCTATATTTAACAGTGTAGAAGTTTTGTAAACAAAAGGACAGAGGGACAGACGGACGGACGGACGGACAGACAGAGTGAAACTAATAGGCACATTTTTTCAAAATTTTTTTGGAAATGTGCTGAAAATATCGTTAAAAGAAGAAATTTTATATATTTTACTTGTTGTGTTCTTAGGTAAAAGAATTTGGTTTCTTTGACCCATAGAAATTGAAAATTATTAGACAGCTTGATTTTCATAGCTTCGTGATACAACTTTGTTTGCAGTTTGGTTAGATGTTGACGAACGAAAATTTCTGACATGTTAGCTGACAATTTGCTTGCAATTTTTACAACCACATCTTCGCAAGCATATCTTCGAAATTAATAAAGATAGGAACTTCAAATTTGATACGAGGGTGCTGTTTCCTAAATCCCTGTTTTGTCTAAAATTTGAGATGAATTGGAGTGGTCGTTGGGGTACCTCGCATACAACTACCAAGACCGAACAGGCATATCTTTGAAATTAATAAAGATAGAAACTTCAAATTTGGTACTAGGGTGTTGTTTCCTGAATCCCTAATTTGTCCAAAATTTAAGATGAATTAGAATGGTTTTTCGGGTATCTGCCACACAACTCCCAAAACCAAACAAGCATTATATCGAAATTAATAAATATATATACTTGAAATTTGATATAAGAATGTTCTACCCTGTTGATGTCTCTAAAATATGAGATGAATTGGGGTGGTGGTCCGCGTGCCTTCAACACTTCCCAAGACTTAACAAGCATATTTTCGAATTTAATAAAGATAGAAATCTGAAATTTTTTACAAAGGTTGTAAAAGCATTTATTTTTTTAGCTTAGTTATATTAAATACCCAACTAAAATAACTTATGGATTTTTAATTTAATTTGAATTTTTTAGGTGTAAGGTATAAATAAGTCGGTTGCATCGACTCACTGTTACTTTTACTTGTTAAAATAATAAAATGTGATGTTATTTTTATAGATTTTAATTTCTGTATGTAATTATTAATATAAGTAGAAAAAAAAAATTTTAATATAAAAATTTATAATATAAATCTAATGTCGTTTTCTTTTCTGAAAAAAAAATTTTACTTGACAAAGTGCAAAACTGAAAAACGTCAAACCTATTTTTTCCAGTTTTGCACTTTTTTTTTCAGTTTTGGCCTGAAAGTTTTTTACAATAGAACAGAAAAAGGGCAACATTTTTTTTTCAGTTTGCTGCACTGATTTCTTTATCTACAAATTATATTTTACTTATTTAAAAATTTTTAAACTTATGTTTCTAATTAAATATAAATTTTTTTTCTTTTCTTGTAACTATATATTTTTCAAAACTCAACCAAATAAATGAAAATAATGTATTTTTATATTGTCATTAATTACTATTTACTATTTAACTGACAGTTGCCCCGTCAATATTTTCAGGTCAAGTTTTTAAAAAAAATGTTGCCCTATACTAGTTTTGCCCAAAATTTTTTTCAGAAAAGAACACGAACATTTTTTTCAGTTTTGCATTTTTTTTTCAGAAAAGAACGGAAAAAATGTGACTTGAAAAAAAAGTGTAACCCCAGGTCAAAACTATTTTCAGAAAAGAAAACGACATTAGTGAGAAAAAAAAATTAAAAAGTGTGTTATCAATATGAAAGAGTTTACAATATTAGTACAATGTACAGAAAGATAAAAATAGAAATTTACCAGATTAATCCAAAATATTGAGTGTTTTTTTTAATAAAATCAATGTCATAAAACGACAAAATCAACTTTACTTGTTAAAAATCTATAATAAAAAAAAATTAACACTATTATCAAAAAAAGAAGAGAAATATCTACATTGGATTTTTTAAAAAGAATCGGTACAACATAGAATTAAGTTAAGATAGTTTGTATGTATATTATGTTAATTAATTTATATGCTTATTTATCAAATTATAATTTCTTTTTTTTTTAACACACGAATTGTGATTATTTTACTATTTTTAATATCATTTCATTAAATACAATAGGGTATAAACTCATTCATTTGAAATAATTTTGCGGCTCTGCAAAAACTATCTGCTCAGATTTAAAAAAAACAAGATAAAAAAAAACAAGATTTTGAAAAACTATATAAAAAAAAAACAAGATTTTAAAGAACAAGATAAAAAAAAACTAAATTTCGTACCGCTCCCAAATACCTGTTATTAAAATAACTGTTACTTACGGTATGGTTACGGTAATAATAATTAAAAAGAAATCTATAAAATATAATAAAAATAAATGAAATTTCGAGTTTTTTTACAAGCTTATTGTTTTATTAAAAACTTTTGCAAAAATGACTGATATTGAATATCGTTATTTTTAATACACAAATACCAGCTAGTATTTTTAAAATAAAAACAAGGTAGAATGTAAACCAACGGTTTTTAAAAGCGCACATTTCCAAAACTCAATACAAATTGTTTAGAAGTGTGACTTACACAAAAATTTGAAAATTTCATGTAATAAAAAAAAACTTGAAAATAGGAAATTTTTGAGATTTTGAGGGGCCGTAAGTCCGGAATCCTATATAACTAAGAAAAGCTGTTAACACACGTAAAAATATATTATTGAAGCTTTAATTTTTATGTCTTGCCGAAGAAAAGTTTTTACAGGTGCCTAAGTTACAGGTGTCTAAAAATAGCAAATTTTCAATTTTTGAAGCGTAATAACTCTTAAAGAGGGGGCGTTACCAAAAAATTTTCTGAGGAAACTTATACTAATTCTAAAAGTTCTTTCTTGTCTCAAAATTTCAGGTTCCTATCTAAAGGGGTGCCGGAGTTATGAAAAAAGAAATTTCATGCAAAATGTGGTTTTCACATAACGGTAAATTTAAATCGTAAATTACAAAATATTACATAATTTTGATATTGTTTTATATAGATAATAAAATTTTCGATCTTCTACCTGTTTTAGATTGCAAAACTATTACGCAAAGCCCGAGATATATACATCTGAAAATGGAGCTTTTTTACAATTTTGAAGAGCTGCAGCTTTGGAACCCTTTACAACTAAAATAAACCTTTCACACACGTAAAAACATATTATTGTAGCTTTCATTTTCATGTCTTGCCGAAGAAAAATTTTTACAGGTGCCTAAGTTACAGGTGTCTAAAAATAGCAAATTTTCAATTTTTGAGGCGTAATAACTCTTAAAGAGGGGGCGTTACCAAAAAATTTTCTGAGGAAACTTATACTAATTCTAAAAGTTCTTTCTTGTCTCAAAATTTCAGGTTCCTATCTAAAGGGGTGCCGGAGTTATGAAAAAAGAAATTTCATGCAAAATGTGGTTTTCACATAACGGTAAATTTAAATCGTAAATTACATAATATTACATAATTTTGATATTGTTTTATATAGATAATAAAATTTTCGATCTTCTACCGGTTTTAGATTGCAAAACTATTACGCAGAGCCCGAGATATATACATCTGAAAATGGGGCTTTTTTACAATTTTGAAGAGCTGCAACTTTGGAACCCTTTACAATTAAAATAAACCTTTCACACACGTAAAAATATATTATTGTAGCTTTAATTTTTACATCTTGTAGAAGTAAAATGTGTGCAGGTTCCTAAGTTACAGGTGTTTAAAAATAGCAAATTTTCAATTTTTAAGCCCAAATAGCTCATAAACAGGGGGTGGTCCGAAAAAATTTTCTGAGCAAACTTATACTAATTCTAAAAGTTCTTTCTTGCCTCAAAATTTCAAGCTTGTATCTAGAAGCGTGCCGGAGTTATGAAAGTAGAAAAATCATGCAAAATTTGGTTTTCACATAACGGTAAATTTAAATACTAAATTTAAAAAAATTGTATAATTTTGATACAAATTTACAAAGATAAAAGAAATACCTGTCGAATGACGTTTTCAGATTGAAAAAATCTTAAGCAGAACATAAGATATATGCATTTAAAAATAGGGCTTTTTCAAAGTTTGAGGGGGTGTAGCTCCGTAATGGGGGGGGCTACATGAAAAAGTTGTTCCACAAATTTATTTTTTTTATGAGACCTACCTATGGTTAAAATTTTTTTTCTCTATCTTTAACGGTGTAGAAGTTTTGTAAACAGACGGACGGACGGACGGACGGACGGACGGACGGACAGAGTGAAACTAATAAGCACATTTTTTCAAAATTTTTTTGGAAATGTGCTAAAAATTATTTAAAGAAATTTGTTAGAAAATTTGAAAAAATCAAGTAACACTTTCGTCAATTATAAAGTAACCCTAAATTATTAAAAAGTTGTTAACAGAAATAAGAGTATAACGTTAAAGCTTTAATTTTTGTGTTGTACTTCAAAAAAATTTTAACAGGTGTTCAAGTTACAAGTGTTTAAAAATAGGAAATTTTCAGTTTTTGAACCCTTACAGCTCCTAAACGGGGAGTGATACAAAAAAAATTTCTGAAATGACTCATACTTATTTTCAAAGAATAAACTTCTGTCAAAATTTCAAGTTTCCAAATTAAACCGTTTAGAAGATAGAAGGGTTAAAGAATTTTGCAAAATTTGAGTTTTGCATAACGGTAAATTAAGACACCGTATGCCACAAATATATATTTATTGTATGTACACTTTTAAAGCTAATAAAAGTAGTAATCGTTTGGCGTTTTCAAAATGAAGATATACCTTATACAACTTGTTTTATAACAATTTAAATACAAAGCTTTTTTGAACTTTTGGGGAGCTGTAGCTTCGTAACGGGTGGGGCTACAAAAAAAAGTTATAAAAAATAAAATTAATATTTTTGTGAGATCTATTAGCAGTTAAAATTTCATAGCTCTATTTCAAAAAAAATTTTGGGATCTAAAAGTTAGGTGTTTGAGAGCTACCCTAAGTTTTGGTCCAAACTCCACCAAAAAAAATTGGGAACCTACAAATTACTCCCAGAATATTTTGTGTAAATTTCAAGATTCTAGCTTTCTTAGATTTTGAGTTAGCGTGCTGACGGACGGACGGACGGACGGACGGACATGGCTCAAAAGTCTTAGAATTTTTTTCTGATCCGAACCATACCTTTGAAGGTATATCTAGCTCGCTTATTTCGAGGTGTTCCAAAGGGAAGAGTAATTTTATTATACCCGATCCTATCGTACGGGTATAAAGAATCTATGCTTTAATAAACTATGGAAGGATATATTTCAATCTTATAGGTGTACAAATTAAATAATAAAAACAAGTTTTCCTTTTAATATGCAAGGGTTCCTTTATTTAATACTTTTTTATGAAGCTTTTTAAACAAAACTAGTTTAATTTGATTAAAATTGTATAAGAATAAATAATTTTATCGACATACATATTATATAAATAAAAAAAGCAAATAAAAAAATAGTTACATTAATATCATTAATTTAAAGTAAAACGATTCAAATAAATTTGATCGTTTATAAAATTACCCCGATAAGGATTAGAAAATATAAAAATTTTAAATTTAAGCATATGTAGTAGTATTCCAAAAAAAATAAATTATTTACATTAAATTTTAAAATAAAATTTAAACATTTTTAGATCAAATAAGTATTTTTGTATAATCTTTTTTTTTTGCTGCAGGAAATCCAGTTCTCTCTCTCATATTCAAATTGGACGAATCCAAAATTTTCATTTTTTGCAGCGTCTGAAATACAAAATTATGTATTATACATATATAGATGTTACTGATAAATGGCAATATGAAAAAACTTACCAAAAAGATCAATTATAACCTTGCACTAGCGTAAATCACAGTACAATGAATCGTCTAATAATTTTTTCTAACAATTATTTTTTAAACATAAAACAAGCAGAAACATGGATGCATTTCAAAGGTACATAAAAAGATATTTCATTCGCTTCGGTTTAAAAAAAAAATCATTCGCTTCTCATTTGCTTCGGAAGCGCTTTTTGAGAAGCGTTCTAAAATGTGTTATTTATTGCTTCTAATTCATCACACTATTTTTTTTCTTTTAAATGAGTGCTTCTACAGAGCTTCTAGGGGAACGCATTTTTTCCCGTTGTGCATATACACATTTACATTTATAAAAAACTTTTCAAATTTATTATTGTTGGTTTAATCATGGAATTTAAGTTTAAAGCTGAAAGAGCATACTTACATAATATTGATTTATATATGAGATTATGCATAATATATGTAATATTATATTCATTTTACATGGTTACATGGTAGTAACAAAAAAAAAACTTTTTAGCACATTTCCAAAAAAATTTTGAAAAAATGTGCTTATTAGTTTCACTCTGTCCTCCGTCCGTCCGTCTGTTTACAAAACTTCTACACCGTTAAAGATGGAGAAAAAAATTTTTAACCATGGGTAGGTCTCATGAAAAAAATAATTTTGTGGAACAACTTTTTCATGTAGCCCCATCCATTATGGAGCTACATCCCCTCAAACTTTGAAAAAGCCCTATTTTTATATGCATATATCTTATGTTCTGCTTAAGATTTTTTCAATCTGAAAACGTTATTCGACAGGTATTTTTTTAACTTTGTAAATTAATATCAAAATTATACAATTTTTTTAAATTTAGTATTTAAATTTACCGTTATGTAAAAACCAAATTTTGCATGATTTTTCTACTTTCATAACTCCAGCACCCTTTTAGATAGAGGCTTGAACTTTTGAGGCAAGAAAGAACTTTTAGAATTAGTATAAGTTTGCTCAGAAATTTTTTTTGGACCATCCATGTTTATGGTCTAGGGGGCTCTAGGGCTATTAGGGCTCAAAAATTGAAAATTTGCTATTTTTAAACACCTGTAACTTAGCAACCTGTACATATTTTACTTCTGCAAAACATAAAAATTAAAGCTACAGTACTATATTTTTACGTGTGTTAAAGGTTTATTTTAGTTGTAAAGGGTTCCAAAGTTGCAGCTCTTCAAAATTGCGAAAAAGCCCCATTTTAAGATGTATATATCTCAGGCTCTGCGTAATAGTTTTGCAATCTAAAACCGCAAGAAGACCGGACATTTTATTATCTATATAAAACAATATCAAAATTATGTAATATTTTGTTATTTACTATTTAAATTTACCGTTATGTGAAAACCACATTATGCATGCAATTTCTCTTTTCATAACTCCAGCACGGCTTTAGATAGGAATTTGAAATTTCGAGACAAGAAAAAACTTTTAGAATTAATATAAGTTTCCTCAGAAATTTTTTTGGTAGCATCCCCTCTTTAAGAGTTATTACGCCTCAAAAATAGAAAATTTGCTATTTTTAGACACCTGTAACTTAGACACCTGTACAAATTTTTCTTCGGCAAGACATGAAAATTAAAGGTTTAATAATATATTTTTACGTGTGTTAACGGCTTTTCTTAGTTATATAGGATTCCGGACTTACGGCTCCTCAAAATTTCAAAAATGTGCTATTTTCACGTTTTTTCTTATTACATGAAATTTTCAAATTTTTGTGCAAGTCACAATTCTAAACAGTTTGTATTGAGTTTTGGAAATGTGCGCTTTTAAAAACCGTTGGTTTACATTCTACCTTGTTTTTTATTCTTATTATTATAAATGCATACATATAGACTTATCAAAATAGAATACTTTTTTTTTTGAAGAATTTTATTTTCTGATTTTTTTTTCTTATAAAAATTATATTTTTTTCAAATTTGCTGACACGCGCCCCTCAGTAAACGTTTTATGTTTAAATAAAATCACACATGTATCTTATTGGTGGTTAACAAAAATAGATACTGTTTATTTCTATACAAAAAATTAAATTCGTAAATCATAATAATTTTGATTTAAAATACTCCCCAAACCAAAACTATCCAACCAAATTTACAAAATTAAAAAAGCTTTTAATTTGATAAATAAAACATATCTACATATTGGTACATACATATGTATTATTTAAAGAGCTTCTGAAACTTTTCATTTATGTAAAAACGTAATTATCAAAAACAAAACATAAAATTCCAATAACAAAAACAAAAATTGGAATTTATTGCACGTTGAATCTAGGTATACTTTATATAGTACTTACATACTTATATTAGATCTGACAATTAAACTAAATTTATAACTATTATTTTGCAAATATTACAAATTATTATAAATAATAAATATTAAAAATTTGTTATTTTAAAATAAAATACTAAAAAAACCTAATAACCTATATTTTTTTTATCAGTGTACTAAAAAAACTGCCATCCATTTCATATAAAACTTTCAAACAAAATTTTTGGAAAATTAAATTAAATTATTAAAATCCACCAATCTAATCCAATTTAAAAATTTTCTATATCCTCATATCACACATTCGTATTCTATCCTCAGAGTACAAATATATTACACTGTCATATGAAAGAGTCCATTCGAATTCTCTATAAATGCAAATACATATTACATTCTGTATAGTATATTTGTAGTATATATGGAAGTATAAATAAGTACCTATCTCAAAAAATACTACTACGATTTACGAACTTTTTATTAGTTCGCAAGTACTAAAAAGAAAGAAAGAATTAATATGTAAAGGCATAGAAAGTCGTGTAAAAAATGCATATGTGACTTGAAATTTTGATAAGCTGTATTTCCTAAACCACCATCCCGATAAAAACGGTTAAAAAATGGTATTGTTTTCCTCTCCTCATTCTTTCTAGTGATCCAAAAACCATGTAAAACGATCTACTAATTTTGTAAGAAAAAGGACACAGAAAACAATGCTGGCGTATTTATATAATGATGATTATGATAAAATTTTTGATTCTGAAAAGAACCAATTTTTTATTTTCCTATAATATTTTATTTTGTATAAAATTAATATTATTGTTTTGTATTTTGCATTATTATTATTTATAATCATTAATTGTTTTAAATTATTATTTTTTTAGCTTGTAATACACTAAAAATAAAATCTGTTTTTCATTATACTAACTGCGTAAATAAAATTTATCGTAATTTTTGTAAACATTATTTTTGGTAGGTATACCAAAATTTATAGGTATACCAGAAATTAAATTTTTGTAGGTATACCGATTTTCGTCAAACATTACAAGTCAAATGGAAAATTGTATTATCTCTTGGCCAGAATATCATTTGATTCACAATTTTACATTCACCAGAGATATGAAAACATTAGCAAGTTAAATTGATTTCGTTATTTCTTAAATTATTAGCAGATGGAAATATTCAAAGTTTTTCCCAACTTGACATAATTGAAATTCCAAATCATTCCAATATGCACCGGTTAAATCATTAATGATATTTCTGGTAATATTGCAGGCACAATCCATATTCCAGAAACTTTACACCATGTTAATAAAAATAAATTGTATGGCTGTTAAATTAATAACTACAATGCATTAATTGTGCTTCCAATTTATATACTTCATATAGTTTATATGTATATAATTTATAACATTAAATAAGACAAAGCTTGCAATTATTGAACCAAGACTTGAGGTAGCTAAAGTACCTATCCACAATTTATTTAAAAGTAATAAGTGAAAAAAATTATACTATATACAGAGGGTTAAAGGTATCTAAGAGTTGACAAGAGTAACTGCTTCCTTCCTCGTTTTTTTTGTAAATGTTCTGGTTTTTATTTACATGTCACTTCAAATGCTCTAATTTATTCAAATAGAAATTATTAATATTAAATCAATATTTAATTCTTCAAACAATAGATATTATGTTTTTTTTTAAATTTTTCTTTACAAAAAATCATTTCTAAAGCACTTAAGTATCGCACAGCGAAATTCGAGAAAATATCACCATAAGCGCTCAACATAAGATAGCATTTTTTTCCATGGGAAAAGACACCAAGAGCCCGCATTTTTTTCGGACTGAATCATCTTCTTTCATAACGGAAGCATAATATTTGGATAAGCATCCTAACTTCAAAAGCTCAGGAACATTGAAATAATATGGCCCAAGAACACTGTAACGAAAATAATACTAGTTTTTTTTTATTAATTCTTTATACATGTTGATAATAACTACTTTTTTTCCGTTGACAAAAAATCGAAATAAATTAAATATTTTTGATTTTTGTAAAAAAAAAAATGCGAAAGTTTATTTTTTAAAAAATATTTGCGGGAGAAACTAAATAATGCAAAAACAGCTGTTACTCAAAAGGTGGATTATATTTTTTTGCTATGTTGCGGGTTGCCTTTATAGTTAATATTATATTTATGGTTAGTACTGTACTGTACCACTCTTTCAATGACAAAATAATATAGATAATACGAACATGATATAATATGTACCATAACTGCATACCAAATACCAATACTAAATTGAAATTTGAATTTTTTAAAAGAGAAAATTACATATTTAAATTTTTTTATATATGTATATTAATACATTTCATTCTCTTAAAATTTTCTGAACGTAAAACATTAATCATTAATTATTAAATTGTCAGTTCTAAATTGTACTCTCATATTGTTTATATTATTTGTGTACCTTAAAATGTTTGTTGTTGTTTTTACAATATACGTACGAGTATATGTGTTTCCCTACTATACAGAACACAATTGTTTTTTTTTAACTTAAAAATTTCTATTTATTAATTTGAATGTGAATAATATGCATGCATATAAAAAAACACCCAGCGGGAAAGAGAAGCATTGCAGCATGCATGCTGGAAACATTCCCAGTAAAAAAAGAATCTATGCTTTAATAAACTATGGAAGGATATATTTCAATCTTATAGGTGTACAAATTAAATAATAAAAACAAGTTTTCCTTTTAATATGCAAGGGTTCCTTTATTTAATACTTTTTATGAAGCTTTTTAAACAAAACTAGTTTAATTTGATTAAAATTGTATAAGAATAAATAATTTTATCGACATACATATTATATAAATAAGAAAAGCAAATAAAAAAATAGTTACATTAATATCATTAATTTAAAGTAAAACGATTCAAATAAATTTGATCGTTTATAAAATTACCACGATAAGAATTAGAAAATATAAAAATTTTAAATTTAAGCATATGTAGTAGTATTCCAAAAAAAATAAATTATTTACATTAAATTTTAAAATAAAATTTAAACATTTTTAGATCAAATAAGTATTTTTGTATAATCTTTTTTTTTTGCTGCAGGAAATCCAGTTCTCTCTCTCATATTCAAATTGGACGAATCCAAAATTTTCATTTTTTGCAGCGTCTGAAATACAAAATTATGTATTATACATATATAGATGTTACTGATAAATGGCAATATGAAAAAACTTACCAAAAAGATCAATTATAACCTTGCACTAGCGTAAATCACAGTACAATGAATCGTCTAATAATTTTTTCTAACAATTATTTTTTAAACATAAAACAAGCAGAAACATGGATGCATTTCAAAGGTACATAAAAAGATATTTTATTCGCTTCGGTTTAAAAAAAAAATCATTCGCTTCTCATTTGCTTCGGAAGAGCTTTTTGAGAAGCGTTCTAAAATGTGTTATTTATTGCTTCTAATTCATCACACTATTTTTTTTCTTTTAAATGAGTGCTTCTACAGAGCTTCTAGGGGAACGCATTTTTTCCCGTTGTGCATATACACATTTACATTTATAAAAAACTTTTCAAATTTATTATTGTTGGTTTAATCATGGAATTTAAGTTTAAAGCTGAAAGAGCATACTTACATAATATTGATTTATATATGAGATTATGCATAATATATGCAATATTATATTCATTTTACATGGTTACATGGTAGTAACAAAAAAAAAACTTTTTAGCACATTTCCAAAAAAATTTTGAAAAAATGTGCTTATTAGTTTCACTCTGTCCTCCGTCCGTCCGTCTGTTTACAAAACTTCTACACCGTTAAAGATGGAGAAAAAAATTTTTAACCATGGGTAGGTCTCATGAAAAAAATAATTTTGTGGAACAACTTTTTCATGTAGCCCCATCCATTATGGAGCTACATCCCCTCAAACTTTGAAAAAGCCCTATTTTTAAATGCATATATCTTATGTTCTGCTTAAGATTTTTTCAATCTGAAAACGTTATTCGACAGGTATTTTTTTAACTTTGTAAATTAATATCAAAATTATACAATTTTTTTAAATTTAGTATTTAAATTTGCCGTTATGTAAAAACCAAATTTTGCATTTTTCTACTTTCATAACTCCAGCACGCTTTTAGATAGAGGCTTGAACTTTTGAGGCAAGAAAGAACTTTTAGAATTAGTATAAGTTTGCTCAGAAATTTTTTTTGGACCACCCATGTTTATGAGCTATTAGGGCTCAAAAATTGAAAATTTGCTATTTTTAAACACCTGTAACTTAGGAACCTGTACACATTTTACTTCTGCAAGATATAAAAATTAAAGCTACAGTACTATAGTTTTACGTGTGTTAAAGGTTTATTTTAGTTGTAAAGGGTTCCAAAGTTGCAGCTCTTCAAAATTGCGAAAAAGCCCCATTTTAAGATGTATATATCTCAGGCTCTGCGTAATAGTTTTGCAATCTAAAACCGCGAGAAGACCGGACATTTTATTATCTATATAAAACAATATCAAAATTATGTAATATTTTGTTATTTACTATTTAAATTTACCGTTATGTAAAAACCACATTTTGCATGCAATTTCTTTTTTCATAACTCCAGCACGGCTTTAGATAGGAACCTGAAATTTTGAGACAAGAAAAAACTTTTAGAATTAATATAAGTTTCCTCAGAAAATTTTTTGGTAGCATCCCCTCTTTAAGAGTTATTACGCCTCAAAAATAGAAAATTTGCTATTTTTAGACACCTGTAACTTAGACACCTGTAAAAATTTTTCTTCGGCAAGACATGAAAATTAAAGGTTTAATAATATATTTTTACGTGTGTCAACGGCTTTTCTTAGTTATATAGGATTCCGGACTTACGGCTCCTCAAAATTTCAAAAATGTCCTATTTTCACGTTTTTTCTTATTACATGAAATTTTCAAATTTTTGTGCAAGTCACAATTCTAAACAGTTTGTATTGAGTTTTGGAAATGTGCGCTTTTAAAAACCGTTGGTTTACATTCTACCTTGTTTTTTATTCTTATTATTATAAATGCATACATATAGACTTATCAAAATAGAATACTTTTTTTTTTGAAGAATTTTATTTTCTGATTTTTTTTTCTTATAAAAATTATATTTTTTTCAAATTTGCTGACACACGCCCCTCAGTAAACGTTTTATGTTTAAATAAAATCACACATGTATCTTATTGGTGGTTAACAAAAATAGATACTGTTTATTTCTATACAAAAAATTACATAATAATTTTGATTTAAAATACTCCCCAAACCAAAACTATCCAACCAAATTTACAAAATTAAAAAAGCTTTTAATTTGATAAATAAAACATATCTACATATTGGTACATACATATGTATTATTTAAAGAGCTTCTGAAACTTTTCATTTATGTAAAAACATAATTATCAAAAACAAAACATAAAATTCCAATAACAAAAACAAAAATTGGAATTTATTGCACGTTGAATCTAGGTATACTTTATATAGTACTTACATACTTATATTAGGTCTGACAATTAAACTAAATTTATAACTATTATTTTGCAAATATTACAAATTATTGTAAATAATAAATATTAAAAATTTGTTATTTTAAAATAAAATACTAAAAAAACCTAATAACCTATATTTTTTTTTATCAGTGTACTAAAAAAAACTGCCATCCATTTCATATAAAACTTTCAAACAAAATTTTTGGAAAATTAAATTAAATTATTAAAATCCACCAATCTAATCCAATTTAAAAATTTTCTATATCCTCATATCACACATTCGTATTCTATCCTCAGAGTACAAATATATTACACTGTCATATGAAAGAGTCCATTCGAATTCTCTATAAATGCAAATACATATTACATTCTGTATAGTATATTTGTAGTATATATGGAAGTATAAATAAGTACCTATCTCAAAAAATACTACTACGATTTACGAACTTTTTATTAGTTCGCAAGTACTAAAAAGAAAGAAAGAATTAATATGTAAAGGCATAGAAAGTCGTGTAAAAAATGCATATGTGACTTGAAATTTTGATAAGCTGTATTTCCTAAACCACCATCCCGATAAAAACGGTTAAAAAATGGTATTGTTTTCCTCTCCTCATTCTTTCTAGTGATCCAAAAACCATGTAAAACGATCTACTAATTTTGTAAGAAAAAGGACACAGAAAACAATGCTGGCGTATTTATATAATGATGATTATGATAAAATTTTTGATTCTGAAAAGAACCAATTTTTTATTTTCCTATAATATTTTATTTTGTATAAAATTAATATTATTGTTTTGTATTTTGCATTATTATTATTTATAATCATTAATTGTTTTAAATTATTATTTTTTTAGCTTGTAATACACTAAAAATAAAATCTGTTTTTCATTATACTAAGTGCGTAAATAAAATTTATCGTAATTTTTGTAAACATTATTTTTGGTAAGCGCTTGGCGACATTCCATTAAGCATGGAATTTAAGTTTAAAGCTGAAAGAGCATACTTACATAATATGTATTTATATATGAGATAATGCATAATATATGTAATATTATATTCATGTTACATGGTTACATTTTTACGGTAGTAACAAAAAAAAAACTTTTTAGCACATTTCCAAAAAAATTTTGAAAAAATGTGCTTATTAGTTTCACTCTGTCCTCCGTCCGTCCGTCTGTTTACAAAACTTCTACACCGTTAAAGATGGAGAAAAAAATGTTTAACCATGGGTAGGTCTCATGAAAAAAATAATTTTGTGGAACAACTTTTTCATGTAGCCCCATCCATTACGGAGCTACATCCCCTCAAACTTTGAAAAAGCCCTATTTTTAAATGCATATATCTTATGTTCTGCTTAAGATTTTTTCAATCTGAAAACGTTATTCGACAGGTATTTTTTTTAACTTTGCAAATTAATATCAAAATTACCTATTTATGTAAAAACGTAATTATCAAAAACAAAACATAAAATTCAAATAATTAAAAATCCACCAATCTAATCCAATTTAAAAATTTTCTATATCCTCATATCACACATTCGTATTCTATCCTCAGAGTACAAATATATTACACTGTCATATGAAAGAGTCCATTCAAATTCTCTATAAATGCAAATACATATTACATTCTGTATAGTATATTTGTAATATATATGGAAGTATAAATAAGTACCTATCTCAAAAAATACTACTACGATTTACGAACTTTGTATTAGTTCGCAAGTACTAAAAAGAAAGAAAGAATTAATATGTAAAGGCATAGAAAGTCGTGTAAAAAATGCATATGTGACTTGAAATTTTGATAAGCTGTATTTCCTAAACCACCATCCCGATAAAAACGGTTAAAAAATGGTATTGTTTTCCTCTCCTCATTCTTTCTAGTGATCCAAAAACCATGTAAAACGATCTAGTAATTTTGCAAGAAAAAGGACACAGAAAACAATGCTGGCGTATTTATATAATCAAAATTGAGGTATCATTTTAATTTTAATAAAAAACGACTTTTTTTTTGAAATATTAAATATATTTTTATTTTAATTTATGTGGCCCCCTCTACTACTTCGGCAGGCTTCCAATCTTTTACCAAAATTCTGAATCACGTTGTTCAATAAACTGTTCTCAATGGTTGAAATCTGCTCGATAATGTTGTTTTAAAGCTGTTGAATTGTTGTGTGATTATTGCTGTACACTTTCGATTTCAGAAAACCCAACAAAAAAAAAATCCAACGGTGTCGAATCGCACGATCTTGGTGGCCACATCACTCCTCCTCTACGAGAAATAATGCGATCTTCGAACTTTTCCTTCAAAAGATCCATTGTTTCTCTTGCTGTGTGGCAAGTGGCACCGTCCTGTTGAAACCACATATTCTCTACGTCCAAATCACCAATTTCCCGCCACAAAAAGCTTCGGATCATCTCCCTGTAGCGATTTCCATTGACCGTAATCACATTTCCATTTGCGTTTTCAAAAAAATATGGTCCGATGATTCCTCCTGACCACAAACCACACGAAACCGTAACTTTCTGTGGATGTACTGGTTGCTCTAAGATAACCCTTGGATTCTCTTCACCCCAAATGCGGCAATTCTGTTTATTGACGTAGCCATTGAGCTGGAAATGAGCTTCGTCGGTGAAGATTATTTTGTTAAAAAAATTCTCATTTTCTTCTTGTTTTTCGATTGCCCAAGAAACGAATTACCGACGTAATGCATGGTCAGTTGGTTTTAATTCTTGCGTCAGCTGGATTTTATAAGCCTTTAAATGGAAATCACAATGCAAAATGTTGAATAATGTGGATGGTTTGTTGTTTAATTGCTGCGAACGATGACGAATGGAAGTTTTTGGATCTTCTTCAACACTTCTGCTCACAGCTGCTACATTCTCGGTTGAACGGCCACTACGTTGATAAATGTTGCCTCTGTTATCAAGAACAGATCCAGTTTCTAGAAATTTATCAACCATCAGCTTGATGGCACGATTTGTTGGAGCATTTTCTCTACCAAATTTTGTTCGAAATTTCCTAATTACATCTTGAAAACTTTTACCATTTTCAAAAAATGTTGTAATAACAAAAACACGTTGTTCCTTCGTGTAACGTTCCATATTAACTAACCGGAATGTATTTAGAATATACCTAAAGCAACCTCGTATAAAAATTCCAGGTAGAAAAAAAATGGCGGCAAAATCAAAATGAAATCTCAATTTTGAACACACTTTATAATGATGATTATGATAAAATTTTTGATTCTGGAAAGAACCAATTTTTTATTTTCCTATAATATTTTATTTTGTATAAAATTAAAATTATTGTTTTGTATTTTGCATTATTATTATTTATAATCATTAATTGTTTTAAATTATTATTTTTTTTAGCTTGTAATACACTAAAAATAAAATCTGTTTTTCATTATACTAAGTGCGTAAATAATATTTATCGTAATTTTTGTAAACATTATTTTTGGGAAGCGCTTGGCGACATTTGTTCGAATTTCGCTTCTCTTGTTTTTGTAAGTGCTTTACAAATGATTTTTCGTAAAGAGAATTTTAAAAAAAAAATAATGTCTATTAGAATAAATTAGCATTTGAAGTATCTATTAGCATTAGCATTTGAACTAACATATAAGTAAAATACCCGTATATTTATAAAAAAACGAGGGAGAGAACAATTGCCCTTGTCAAATCTTAAATACCCGTACGAACCTTTTAATATAATTCTTATAACTTTTCAATCTTTCAATAATTTTTATAACCTTATAGTAAAATTTTTTAACTTTTCATTATTTTTAAATAAATAAAACAATTATGGATAGTTACGTTACCTACCTCAAACCTGGGTTCATCAATTGCAATCTTTGTCTTATTTAGTCTTATATAAATTTATATTACGTATATAAATAATTGAAAGCACAATTAATGCATTGTAGTTATTAATTTAAAATTTATTTTTAGAAATAAGTTTATAAAATATATTATTTAGCATTTACCAAACAAAAAGTCTCTCTGCCAACGTAAATTCGAACCTATCACCTATTGAAAACTCTAAATTTAATACAAAACGATGCAATACTAAGCGTCAAACTTTTACACTTACTATAATGTAGGAAATTTTTATATTATATTAATATGTATAATGCATACATACAATATATTATTAAAATATAAATATCAACAGGAGCCCTGTAACTTAGTTGCAAATAAATTTGAAAATGACAACTAAAAATCAGTCAAATTTATTTATTTTATTTATTTATTTATTTATACTGTTTAGCACAAACAGTTTACATAAAATTTATAATAATATATAATAACTAGTAAATTATACAATAAAAGCTATAATAAAAATTGCATAATTGTTAAGTTTATAAATAAACTTAGAATTAAGATTAAAATTAAAAATCATGTACATAGGTATATGCTTTACAGTACAACAAGAAAACAAAAGCAAAAAGAAAAATCCTAATATTAATAGCGATTGTATAATTTTTGTTTTTGGGAATGTTTTGGAAGTGTAAAGTCAAAATTAAGTTTATATTTATTACCTAAAAAGCATCCTATTAATAGGTTCAAATTTGCCATAATTAGTCCTATGATTATAGGTTTTAAACAAATTGCAAGAGCGAAGGTGTTGAAGATTTCTAATATTAATTTTACTAGAAATTAAAGTAGATTTAACATAACCCTTGACAATCTCTGTAATGAAAATAACATCAGAAACCTCACGTCTAAAACTTAACTGTACTTTCACAAATTTAACTTTAGCCTTTGTTCATATAGTGGCAAAATATAGGATTTGACCATGGCAAGTGGCGTAAGGCAAATCTAAGAAAGTTTTTCTATAAAATGGAGACTAAACCTGACTAGCATATTTCAAGTTCGGTCTTACAAGACAAGTGCACAACGATTTAAGAACATAGGGATCTGAAAATTCCTTAGAAGAACGTTTAACAAACCCCAATAATGAATTAGCTTTATTTATAATATTATTATAATGAATTTTAAAGCTAAGTTGGGAATCAAAATACACACCTAAGTCATTTATTGAGGTAACTTTAGGTAAACTAATACCATCTAAGTTAAAGTTGAAATAAATAGGACTAGAACGACGTGTATAAGATAACAATGCGCATTTATTTACATTAAGTAGTAGACAATTATTAATGCACCAATTGTTAAAGTTTTGAGGGTCATTCTGCATAAGGACGGCGTCCTTATTAGATGTAATCTTTTTAAAAATTTTCATATCATCAGCGTAAACTTAAAGCTCACAATTAGAAATGATAGAAGTAACATCATTTACAGATAAAATAAAAAGTAAAGAATCAAGGTGGCTACCTTGTGGAACACAGGAATTTGCCACGAATGGTTCTGAAATCACATTTTTTAATATAACACTATAAGAGCGATCACACGAATAAGAGTATATCCACTTTAGGAAAAACTCTGGGAAGCCATATTTTTTTAGTTTTAGTAATATAATAGTTCTACAAAACCATGTTGGTTATCTATTAAAAGATTTGAACAGTGATTATAAATTGAATCCGTTATAATTAGTTCAAATAATTTTGGAATAGAAGATAATTCGGCTATCGGACGATAGTTAGTAATTTCATTTTTAGCATTATTTTTGTGAATTGGTCTAGTATATGACATTTTCCAAAAAGGAGGAAAAAGTCCGGAATTTAATGAGTTTTTGAAGAGTAATGTTAAAGGCGCATTGAGAATGTTAGAACACTTGCTCAGAATTATTTCCGGTGTACCATCAGGGCCGGGAAAAGTATTATCACCGAGTTTATTTAAATATTTGGAAACTATCTCTTCATTTATATTTATGTCATTAAGAGACGTTTTTTGACAACTGTCCATAAAGGAGAAATAATTTTCATTTGGCGAAAAGGAAGAATCACTATATGAAGTGCTGAAAAACTCAATTTATTAGTCCAGGAAAGTTGGTTTTATTGAAATTAAAACTATAAGAATATGCTGCTTCAAGATTTAGGGAATTAGTTAGACAATAGGAAAAACTTATTTAAGGGTGATAAGGGTCTAACACAACAAGCGATAACACCGAGTCACAGAAAGTGATATTATACCAATCAGAGGTAAATATTAAATCCAATTGCTTATCTTTAAAATTACGATGGAAACCTGTTGTAAATTGTTCGTATTTAAGCCATCAATAAATTGCGAATCAGTTTCACTCGCCGAAGAATCAAGAATCAAAAAAGATTCTTCGTTATGATTAATCCATGTTATATTAGGGAGATTAAAATCTCCACATAAAATTAGCTCATCATTAGGATCTGAATTACAGCAAATCGAATCTATTACATTTAAAAGAGTAATAAAAAATATTTAAATTCGAAGAAGGTGGAGTGTATATGTTAACAATATTTACATTTTTGTTTGAAAATTTTATATCCACACCTTTACACACACCATATTCACTCATTTTATAATCTATTATTTCAAGACCGTCTGCTTTAGAAATATGAATTTCATTTACATTTAAAAGAGTTTTTGACGGCAATCAATACACCTCCCCCTTTAGGAATGTAACTATTAGATACATTAGGTTCAGCAATCTATCTTTTCTAAAAACAGAATATGCCAAGTTTCAGTTAATGCAAATACGTCAAAATTTAAACTTATTGAATTAAGTAAGACTTGACTTGTGTTTATTCTAAGACCTCTATCATCAAACAAGTATGACAAATATAATCTGACCATGTTATAGACTTTATCTTCTGTTAGTCTAGAAAGAGCAACTGTATAGTCGTTGTTGGCAAGAGATTGTTGTGTTATTCTTGTTATCGGTGGTAAAAGCGGGTTAATAATTGAAGGTTGAAGAGTTTCCCCTTGAACAAAGTTTATGCATTTAGAAGTAGAAGGAACATTTGGTGAAGTTGGGGAAGAAGGAGGAGGTTCAATTATTGAAACACAATTAGAATTGGTAATTTCAGGACCTTTAGTTAGTGATGCAGTATTAAAAGTGTTTATATTGTTACTACTGTTCTGAATAGTATTGTGGTTATGAGATTTGTTGTTCTGAGTTATGTTTGAAGTAGAGTTTCCTATGATTAAGGAATTTTTTGTGTCTGTTGTGTTAGAGTTTAATGACTTGTCAACGGTTGAACTATTATTAGGATGAACAGTTAAATTATTAACGTTAATGCTAGAATTATAATTACTATTATCAGAAACAATCTTATTATTTTTAGATGTTATTTTTATAATATTACGAGCAATATTTGTATTTTATTATTATTACTCCTATTTTTATTATTATTACTTCTATTTTTATTTATTTTATTACTTTTAATATTATTTTTTGTATTACTATTATCATTAATATTTAACTTATTATCTAATTTGCTTATCGCATCTTTACCTATAATATCACAGAATTTTGTAATTTTGGTCCCCTTTTCCAAAATTTAAGATTTTTCACCTTCATGATCATGTTTTCAGTGTGGACGTTCCTTAAACGACAAGTATTTCGGATGTTTTTGGGAGTTGTCTTTTTACATACTGCAATATCACATTTAAATTTTTGTTTAATATAGCACTCAAGACTTTTTTCTGTAGTTTTGCAATTTAACCTTGAAATGCAAAGAGAAAAAGAAGGCTTTTTTGTAGCCACTGGGACTATTGTAGCCTTAACTCCAGGTTTTGCTTTATTTATTTTGCTCTTTGTCTTTATGCTAGGTGTGATATTGTCAGTTTGGATAAATACGTCTTTATAAAACTATGGATGGTTTATTTAATTTATCAAACTGTTGTTTAACTAACTCACTCACATCGCATTGAATTTCCGTCTGGCTATGATTATTGCCTATGCACTGCATTTATTTTGATTCATTTTAATTAGTAACAGTAATATATAAAAATTTTAATAATATAAGTCAAAATTAAAACAAAAGTAAACCATCTTAAGTGACCTAATTTAAGTAATTATTAAAAATGTTCAAACACAAAAAACTTGCAGCACTTGTATATTATGGTAAAAATATGTAAAGTTAAAATTTTTTGTTTTTGATTATTTATTGTTCGTAAAGTAAAAAATTAAACGAATTTAAAAAATTAAAATAAAAATGCGCGTTTTACAATGACACGTTACATAACTTGTTAATGGTTTGAAAAGAACTGGATTACAATAAATCAACAATTCTCCCTTAATAACCCATGTTAGCAAAATAATAAGATAGAAGATATTAAATTTCAAACAGAACAATCTTTTAAAATTATATATTTAAACATAAAAGTCTAAAAAACAAAATGGATGACATAGCATATTACTTAGATAAAATAAAATACCCTATTCATTTAATATTATTCACTGAAACTTCGATAAATAAAGATGAAACTGAACTTATAAATCTAAAAAACTATAATAAAATATTTACATGTAGAGTAAATAGGAAAGGTAGAGGTGTAGGTGTATTAGTACGCAATTCAATAAATTCCGAAACATTAAAAATATATGCTGATAACTTTAATAACTTTATACATTTACGAATTTTTGTGGGAAAAGAAACACTTGAAGTTACCACAGTATATAGACCTCCAGAAAATAACAAAAATTCAATTGAACACTTCTTTAATTTATTTAATGAACATTTAAACCGAACACACAAGAATAATTCACTAATTATAGGTGATTTCAACTTCAATATAAAAAAATGTTCAGACATTTATGTTAACCAATACAAGGCAATAGTCGAATCAAATTGTTTCTTATTTGGTGATGATTCTATTACCAGGCCTACTTCCAAAACTTGTATAGATCACATATTGACGAATAATCTAAAAAATAAAATAAATATTGCCCACTTAAAATCAAATATATCAGATCACAATATACTTATCTTAGAAATAATTAATCACAATAATTTTATAAACAATATTCAACAAATACAAATTATCAAATATACTAATGTCAAAAAAATTAAGCAATAGCTGAAAAATCTGTACATTGAAAAAAGTAACACAGGGGTTACACAGTATTGTAATCAGTTAATTAGTAAAATTCAGAATTGCATATCTTCTTCGACAACTATAAAAACTAAAGAAAAAACAAATAAATACAGCAAGCCATGGATAGATCGAAATGTATGAAATTAAAAAAATAAAAAATTATTGGCATAAAAAATATATTAATAATATAGATAAATTTCCTTATTTTAAGGAAAAATATCACATTTATTTAAATAAACTAACTGCGATAAAAAGAAGAAAACAAAGAGAATATGATGCACGAGAAAACACCAAATTTGGTAACGATCAATCAAAAATATGGAATTTTGTAAAAAATGTTACCACTGATAATACCAACAAAGACAAAATAAATGAATTTTTCAGTGGTCTAAATACACAAACTCAGAAAAATGATAAAGTTAAAAATTTCAACAATTTTTATTGCAAGGTAGGGAAAGATATGGCTCAGCAATATAAATCAATATATATACCTTATGTTAGAACAAACCGTAGACTAATACCGAATGACATATCTTATAGGGAAGCAAGGAAATTATTACAGCATATAAAAAATACAAACAGTAGTGGCAAAGATGATATAAGTTCAAAAATCGTAAAAACATGTCAGACGGAGTTACTAAAGAGCATAATAAACTTGATTAATCTATCAATAAGGCAATATGAAGTACCGGATGCATTAAAAATCAGTAAGGTAGTGCCGATTTACAAAAGGGTTTGTGATGAAATGATGTAAAAAACTTTCGACCAATCTCGGTTCCCTCTATACTTAGTAAGTTATTAGAAATGCACATAAATCAACAATTAATTGAACATTTATCTAAGGCTAACTTATTAAGTAATGTACAATATGGATTTATTAAAAACTCAAGCATAAATGCTGCTTTATTTGACATAGTAACATTACTTCAAGAAAATATAAAAAAACAAAAATAAAGTTGGTATAGTATTTTTCGATCTTGCCAGGGCCTTCGATTCAGTTGATAGATCAATATTATTAAAAAATTATCGAAAGCGGAGTTAAAGGTAACGAATTGAATTAATTCAAAAGCTATTTTCCCAAAAGAAAGCAATACACCCAATGTTAAAATACAAAAAGTTCCGAAGAATGTTTAGAATATGGTGTAATTCAAGGTAGCTCCTTAGGACCGGCGCTGTTGTCTTGTTACATCAGTAGCTTTTCCAACCTAAACCTACATGGTAAACCGCTTCTCCTTGCCGAGGATATTGCAATAATACATGCAGAAGATAATTATGTTAACTTAGAAAGTAATATAAATACAGGCATGGCCGTCATATTCAAGTGGATGAATTTACATAAGCTCACGGTTAATTCAAGCAAAAGTAAGTTACTATTAATAAAATCAAAGGGATTCAGTACAATAATAATCTAATTGAATAAGTGAAAAAGTACAAGTATCTGGGACTAACATTTGATGAAGAACTAACTTGGAATGAACAAGTGAACCAAGTAACATCTAAGGCTAAGGTTTATTTAAAAAATTGCAACGAAGAATTCCAAGCGACATCAAAACATCAATTTTTCATAGTTTATTTTATAGTACGATTACCTATGGTATTGGGATCTGGGGAAATACTTTTGCAAAAAACATTGATAAACTACAGAGTCTACAAAATAAAGCTATTAAAAACCTTTACGGTTTGCATCATAGTACATCAACTAATACTATACATAAAAATAATAAAATATTAAAATTAAAAGACTACAGAAATCTAATACAATTAATACACATGCACAACTTAAAAAACAATCAAATAAAAAGTAATTCACAAATATTATTAAACAGTGTTGTTCGTCAATATGGTACGAGAAATTCTGACAATCTAAGCTATGAAGCCGGTTACAACTAACGGCGTCTTGAATCCATACTACACTATAAAAACGGTTCAATTTTTTTTTTTTCTATTTTTATATCTTCTCTTAGCTTAAACTAGTTTTGTAAAGTTTTATTGCTTCATTATTTTTTCCTTTTTTATTTCATTTTTGTTTTGAATATTTTATTTTCTTAAATCATAATATATGTACATACATATTTTACACTGGATTTTGTTCTATTTTTAAATTATATTTTACACTTGAATATCTAAATAAAAAATATACTCTGTACGAGCATTAATGCTCTTTTGAGAAATTAATTAATAAATAAAAACAAAAATAACTGGTATAAGTACGTATATTCATATTATTAGGAGTTGTAAATTAAATTACTTTATGAGGACTGTTATGTCTAGAATTTATTAAATTTTCTTTATATGTATTTACTTATTTCTTTTTAAACAATAATTCACTATCTATTACAAATATTCACTAATTATTAAATTTTAATATCTTCTTTTAAAACCCGCCAATTTTTTTGTAAATTTTAAATGAATAACACCTGTTCTGACCAATCCGATGTCGTTGACGCACATTCTCCTCGACTCCAAAGAGGGATGACGTCATCAAGACGGACTATGAAAACGTTCTACTAAGATCCGATGCTGACAGTTTTGATGATGCCAAAAGATTCTCAATGGATTTCGAGGATGAAGCTAACGCTACGTTGGTGGAGATTAAGGATGGCTCAGTTAATGAAGCTACTCCAAATTAATCTCCAACACTTCAAAACAGTTTCCGCCCGCATTTGAGAACGGGCGAGGATATTATCTTGATCCAAGAGCCATGGGTGGCAAAAAAACAGGTTCATGAACTAATAATACCAGGTTATACGTTGTTGTATAATAATGAGGTATGCAAAACCAGAGCGTGCAAGTTATCTATCCTAAGGATGGGGAAGTTATCTGTCCTATTATTTATCCTATTAACGAATTTCATAACTAAAATTAAAATATTCAAGTGGAAACAATAATAATTTTACTGATTAGCAGTATTATTGCTGATTATTATTGTTGGTAATTTTTTTTTCTTCTTTTAATAAATTCTTAAAATAAATAAATTGACCTAGAAAAAAGTCTCTTTCTTTGTAGTGCTTTTTTTTATTAAAACAAATGCCAAATTACAAGTCACTAAACTGTAAATTGATTCATAAAATTCTTAAATTCTTCATAAAAACCAACATATTTAAAATTGTCGATAATCTATTTTTGTAATTGTTAAACTGTTTGATTCCTCAATACTTTTAGTTTTAAAATTTAGTTAAAGAATGCAGAAGTTGTTCTTCTTTCCTCAAATCGTTGTTTAAATAAATAAAATATTTATTTTTTAAATAAAAAATATATCTTTTTATTTACTTACAAAAGCGAAGTATTAATTTGGCGCAGTCGGTTGGATTTGTCAAACTAAATCGTCGCGAATATAATAATATAATATTTATTATAACATAAAAAAAAATTACATAAAGAATAAAAATAAAAATCTATTTTATTTAATAAAATATAATAATTAATAACAATAGATATATTAATAAAATTGTGCTAACAAAACAGTGTTTAAAGTGAACTTTAAATTGCAACTACAATATTTGCGGTGTTTAGTTTCCTTTCAAGGATTATTTGACAGAAGAAAAAAATATATTTATTTATGAAAAGATTTCATCCGTATTTAAACGGAAAATCACAAAATTACCAACTATAAAGGAGAAAAACAACATTAACTACATTCACGAGTTAATTATAATCCAAGATAATTTCAACATGGTACTCAACAATATTGCAGCAAAAGATCTAATCACCGAAGCAAGAGCAGTACCAATATTCAAAGGAAATAATACTTAAATGATATTTAAACTTACACACTTCATACAAAAAAACCATCATCAATTTAACACAAGACGCAACATTGTCTTGTATCTATTTAACATCTTATTAACCAAGATCCAGGGACCAGCAGCTGTTTTAATCTGCCGCATCGAGAATAGAATATGGAAAGACGTCAAAGCCCAAAAAGTCAAGTCATTTGGCGTTACAGAGTCTTATCTAAGATTTAAAGAAATGGCTGATTCCATCAAATTAAATAATGTAAGTCAATTTTATACTGATCTATCAAATATTTTAGATAAATTAAATTTAAAATTGAAGTTAGATGTACCAACTGAATTTAATGTATTAAATAACGAAAAAAGCATTTTGGAAAAGTTCTTAAATAAATTACGACTTAACAACTTAATGTTTCTCAAAATTAAAAGTGTTTCTTCCCTAGAAGAAGCTTATTTCGCGATTGTTGAAACCGGTATTTCTAAAGATAATAATAACCCTCACAGATCATATTATAAATAAATCAACTAATAATAATAATAACAGAATAAAAACGACTTCCTTAATTCGCCTCTCATAATAGCAATTTTAGTAATAGATATAATAATAATAATTTTTATAATAGGCAACAAAATAATAATTTCCATAATAGACAACAAAGATTTAATAATAATAATTATATAAATACGTCTTTTCAATCAAAAAATACTAACCGTAACAATATTGATTCTAATTATGAAAATAACAATTTTAATTCTAACATTAACTGCAATAATAATAGTATATCTCAAAAATATAGGAACTTTAATAATAATAATTATAATCGTAAAACTAGTCAGGATGAGGCTATGGAAGTTGATCAAGTAATATACAAACTTTTCAGTCACAGCCTCTAAAACGTCCGAAACCACGTTATAAAATTTAATTGTCTAATTGATACAGGGTCTACAGTTTCAATCATTAATGGTAAATTATTTCCCAATATAAAAAAAATTATATTAAACCAGAAAGAATACAGTTGCGTTTGTCAACTCTTAGATACCCCTACGAACCGTTAGTATGTTCACAGCCTGTCACTTTTACAATATTATTTTTTAAATACTTTAGTATTTTAAATAATTTCTGTGAATTTTATAATTTCTAGAACTATGGGTTGTACATATATTCAAACTATATGTTTATATGTACATTCTTCAAAAGCAGATTCTAACCTTCCCCATAACGATAATCAATCCAAAACTTTTTCAAATATTCTATAGTACCATTTAATACTAAGCGGTTGAATATACATTTACTTAGTATAAAATAGTAAATATAATTTTATGTGCACATAGTATATTTATATTTTTATAAGTATATCGCCATACATTTCAATATTTCTTTAAAAATATTTCCATTCATAGAATAATTTCTTATAAGTACAATAAAATACATATATGTATGTTAATACGGCGCTATATAATATACATCTATACTCTTATCATTCATTCATCAGTGACATATACGATATGTAAATAAACATGATATTATATAAGTATGTATGTATATCAATATCATATAAATAAAAATTCTTCAAGCAACCGTTATGTTGTTTATTTATTTACATTTTTTTGTACTACGCATTATATCCTCAACAATTTCAAATTATCGAGTAAAACAAAATGCAAGAAATTTGTTAGAAAATTTGAAAAAATCAAGTAACACTTTCGTCAATTATAAAGTAACGCTATATTATTAAAAAAAGTTGTTAACAGAAATAACAGTATAATGTTAAACCTTTAATTTTTATGTATTACTTCAAAAAATTGTTAGCAGGTGTTCAAATTACAGGTGTTTAAAAATAGGAAATTTTCAGTTTTTGACCCCTTACAGCTCCTAAACGGGAGGTGATACAAAAATGACTGAAATGACTCATACTTATTTTTAAAGATCCAACTTCTGTCAAAATTTCAAGTTTCCAACTTAAATCGTTTAGAAGATAGAAGGGTTAAAGGATTTTGCAAAATTTGAGTTTCGAAATTTCAGTAAATTATGACACCGTATACCACTAGTATATATTTATGGTATATATACTTTTAAAGCTAATAAAAGCAGTAATTGTTTGGCGTTTTCAAAATGAAGATATACCTTATACAACTTGTGTTATAACAATTTAAATATAGAGCTTTTTTGAACCTTTGGGGAGCTGTAGTTCCGTAACGAGTGGGGCTACAAAAAAAAGTTATTAAAAATATCATTAATATTTTTATAAGATCTATCAGTACTTAAAATTTCAAAGCTCAATTTCGAAAAAATGTTGAGATCTAAAAGTTTGGTGTTCGAGAGCTACCCGAAAAAAAAATATGGAACCTATAAATTGCTGCCAGAATATTTTGTGTAAATTTCAAGATTCTTGGTTTCTTAGTTTTTGAGTTAGCGTGCTGACGGACGGACGGACGGACGAACATGGCTCAATCGACTTAGAATTTTTTTCTAATCCGATCTATACCTTTGAAGGTATATCCAGCTCGCTTATTTCGAGGTGTTACAAACGGAGGAGTAATTTTATTATACCCGATACTTATCGTACGGGTATAAAAATCCGATAAAAATTTCAGCATTGTTTGGTACAAATTTCATATGAATAAATAACTAATGTACGCATGAATTTAATCATAATACTGAAATTGTCTGGAAAATTTTGAATTTTAATAACTTTCAGGCTATTTTAGGTCAAAATGTTCTTAATGCTGTAGGTGCAAAAATCGATTTAGCAAAAATCTATTTAAGGGCAAAATAATAAAATTTATTAATTAATTTTGTCCATATAAAAATATATAAATAGCTTTAATTTTTTTAGCTGTAAGATTTTTTATGTAAAAACCTTGCTTTGGTTTAATAAATAAAATAAAATAAAAATAAAAAAAATAAAATAAAATATTCTATAGATATAATATATCTATAGATTATATTCTATAGATTTAAGTAGAATTGAAATTTTCAATTATATTAAAAATGATAAATTAAATAAAGAAGAAAGTGAAATGATAAGAGAAATTATTCATAACAATAGAGACTTATTTTATAAAGAAGAGCAAAGGTTGACTAATGTTAATACTATCAAATATCAGATTATAACTAAAGATAGGCAACCAATTAATTCTAAAACTTACAGATTCCCTTAAACACAAGTCATACATCCTCTTCTAATATAACTAAATAACCAAAATAATAACTAAAATCATCACATGAAATATTCTATTTTTAATATTACTAAAAACAAACATAACAAACGAAATATTTAACAGCATCACCACATGAACCATTTCATTTGTCGTAATTCTAATACTTCTCGTTTTCTTTTTTTTTATTATTTTAATATAACTCACAAAGTGTGACTTAAATTAGCGGTACTTCAAAACTCAAATTACTTAAATAAAAAAAAAAACAAGTAAATGTAACAGTAAGACGATGTAACCGACTTATTAATACCCTACACCTGAATAATTCGAATTAAATTAAAAATCCATAAGTTTTTTTGGCAGCTGCTTGAACTTCTTCCCTTTTCTGTCTTATTCAACTCGAATTTCAGGAACGTAAAAGAGGCATCCTCTTGGGATATGCTTGACACCTTTGTAAAAAATTTAAGTTTCTATCTTTATTAATTTCGAAGATTGTTAGTCCTTGGGAGGTGTGTGTCAGGTACCCGAAATGCCACTCCAATTCATCGAATCCATCTCAGGAACATAAAGAAAACATGCCAGAACACAATTGTACTAAATTTAAAGGTTCTACTTTTGTTGGTTTTGGAGATATGCTCGTTGCTCTTGTGCTCGTCCGGAAGTATCCAAAATACGACCCCACGGTTCAAATTCTTTCAAATGTCAGTTTCCAGTTTTACAGAAAAGGAAACATAACAGAACACCTTTGTACTAAAAATAAAAATTCTATCTTTGTTGGTTGTGAAGATATACTCGTTTGCTCTGGGGCTCGTCCGGAAGCTTCCAAGATTTGAACCCATGGAGCAAAACCTCACAAATTTCAGAAACATAAATCAAACATGAAGGAACACCATTCTGCCTAATTTAAAGGTTATATCTTAGTTGGTTTTGGAGATAATATCATTTGCTCTGAGGCTTGTTCGGAAGCTTCCAAAATCCGAACCCAAGGGCCAAATCCTCTCAAATTTCGGAGACCTAAATCAAACATGAAAGAAAACCACTCTGCCAAATTTAAAGGTTATATCTTAGTTGGTTTTGGAGATAATCTCGTTTGCTCTGGGGCTCGTTCGGAAGTTTGCAAAATCCAAACCCATGGACCAAATCCTCTCAAATTTTAGAGACCTAAATCAAACATGAAACAACACTATTCTGCCAAATGTAAAGGTTATATCTTTGTTGTTTTTGGAGATAATCTCATATACTCTGGGGCTCGTTCGGGAGCTTCCAAATCCAAACCTATGGACCAAATCCTCTTAAATTTCAGAGACATAAATCGAACGGAAAGGAACATCATTGTACAAAATTTAGAGGTTCTATCTTTGTTGATTTTGGAGATAATCTCGTTTGCTCTGGGGCTCTTTCGGAAGCTTCCAAAATCCGAACCCATGGACCAAATACTCTCAAATTTTAGAAACTTAAATAAAACATGAAAGAACACCACTCTGTCAAATTTGAAGGTTATATCTTTATTGGTTTTGGAGATAATCTCATTTGCTCTGGTGCTCGTTCGGGAGTTTCCAAAATCCAAACCCATGGACTTCTTAAATCTTCTTAAATTTCAGAGACATAAATCGAACGAAAAGGAACATCATTGTACAAAATTTAGAGGTTTTATCTTAGTTGATTTTGGAGATAATCTCGTTTGCTCTGGGGCTCGTTCGGAAGCTTCCAAAATCCGAACCCATGGACCAAATACTCTCAAATTTTAGAAACTTTAATAAAACATGAAAGAACACCACTCTGTCAAATTTGCAGGTTATATCTGAATTGGTTTTGGAGATAATCTCATTTGCTCTGGTGCTGGTTCGGAAGCTTCCAAAATCCAAACCCATGGATCAAATTCTCTTAATTTTCAGAGGCATAAATCGAATGGGAAGGAACATCATTGTACAAAATTTAAAGGTTCTATCTTTCTTAGTTTTGGAGATAATCTCGTTTGCTCCGGAATCATTCGGAAGGTTCCAAAATCCGAACCCATGGACCGATTTTGTCCAAATTCAAACTTAGCCTTCCTTTCGTGATTAGTAACCTACTATATAAATTTCATCAAGATTGCTTCATTAGTTTTTGAGTTATCGTGCGAACGGACGGACGGAAGGACGGACATCGTTAAATCGACTCAGGAGGTGATCCTGATTCAGAATATATATACATGTCCATATCTAACTCGCTTCCTTTTGGTGGCTACAAACACCATACCAAAGTTAATATACCCTATACTTTAAGTGTAGGGTATATTAACTTTGGTATGGTGTATGGTTATGGTGTTTCTATACTATACTTTTTGTATATAAATATTCAAAAAAAAAAAACCTTAAACGATTTTTTTCTTTATAGACTCTCATATTGCGAAGAATAAATTATATTTTTTTTTTTTAGACTTATTATATTTTATTTTTGTTTGTTTTCCATGTGAAAGTTATTATTAAAATATTGAATATGAAAAATAATCCTTATCAGCAAATTGATTTCCTTTAAAATAAATAAATTTATCAGTAATTGTTTTTTAACAGCTTTTTATTAACTTGGTTGGGTAAAGGATGGAATCTTAGAAGCCATTTTGAACACACTTCCCGTTGAGCTAGAGACTTGAAATTTTCTTCATTAGATCAGATCCCGATGACAATACATGATTTTAAAATAATAATATCGAAAAACATTAGAGAAATTAGCTTAATTTCAAAATTAAATTTTCATACAAAGATATAACAGAATTTTAAACAGAATTATTACAGAACCAAAATAAAACATTTTATCTAAATTTACTAAACTCACCAAATCCAATACGTATGCTTAAACATAAATGTTTTTTTTTTTCTATAAAAGACTATTGTTTTTTATGTAGCCCATTGTATTGTATGTGTACATATACATAGGAACATACTTAAAAATATGTAATAAATGTGCTTTGAAAATATTTTTGGTTTGAAAGCGATGAATTTGAAAGACATGAATGTGTAAACAAATTAATGTGTCGCACTTGAGAACACAGTGTAAAACTTAATATGCATTTACTTAAAATTTAGATAGCAAGTGTTAAATTTAAGTTTTTTTTCATCAAATCAATTGATTTTTAGTATACATTTTTATTTATAAAAGCAATGTGTTTATTTATAATATTTATTTAGATATGTGTTTTTCCTTTCTTAATTATAATTAAAATAGGGCTTTTCTTTCGAAACTCTTAACATGTTAAAATGGCATATTATGGCACTAACATTGATATCTAAATTGGGAGCTGCCTTTAAATTAAGATCTATTAGGGAATGATGATCTGCACCACTAATGCCTTTTTCTGAAGTATAAAAACTAAGAATATATTTCCAATTATGTAAAAACATTAAACAACAAAAAGAATATATTAAAAATAAGAAATCCAGTCTTTTTTAAAAATAGTAAATAACAATAATATTTTTCTTTTCAATAACAATAATTATGATTTAATCATAAAATATATGTACATACATACATATATGTATATCGACATCGTCTAGAAAAAGCAAAATAATTTTTTTTTAATTCAAAAACATTAGCATTTAGAAGTAAGCAATTTAATATTTTCTCAATTACATACTTTTAAAACCAAATTTTTTTACTACATATGTATGTAGGTACAAACATGTACAAAAATGGTATGCATATTTTTATGTGTGCTGTACTATTAAAAATCTGCTAACACAGTCACACCAAATTCCTAAATTCCCAACTATTATTATTTAGTTGATTTATCGATTTATTATTTTTTAATATGTAGGCAACAGTTATATTTATATGAATGGACGGTAAACATAAATGAACAAAAAAAAATTTTATGTATGCATATGAATGGACGATTAACATAAACGAACAAAAAAAAAATTCAGAATGTTCTATAGCTCATAATTTCTATTTTTGAAATAGACTGTATTCATAAATTTAATAGTAAAAAAAAAAAAATAAGTTTTTAGTGTACCTAAATAACAGAAAAAAAAAGTAAAATGTAATACTGGAAGAAAAATAAAAACGAATAGAAAAAAAGAGAACAAAAAATGTTACTTTGATTGTTTATACCCCTATGAACCATGTTCAAGGGTATAATAAATTTGCCATTACGTTTGTGACACCTTAAAGGAGTCGAGCTAGATATAGTCTCAAAGGTATGGATCGGCTCAGAATCGAATTCTGAGTAGATTAAGCCATGTCCGTCTGTCCGTCGTCCGTCCGTCCGTCCGCACGATAACTCAAAAAATAAAGGAGCTAGGGGGCTGAAATTTTTTTTACGTCACTTTTGCAAAATTGTTAGTTTTGTTATTTAAATCCAACATTTTCGGTCGGCGGGTTCGAGTAGCTGCCATACAACTTCTATCTTTATATAGAAATAACTCAGTATCTATTCAAGCTAGGTTTCTGAAATTTTGCAAATGATGATCAAGTTTTATGGCAACAACTTTTGTAAAATTTGGTTGTGGTGGTGCGGCGGGTTCGGGTAGCTGCCATACAACTTCTCCGTTTAAATGAGAATAACTCGGTGTTTATTGAAGCTAGCAATCTGAAATTTAGTAAAGAGGTGTCGAGTTACATGCCAACAACTTTTGTAAAATTTGGTTGGTCTAGAGGAGCCGGTTCAGACTTCTTGCACCTCTTGGAACCTAATGAGGCTAGGTGTCTGAAATCTTGCAAATGATGATCAAGTTTTATGGCAACAACTTCTGCAAAATTTGGTTGTGGTGGTGCGACGGGTTCGGATAGCTGCCATACAACTTCTCTTTTTAAATGAAAATAACTCAGTGTCCGTCCGCACGATAACTCAAAAAATAAAGAGGTTAGGAGGCTGAAATTTTTTTTACGTCACTTTTACAAAATTGTTAGTTTTGCTATTTAACTCCAGCATTTTCGGCCGCCGGGTTCGAGTAGCTGCCATACAAGTTCTTTCTTTAAATGGAAATAACCCAGTGTCTATTCAATCTAGGTATCTGAAATTTTGCAAATGATGATCGAGTTTTATGACACAGTCTACTCTACTGCACTCTTCCTCGTTTTTAAATATTTTTAAAGACTATTTCTTATATATATGTGCAGATCTGATATTTACCCACATAACAGATAGAAAAAAAGAACTATTAAAATGTTATGATTTTAAAAGAAAGAAACATACGTTTGGTATTTACGTACATAACAGATAAAAAAAAAAATATTAAAATATTATGTTATGAAAATAAAGAAAAAACAAGGCAGTGTATGAATCAAAGTTTTTAAAGGGTCGCATTTTAAGTGTAAATAAAGAACATTATAAAATTGCAATATTTTTATTTAAATTTTGAATTTAGCTATGCAACGTTTTCTTAATTTTTTAAAAATTTTGCCGCATTATGATATAATGCAACACTGAGAAGTTCAGCTCATAATATAGATACATATGTATATGAATGAATATATGGCTATTTATGTATGTAGTTATAGATTTATTATATTTTAATATGTAGGCAGCAGTTATATTTATATGAATGGACGGTAAACATATACGAAAAAAAAAAATTTTATGTATGCATATGAATGGACGGTAAATATAAACGAACAAAAAAAAAATCAGAATGTTCTATAGGTTATAATTTATATTTTTTAAATAGAATGCATGTATAAATTAAACATTTAAAAAAAAAGAAATACTTAGCGTATCTAAATAACAGAAAACAAAAAAAAAGTAAAATGTAATACTGGAAGAAAAATAAATACGAATAGAAAAAAAAGAGAACAAAAAATGTTACTTTGATTGTTTTTAAATATTTTTAAAGGCTATTTCTTATGTATATGTGTACATCTGATATTTACACATATAACAGATAGAAAAAAAGAAATATTAAAATGTCATGCTATAAAAGGAAGAAAAAACAAGGCAGTATATAAATCAAAGTTTTTAAAGGGTCCCATTTTTAAGTGGAAATAAAGAACTTTATAAAATTGCAATATTTTTATTTAAATTTTTAATTTAGCTATGCAACGTTTTCTTAATTTTTTAAAAATTTTTCCACAATAAATTAATAATAAAAAAATTAAATATATTCTATATTATAACAGGTAATAATATAATTATAGACTGTGAGGGCAACTGTAAAAATTCAAAATTAAACAAGGAAAAAAAAAATATCAATTCAATACTTATATTTGTTGTTACTAAAAAGAATAAAATAAAATAAATAAAAAAAATTTTTAAAAAAACAGCTTTTTTGAACTAAAAAGTAGAAAATAAATTTTTAATAGCAAATTTTTCTGTAATTTTCTAAACTATATTGTTACAATCGAGATTTCTTTGAAAAAGTTTATTTCAATATGTCAAATATATATATAAATATAAGTATATATAAATTTTAAAGTCTGTGAAATTAATATAAAAGCTGGAGGCAAAATTTAAAAATATAAGTTTATAGTTATACGTTTGTTGCCTCCAGCTTTTATTTTAATTTCACAGACTGTAAAACTTATATATACTTATATTTATATATATATTTAACATATTGAAATAAACTTTTTCAAAGAAATCTCGATTGTAACAATATAGTTTAGAAAATTACAGAAAAATTTGCTATTAAAAATTTATTTTCTACTTTTTAGTTCAAAAAAGCTGTTTTTTTAAAATTTTTTTTTATTTATTTTTTAGAATTATAGTTGGTTAATTTTTCCTTTCTTTAGAAATTTTAGTGTGTTAAGTTTGACTTTAAATTGGAAAGTCATAATATCCAATTTTTGTATAAAACAAATATTTTCTTGAAACAAAATTAAATAAACAAAATAGTAACGTTATAAGTTAATTTAAAAAAAAAAAAACAATTTTTAAATAAAACATTTTTATAAAAATAATATCAATTTTTATTTTATTTAATTATTAATTTTAAAATATACATAAATGGCGCAGTCGGTAGGATACCGACACTGTTTTAAATAATAATATATTAAAAAAATAATAAATCGGAAATAAAATTCAGAAATTAATTTAAAAACAGTTTATAAAAATATTTTTGTTTTAAGAAAAAAAAATAAATAAAAAGTGAACTTCATAAATAATTTCTATTTTTGCCATAGTATACGGTAAATTTTTGCCATAGTATACGGTAAACATAGTATATTTTTAAAACAAAAAAAAAAAACAGTGTTACTTTCAATTATTGATCGGTATTAAAAAAATAAAATAAACGTTCTTTCAAATTTATTTAATGAGCAGTTCTGAGTTAGACAAAATTGCATTAGTATTTTAAGCGTTAAGAATACAAACAAATAATCAAACATTTTACAGGCACTCACAGGCTTTACCTTAAGTGATATTGTAAAGGATGTCAGAGCTGTTCCAGAATTTACTGGGACCGGATACTATGAAGTATCCAGTTTTATTAGCGAAGTGAAGTCTATGAACAGAAGTTTGGCGGAAACGGAACAGGAAACATATTTGAAGTTCAAAGAAGAGGCAGAAAAAACACAATTTCGATGTAAGTCAACTTTATAATAACCTAAGTAGTATATTAGATAAACTTAATTATAAGTATCAATTAGATCAATTAAAACCAAATGACTATAAGCCTTCGTGTAATGAGATTAGTATTTTAGAGAAATTAAATTCTAAAATAAACAGGAATGACTTTAATTATTTAAGAACAAAAAATGTAAAATGTTTAGAAGAATCCTATAACGAATTATTGCAAACGGGTATTACGGTTGGTCGTAATGATAATTTCAATTCAAACTCTAGGCCAAACCGTTTTAATAGAAATTCACAAATTAATAATCACAATCGCGGTCCGAATAGTAGTAATAATAATAATTTCACAAATAACAATAACTTTCGCGGTAACAATCATAATAACAATGAAAGACAAAATAATTATAATTAAAATGGTTATCGCAACCAATTTCTTAATAATAATAATAACATAGTAATCGTACAAAAATAATGATTTATTTTACAAGGAGGGAGATAATATTACCCATATAACTGAAGTAAAAGACAAAATTATAACTGAACATTCACGACCAATTTATTCGAAAACATATCGGTTTTCCTAAAATTCACGAAATAAAAGTAGAAAAACAAGTAAAAGAAATGCTCACGCAAGGTATAGTCCAACCAAGTAATTCTCCCTACAATTCTCCAATATGGGTTGTCCCAAAGAAAATAGATAACTCGGATAAACCTAAGTGGAGAATTGTAGTGGATTATAGGAAATTAAACGAAATTACCACGGACGACAAATTTCCTATCCCAAACATGAACTCCGTTTTTGACAAGTTGGGTAAAGCTCAATACTTTACCACTTTAGATTTGGCAAAAGGGTTCCACCAAATTTTAATGGATGAAAAGGCCAGGTGTAAAACAGCATTTTCAACCACCCAGGGCCACTACACTAATTTATTCGTCTGCTTTTTGGACTAAAAAATTATCCTGCCACTTTTCAACGGGTCATGAACCACCATTTAAGAGATTTAATAAATAAAATATGTGTCGTTTACCTCGATGACATATTAATTTTCTCAAGTTCTTTACAAGAACATTTAGAACAATTAATATTATCTTTAAACGACTTAGACGTTACAATCTAAAAATATAGATTGGCAAATGTACACAATAATGTACTCACTCCAAATGGACTCAACCTAATGACAATAAGGTTAAAGTGATCAAAGAACTCAAACTACCAACAGCGAGAAAACAGATAAAAAGTTTCGTTGGCATCACAGGGTATTACCGGAAGTTTATAAGAGATTACGCCGCAGTAGCTAAACCCATGACTAATTATTTAAAAAAAAGATAAGAAAATCGATATTAATGTCCAAAATTACGTTTTGTTTTTTGATAAATTAAAAGAACTGATAACGAATTATCCAACTTTAAAGTATCCAGATTTTAAAATACATTTTTTTTAACAACGGATGCTTCGAACTTCGCAATTAGTGCCGTCTTGTCAAAAGATGGATACCCAATTTGTTTTGCCAGTCCAACTCTTAGCGAGCACGAAACTCGATATTCTGCGAAAGAAAAAGAACTAAGAAAAGAATAGAAAAACTAATAGAAAAGAACCTAATTCCAAATGGGAAATCAATAAAGAACCTACAACGATGGGAAATCATGTTAATAGTTTCGATAGAGTAGTAGTTAGTTCGATATAGAGTATTTAAAGGGAAAAAAAACCAAAGTTCCTGCTTTTCTCAGCAGAATCGACATAAATAAACAAGAAATAAACCAAAATGAAACATCAGAAAATGTAAATAACGAAAATAGCAGTGATATGGCTACAAATCATAGCTGTGTCGAAGATTTGAAGTAACCACATTCCAATCGTAGACCATATAGTTAACTAATACCTTACACAAATTCACATTGTGTCTGAAAAAGAGTTTGAAACAGAAAAATTATATGGGAAATTTAAACTAATATATATAACAGAAAATGAATTGAACGACAACAATTATTTGAACTATCTATTACGTCGTGTTGTACAAAAAGGAAAAATTGGTATTTTTTCAAAATTAAATGACGAAAAATATAACATACTACAACAAAAATTAATCGAACTGTTTTGGAATAATAATAATATACAATTTTATAAATGCTCCATTCAAGCGGAAAACATTCCAAACGAAAACAAAACGATCGAAATATAATAGAAAAAATTCATAATGACTCAAATCACCGGGGTATAATTGAAAATTTCAATGAAATTAGGAAAAAATAGGTTTCTCCAAAAATAATGGAAATAATTCATAAATTTATAAACAATTGCAATATATGCAATAAGGCAATATTATAGATCTTTTATAGATCTTGTAAAGAATTTAACAACCTTAATATAAGAGATTTTTGCAGGGAAGAAAATATTCAAGTTCATTTCACTTCACCTAGATCCCACACAGGTAACTCTGATATCGAAAGAGCTCACGGTACTCTTAATGAGCATCTTTGAATATTCGAAACACAAAAATGTAAACTAAATTCAATTCAATTAAAGTTTTTCTCGCAGTGGAAAAATATAATCACACTCGACAACTGAAGTTAGACCACTTGATTTCGTTGATGGTAAAATCTAAAACTTAAAACAAATTAGAAATTTAATTCATAAAAAAAAGTAATTAACATAAACAAACTAAACAAAAGTCGAAATGACTTTGAACCAGGAAACTCAGGTGAAGTTTTAGTTAAAAATCCTGACGCAAAAGATATAAAACTAATCCACGATACGTACAAATTGAAAGTCGACTGATATCAAATGTTCAAACCTCAAATATAAACTCACAAATCTAGATGTTTTATTATAACATTTTTCCTCTTTCTTATAAACTCTACACAAGAAATATTCCGGTTACAAAAACTAGACACTCAAGCAGAGTTTCAAATCATTTAGTTACACGGAACTCCTCTAATACAAAATTACACAAAAATACTTCACGTCATAGACATAAATGATTTACAATAGACTCTAACAAAAATCGAACAATCTACTAACATGTTTTTCAAAGGACCTTTATTAAAATGTGAAAACATTGTCATACATTGTAAGTAAGAATTATTTCTAAAAATTTTTATATAATAGAACCGTTATAAAAAAAATTAAACAATTAAAAACTCAAATAAATAAAACAAGTCATAACATAAGAGCAGTTACTGTACACAGAAAAAAACGAGGTTTGATTAACTTTGGAAGTTCCACATTGAGATGGTTATTCGGTACTATGAATAATGATGATCGAGCTGAAATCGAATCACATCTTCACCAGGTAGATCTTAATAACCATAATTCCATAACAGCAATTAATCTACAAATTAAAATTAACAACAATTTAGAAAATAATACTTATTGACAGAATACTTATTGAAAACTTTCTTAATACTGTAACAGACACAAACCGCCAACATATTAAACAAATTCATTTTTACCAATTTTAAATAATATTAATATTCTTAATCAAGAAATTAGTAAAATACAAAGTACTAACTTTTGCAAAACATATAACTAAACTTGTGACTAATTCTATACTAACATCAGAACAAATAGAACTTTATCAAAAAGATTTATTTACATATCAAGAAATTAAAAGTTCAATTTTTCAAAAGGATGAGAAACTAATTTTTGTTATCTCAATCCCAAATTTATCAGAGCAATTAGCACAAAAAATTAAAATTTTACAAACACCTAATGACAAATTTGAAGAAATTTCTCTAATTAATGCGAATTTCATTACACCCAATAATAAAATGTTTATTGTTGAAAATAATATGTATGTAAAAAATCTAAAAAATGATGATGATTGTATCCAAAATCTAGTTAATTCTAATGTTAATAAATGTATAGTAAAGAAATTGAAAAAAATTTAAGAATTATTGAAATATCTTCAAACACTGTATTAGTAAAAAACGCAGAAAACTTAATGCTAACGAGAAAGAACACAGTTGCCTTTATCAACTCTTATATACCCGTACGAACCGTTAGTATGTTCACAGCCTGTCACTCTTACAATATTATTATACCCTACACATTAAGTATAGGGTATATTAACTTTGGTGTTTGTAACCACCAAAAGGAAGCGAGTTAGATATAGACATATATATATATTCTGAATCAGGATCAACGCCGGAGTCGATTTAGCGATGTCCGTCCGTCCGTACGTACGATAACTCAAAAAATTATGATGCTATCTTGATGAAATTTATACTGTAGGTTAACAATGACTAAGGTAAGGTGGGGATTGTAAATGGGCGAAATCGGACCATGCGTTCGAGTACCTCCCATACAACTTCCAAAACCTAATACGCATATTTTCGAAATTAATAAAGTTAGAAACTTAAAATTTTGTACGAAAGTGTGTTTTTCTGAATCCCTAATATCCCCAAAATTTTAGATGAAGTGGAGTGGTTGTTCCGGTACTTCCCATACAACTCCCAAAACCGAACAAGCATACATTCGAAATTAATAAAGACAGAAACTTCAAATTTGGTACTAAGGTGTTGTTTCCTGAATCCCTGATTTGTCCAAAATTTAAGAAGAATTGGTGTAGCTGTTCGGGTACCTCCCATACAACTCCCCAAATCGAACATGCATATCTTCGAAATTAATAAAGATAGGAACTTCAAATTTGATACGAGGGTGCTGTTTCCTAAATCCCTGATGTGCCTGAAATTTGAGATGAATTGGAGTGGTTGTTCAGGTACCTCTCATACAACTCCCAAAACCGAACAAGCATATCTTCGAAATTAATAAAGACAGAAACTTCAAATTTGGTACAAGGGTGTTGTTTTCTGAATCCCTGATTTGTCCAAAATTTAAGATGAATTAGAATGCTTGTTCAGGTATCTGCCACACAACTCCTAAGACCAAACAAGCATATCTTCGAAATTAATAAATATATAAACTTGAAATTTGAAATAAGAATGTTCTACCCTGTTGATGTCTCTAAAATTTGAGATGAATTGGGGTGGTGGTCCGCGTGCCTTCACACACTTCCCATATTTCCATCATATCATATTTTAGAATTTAATAAAGATAGAAACCTGAAATTTTGTACAAAGGTTGTAACAGCATTTATTTTTTTAGCTTGTATTAAATACCTAACTAAAATAACTTATGGATTTTTAATTTAATTGGAATGTTTTAGGTGTAGGGTATAAATAAGTCGGTTGCATCGACTTACTGTTATTTTTACTTGTTTTTTTAATATTTTAATATTTCAAAATAATTTCGGTGAATTTTATAATTTCGGTGAATTTTATAATTTCTAGAACTATGGGTGGTACATATATTCAAACTATGTGTTTATATGTACATTCTTCAAAAGCAGATTCTTACCTTCCACATAACGATTATCAATCCAAAACTTTTTCAAATATTCTATAGTATCATTTAATACTAAGCGGTAAATGTATATTAAATTTACTTAGTACAAAATAGTAAATATAATTTTAAATATTAATGCGCACATAGTAGATTTATATTGTTATAAGTATATCGCCATACATTGCAATATTTCTTTAAAAATATTTCCATTTATAGAATAATTTCTTATAAGTACAATAAAATACATATATGTATGTAAATACGGCGCTATATATACATCTATACTTTTATCATTCATTCATATATGTAATACGATACGATATACGATATGTAAATCAACATGTTATTACATATGTATGTTTGTATATCAATATCATATAAATAAAAATTCTTCAAGGAACCGTTATGTTGTTTATTTATTTACATTGTTTTGTACTACGCATTATATCCTCAACAATTTCAAATTATCGAGTAAAACAAAATGCAAAAAATTCGTTAAAGAAATTTGTTAAAAAATTTGAAAAAATCAAGTAACACTTTCGTCAATTATAAAGTAACCCTAAATTATTAAAAAAAGTTGTTAACAGAAATAAGAGTATGATATTGGAGGTTTAACATTTGTGTATTACTTCAAAAAAATGTTAACAGGTGCTAAAGTTACAGGTGTTTAAAAATAGGAAATTTTCAGTTTTTGACTCCTTTCAGCTCCTAAACGGGGGGTGAAACAAAAAAAAGTTCTGAAATGACTCATACAATGACTCAAAAATCTAACTTCTCTCAAAATTTCAAGTTTCCAACTTAAATCGTTTAGAAGATAGAAGGGTTAAAGGATTTTGCAAAATTTGAGTTTCGCATAACGGTAAATTGAGACACCGTATGCCACAAGTATATATTTATTGTACATATACTTTTAAAGCTAATAAAATCAGTAATCGTTTGCCGTTTTCAGAATGAAGATATACCTTATAAAACTTGTGCTATAACAATTTAAATATAGAGCTTTTTTGAACTTTTGGGGAGCTGTAGCTCCGTAACGAATGGGGCTACAAAAAAAGTTATTAAAAATAAAATTAATATTTTTATAAGATCTATCAGCAGTTAAAATTTCATAGCTCTATTTCAAAAAAATGTGGGGATCTAAAAGTTTGGTGTTCGAGAGCTACTAAAAATAGGGAACCTACAAATTGCTCCCAGAAGAGTTTTTGTAAATTTCAAGATTCTAGCTTTTTTAGTTTTTGAGTTAGCGTGCTGACGGAAGGACGGACGTACGGACGGACGGACGGACATGGCTCAATCGACTTAAAATTTTCTTCTGATCCGTTCCTTTGAAGGTATATCTAGCTCGCTTATTTCGAGGTGTTACAAACGGAGGAGTAATTTTATTATACCCGATACTTATCGTACGGGTATAAAAACTTAAAACCAAACTACATATTTAAATATAGAAAATGTAGGATTAAAAGCAAACTTAAAAGATGTTCATTTAAGACAAATTGAAAACATAAAACAAATTGAAGAAATAAAAATGTCATATTAAAATAATAACAAAATTTGTATACACTAATTTTAATTTTACTTATTATAGCACTAATTGTATTACTTTTATACTTTGTAAACAAAGGAAATCAAAAAGCATTAAATTGAAAATTCAAGAAAACAAACCAGAATTAAATATTAACTATTTACCAACCATATCAATAAAAAATGATGTGCAGGAGGACATGAAGCTTAGGGAGGGGGAGTCATATATCCTCTTCCAATATAACTAAATAACCAAAATAATAACTAAAATCACCTCATGAAATATTCTATTTTTAATATTACTAAAAACAAACATCACAAACGAAATATAATCGATTGTCGTAAGTAGATAGGTAGGCACTTGGGACAGACAGGTCAGTAGGTCAAGGTCACCCGGAAGTAGGTCAAGATCACCCAGAAGTAGGTCAAGGCCCCCCGGAAGGCCAGACAGGAAGTATGTCAAGGCCATTTTAAAAGTAGGTCAGACTGGCGGCGATCATCAGTTGTTTATAAAGATTGTATACTTGGTTTAAGTAATAGGTATGCAAGAAAATAGTAGAAAAAAAAATGCTTTTTCCTACAATGTAAAGAGAAAAAAAAATGTACCTATACTTTTATTTAAAATTAAAAAAGTGCAAACTGGTTTTTTAAATCTTAGATAAAGAATCAACAAAATTAATGCAATTTTGAGATGCAATTTTTTTTTCTTGTTTTTTCTTTTTTTTATGAAGTATTTAAAGAAGAGGAAATAAAAACCATTAATTAATTGCGAGTATCACCGTATAAGATTTTATTGTTATGGAAGAATGTTGACAAAAATATGAATAAAAAGAAAACAAACAGGAAATCAAAAATATCTAACATGTGGTTTAAGTAATAGACGTGAATGAAAATAGTAAGAAAAAATGCGTTTTTATAAAATGTAAAGAGAAAAATTTAAACAAATTAAGTGTATCTATGCGAATTTTTAAAATTAAAAGAAAAAAGTGCAAAGCTGGTTTTTAAATCTGAATTTTTTTCTTTTCTTTTTTGTTCTGATGAAATATTTAAAGAAGAGGAAAGAAAAAATTATTAGTATTTTTTAGATTTTATTGATATGTAAGAATGTAGAACAAAAAAGATGTATTCTTATGTTGTGTTAAAAAAAAATAAAACAAATTTATTTATATGTTTGAAATATTTTTTTCTTATTATGTATAAGCATTGATTAAGGATTATATAGTATAAGTAATTGTAAAATGTAAAAAAATTGTTAATAGAGAAAAATTCGAAGATTAGAAAAGTTCGCAGTCGGTTCTTTCAAAATAAAAATTGAAAAATATAAAATTATAATAATAATAAATAAAAATTTAATTAAAAATACAAAAATGAATACAGAAAATTTTAATATTATATCAATTAAATCAGTAAAAAAAGATTTAACATTTTTGGAAAAAATTTATTGGAAAGATTTAACATGTAAAAAGATTCAACATTTTTCGAAAAAAATTGGAGTTTGCAATAAATTCAGTACCAGACAAGATCCAATAGATTGGATTAAAACTGGTATTGAAGAATTATTTAACAATTTACTTGAAAATGTAGATCCTAGTGATAAAATTACTAGAGTTACTTTTGGATGCCAAAGTTTTTATGAACGTAGTCCAGCCTGGATCAATTTTAAAGATGCAAAAGATCTTGACATTTCGGAAATTTGGGACGTCATTTCAAAAATTTTTCAAAGTAACTACGAAGGATTATCTACAGATACATTCTGTATAATGAAAGTCACTTCAATGTAATTACATCACTAACAGCAGCATTTAGTTGTGATTACTTTTGCCAAACATGCAATGTTCCATATAACAATAGATTGTCTCACCGATGTGCACAGTCATGTTTCTTCTGTAAATCATCTCCGGCGTGTGACGTAAATTTTCCAAACATTAAATGTGATGTATGTAATCAAATTTTTAAAGGTCAAACTTGTTTTGATAATCATAAAGCAACATCATCTACAAATAAAAAATCTATTTGTACTCTTATAAATTCCTGTAAAAAATGCTTTAAAGTATACAGAGCTGATGTAAATCATATATGCTATGGACATTTGTGTAAAAATTGTAATACAAATGTAGCTTCAGATCACCAATGCTTTATTACACCATGTAAAGAATTAGCTAAACTGAAGAATATATTATATATTTTCTACGATCTCGAAACAACTCAATATGATATTATCGGGGAGAAACTTCATGAAGGTGTTGCAATAGGAGATATAATTGAACATCAGCCTGATTTATGTATTTTTGAACAACGTTGCACCCATTGTATATTATCTATTGTTGAAAGATGCAATTTTTGCGGACTTCGTCAACATGTGTTAAAACAGAATCCAATACAAATATTTTTAGAATATATACTCAACCAAAGAAAAATATTTTATAAAGTTATAGTTATTGCACATAATGGGCAAGCATTTGATAATCAGTTTTTATTAAACTATATTTTAGAGAAAACAATCATAAAATCAAAACTAATAATGAGGGGAACAAAGATAATTTTAATGCTTCTAGATAACGTGAAATTTATTGATTCATTAAACTATTTTCCAATGCCGTTGTCTAGTTTACGAAAGCGTTTTATTTAGACATCAATTTGAAAAAAGGATATTTTCCTCATATGTTTAATCGTAAAAACAATATAAATTATAATGGAAAGCTGCCCGATCGTAAATATTACTGTTATAATTCAATGGGTGCGTCGGAAAGAAAAATATTTCTTGAATGGTATGAAGAAAATAAAAAGAAGTCCTTTAACCTTCAAAATGAAGTTGTAGAATATTGTTTGAATGACGTAAACATTTTAACAGCAGCCTGTATTAAGTTCAGAAATTTATTTTTAAAAGAATGTAAGGTTGAGCCATTTTTAAAAGCCACTACAATTGCTTCAGCGTGCAATTTGGTTTTAGAAGGAATTTTTTAAACCCGTATACAATTGGACTTATACCTAAACAAGGTTATCACTTATCAGAAAATCAATCAATTATTGCCATAGAATGGTTAATGTGGGAAGAAAAACAAAGAAAAATAAGTATTCAGCATAGTGGTAATGGAAAAGAAAAAGTTATTTTTGGTCTCCGTGTTGACGGATATTGTACAGACACAAAACAAATATTTGAGTTTTATGGTTGTTATTACCATGGTCATCCAAAATTTTGCAAAAATAACAATGATAAAAAATATGAAACACGTTATGAGGCTACACTATCCAAAGTCAATAAATTACGATCTTTAGGTTATCAAGTAATTGAAAAGTGGGAGTGTGAATTTCAAAAAGAAATGAGATCAAAAGAATATATAGCATTTTTCTCAAAATTGAAGACCCAAAGTTTGGTACCACTAAAACCACGTGATGCATTTTATGGCGGTAGAACAGGAAACACAAGAACATATTATAAATGTGCACCTGGTGAGAAAATAATGTACAAAGATATATGTTCACTATATCCTTGGGTGTGTAAATACGGAAAATTTCCAGTGGGGCATCCAAAAGTCCATGTTGGACAAATTGAGTGCAACAAATTAAATTTAAATAATACTGAAGGATTAATAAAAGCATTGATACTTCCTGCAGAAAAACTCTACCACCCGGTTTTGCCTATAAATCAAAATAATAAGCTAATGTTTTCCTGTTGTCGAACATGTAGCATGGAAATGAATAATGATGACTGCTCTCATGACGATCGCAGTAGGTCAATTTTAGGAACATGGGTTATAGATGAAGAAAGAGAAGCTGCTAAACAGGAATACAAAATTGTGAATTTGTGAAACACAATTGAATGAATTATGAGGAACACAAAAGGGAATTTTTACTGAAATGATGAACAAGTTCCTTAAAATTAAACAAGAAGCTTCAGGCTGGCCTATCTTTTGTAGAACACCAAAGGAAAATTGTAAATATTTAGAAAAATTTTCCAAAGTGGAAGGCATAAATTTACAGTTTAAAGAAATAGAAAAAAATCCTGGATTAAGATCATTAGCTAAATTAGTGTTAAACTCTTTCTGGGGTAAATTTGGGCAGAGAGAAAATCAATGAAAAACTGAAATCATAAATGAGAATTATTTACTCTTCTTACTGATCCTTCCAAGAATGTGAACCAAATAACTTCAATAAATGAAAAAACAGTTTTGGTAAATTGGGAATACAAAGAAGAAACAGCTGAATCATTATTAACAGTTAACGTTTGTATAGCTTTTTACACTACCAGACAAGCTCGTTTAAAATTGTATTCTTACCTAAACAATTTAAAAGAACGAGTTTTGTATTACGACACTGATTCAATAATATATGTAGCACGTGAAGGAGAATATAACCCTCCAACAGGAGTTTTCATAGGAGTTATGACAGATGAGTTGGAAGAATATGGAATTGGAAGTTACATTACAGAATTTGTCAGTGGGGGCGCAAAGAACTATGCATACAAAATTTATAGTACCAAATCCAAATGCGAAAAAACTGTTTGCAAAGTCAAAGGTATTCGTTTAAATTATAGCGCTTCACAAGAAATAAATTTCGGCTCTATGTAACAATTAGTTAAAAAATTAAACAATCTTCAGGAAGTAAATATAACATTTCCTAGTATTCGTCGAACATACGATCACAGAGTCATCACTGTTCCTGAATTAAAGACACGAATAAATTCCAGAAAACGAGTTTTTGCAGATGATTATACTTCAGTTCCTTATGGCTTCAAAGAGAAAAAAATTTAATAATTATTGTTAATATATTGTAAAAATTTTGTATTAAACTATTAAATTATAGTATTTTTAAAAAAAAAAATCTTTTTAATTTTACAGTTTTTAATTTCCAGAATGTAATCCAAAATTTATATATATATGTTTATATATATAATATACTGATTTTATTCAAATTCACAGTTGCAGTTTAACTTTTCAATAATAATGTCAAAAGCACAAATAGTCTCTGAAATTCATCGTCCAGTTAGACGTACACTTCGAAGACGAAAAACATCTCAAAGAGGGTTAAATGATACATGGGAAATTGATCTTGTACATATGTCGGTCTATCAAAAAGTAAATAATGGATACAAGTTCCTCTTAACTGTTATCGATATATTTTCAAAATATGCATATGCGGAAGAAGTTAAATCAAAGGCAGTAGATGACGTAATAAGAAGTATGGAAAGGATTTTTAAAAGAGAAGCGAAGTCTCCAAAAAATATTCATTCTGATCAGGGAAAAGAATTTTTCCAAAATTTAATGAAAATCTATAAAATAATTCACTATCATACTTATTCAGAAATGAAGGCTAGTGTTTGTGAAAGATTTAACAGAACATTAAAATCAATTATGTGGAAACAATTTAGTTTACAAGGAAATTTTAAATGGATTGAACTTTTACCAAAACTAATTGAAAAATATAATAACACAAAACATAGTACAATTAAGTTAAAACCAAATCAAATAACATCACAAAATGAAAAACAAATTCTTCGTTCAATTTACAATTATCCTAAAATATTTAATAAGGGAAAATTTAATGTTGGTGATTTTGTTAGATCTAAAATTGCAAGATCTAAAGGTACTTTTCAAAAAGGTTATGAACCTAACTATTCAACTGAGGTTTTTAAAATACATTTCAAAAACAAGACAATTACATATAGGTTAAAAGATTATAAAAATAATTTAGTTCGTGGTGGCTTCTATGAACAGGAATTAACTAGTGTAAAAGACCCCAATGATTATTTAATTGAAAAAATTTTAAAACGAAAAAGTAATAAAGTATATGTGAAATATTTAGGCTTTGATAATAGTCATAATCAATGGATAAGTAAATATGATATTCTTCCATAAAAAAGTATAATAATTGAATTTATGTAAAACATTTTTTTTATTAAATGCAACAATGTTGTAAAAATGCTAATAGAAAAATATTTACTAATGAAAATTAATAATTTAGAAATAGGTAAAAAATAAAAAATAATATTTTTTGATAAAAAGCATAATTAGAATTTATGTAAAAGATTTATCTTAACTTTAGAGCACTGTTAAATGCAACAATGTTGCAAAAATGCTAATAGAAAAATATTCCCTAATAAAAACGAGGAAGAATACAGTTGACTTTGTCAACTCTTAGATACCCGTACGAACCGTTAGTATATTCACAGCCTGTCACTCTGCTTACAATATTATTTTTTTAATATTTTAGTATTTTAAAATAATTTGGGTGAATTTTATAATTTCTAGAACTATGGGTTGTAGATATATTCAAACTATAGTTTACACATTCTTCAAAAGCAGATTCTAACCTTCCACATAACGATTATCAATCCAAAACTTTTTCAAATATTCTATAGTACCATTTAATACTAAGCGGTAAATGTATATTAAATTTACTTACTACAAAATAATAAATATAATTTTAAATATTATATTATATTGTATTTAAATATTCCATTGACAGAATAATTTCTTATAAGTACAATAAAATACATATATGTATGTAAATACGGCGCTATATAATATATATATCTATACTCTTATCATTCATTCACTAGTGACATATACGATATATTGTAATTTGTAAATAAACATGATAATATATAAGTATGTATATATATCAATATCATATAAATAAAAAAATTCTTCAAGCAACCGTTATGTTGTTTATTTATTTACATTTTTTTGTACTACGCATTGTATCCTCAACAATTTCAAATTATCGAGTAAAACAAAATGCAAAAAATTAGTTAAAGAAATTTGTTAGAAAATTGGAAAAAATCAAGTAACTCTTTCGTCAATTATAAAGTAACCATATATTATTAAATAAAGTTGTTAACAGAAATAAGAGTATAATATTGAAGCTTTAATTTTTGTGTATTACTTCAAAAAAATTTTAACAGGTGTTCAAGTTACAGGTGTTTAAAAATTGGAAATTTTCAGTTTTTGACCCTTACAGCTCCTAAACGGGGGGTGATACAAAAAAAATTTCTGAAATGACTCATACTTATTTTCAAAGATTTCATAGCTTCATAGCTTTATTAGTTAAAATTTCATAGCTTTATTGCAAAAAAAATGTGGGGATCTAAAAGTTAGGTGTTCGAGAGCTACCCTAAGGCTTGGTCCAAACTCAACCAAAAAAAATGGGGAACCTGCAAATTACTCCCAAAATATTTTGTGTAAATTTCAAGATTCTAGCTTTCTTAGTTTTTGAGTTAGCGTGCTGACGGTCGGACGGACGGACGGACGGACATGGCTCAAAAGTCTTAGAATTTTTTTCTGATCCGATCCATACCTTTGAAGGTATATCTAGCTCGCTTATTTCGAGGTGTTACAAACGGAGGAGTAATTTTATTATACCCGATCCTATCGTACGGGTATAATAAAAAATTTAGGAATAGGTAAAAAAAAATAAAAAATAATATTCTTTCATAAAAATTATAATTAGAATTTATGTAACAGATTTTTTTAACACTGAGGCCTGTTAAATGCAACAATGTTACAAAAAATGCTATTTAAAAAATTAAAGTTTCATTATTATCACTTAGAATTTATTACATTAATAAATAATTTACTTTACAACTTTTTGTTTTTAAAAATTTTCTTAAGTCTTTTGATTTTTGCACAATTATTTAGAAGAAAAAATTGGTATAAATAAAGTAGGATCTTTCTTAAGATATATCAATTCAAAGAAATAGTTCAGATGGAAAACACCAAATCAGAAATGTATTCGTATGGGATGGGACCAACACAAGAGTTGTCTTCTAATCAAAATAAGCGAAAAAGAGAAAGAAGTCAACAAGAGCAGCCGCTCCATCCACAACAACATCATCCTCATCACCAACAGCAACAGCAACAACAACAACATCAACATGTTCATCAACAACAACAACAGATTCAACAACAACAACTTCAACAACACAACAACAACAAGAACAGGAACAGGAAATTATTTGTCTTCAGGAAGAAGAAGAAATACCAACAAAAATGTCCTTCAAGGAAGCTTTCAATAAAAAAAATATTGAAAGCAAAAAAATTTTTTTTAAAATTAAAGAGATGGAGCAAGATGCTCTGTATCAAATTTTAAACATTAAACAAATTAAGACCATTTACGGTCTTAAGTGGATCTTTGAGACTCGAAATTTAATAATTTTTATACCACAAAAATATTCAGATATTTTTGATGATGAAAATTTTTCTTTAGAAATAAAAGAAAAAGAACATTTTTTAACTAAAGATAAAAACCAAAACTTAAATATAATAGACTTATCTGAGTCTTTTGGAAAAATATATGCAAATTTCCAATAAATTATATAATTTGTTTCATAATCTAAGCTAGAACTTAAGTTATAAAACTAATAAAATTAATAAATAAACATAAAATTTAAAAAATAAATTTTTCTTTTTATTTATACAGTTTCTTAATTTTTCAGATTCAGGTTTAAAATAAAAGAGATGGAGTAATATGCTCTATATCAAATTAAATAAATTTTTCTTTTTATTTATACAGTTTCTTAATTTTTCAGATTCAGGTTTATAATAATATAAATAAACATAAAATTTAAAAAAAAAAATTTTCTTTTTTATTTATTTAGTTTCTTTATTTTTTCAGATTCAAATAAATTTTCTTTTTATTTATTTTTCAGGTTCAGGTTTAAAAAAAATTTTCTTTTTTATTTATTTAGTTTCTTTATTTTTTCTGATTCAAATAAATTTTCTTTTTATTTATTTTTTCAGATTCAGGTTTATAAAAATTAAAATTACATGTATTAATGAAAATTAGTTTGAATTGTTTCTTTGACTGTCCTATGACTGTCCTATTACATTAAAAAGTCCTCCATATCTCAACAGCTTCGTATAAATATTGGGTTTTAATTTGTTTTTCATTCATTCTTAACAAAACTCGACAGAAAGAATTTAAAAGAAAAAATGGACGCTGATTCAACGACATTTCCATTTACTGAGGGAACTGCAATAATCAGTATACCAAATGAGATTCAGGTTGATGAAATTACATCCACTATAGATGATGAGGAATTAATTGAAACTGAAGAATTCATACCACCGTTTCAAATCTTAGAAGAAGATGCAGGGGAGCAACAAGTTTGGGAAATAAATAACCAAGAAGGTATTCCAGGAATTTGGGATACCAGTGATGAAGAAGGAGATCCAGATTATTTAGAACAAGTTTGGGAAATAAATAACCAAGAAGGTATTCCAGGAATTTGGGATATCAGTGATGAAGAAGGAGATCCAGATTATTTAGAAATTATACCAAACTTATAAATAATAAATTATACCTAATTTATAAATAATGAAATAAATAACAAATTATATAGTTACAAAATTATTTTATTTAATATCTTTTTTTGTAAAAATACAGGTATTTCATAAAAGAGTCGAGAAAAATTACATCGTATATTAAATTTTTGAACCGGAATATAAATCTCTTTTTTCAACTTTGCAACATTCTTTTCTTCACAGGTCTTTATGTTTTGTTTAACATATTCCTTTACATTTGGCTCTGCAGTTTTATTATATGCAATTACTGCATGTAGGAAATCAATCAAACTGTAAAACTCGTCAGCTTTCTCTTTGTTAATGGTAAGATTCTGTCCTACTGTAGATTTTAATCCACTTTGTAAACATAATTTTGAATTTTTGATTGACTGATTGGAAAATTTTTTATGAAATAGGTCATAAAATTTACACCATTCATGATATTTTAAAATAATTGGTTTCATTCTAATCCAATGAAAAACACTTGCAACTTCAAAAAAATCTGTGTCAAATCCGACAACTATTTTTAATGTGAGACTTCTGTTGAGAAAATATGCATAACTCAGCAACAAATTAATGCTAGGACCTCTTCCATTATTTTAATTACACTAAAGTTTATTATTAAATGTTATATCGCTTTGGAAGACATGATTGAGAAATATTATAATTTTCAAATATATGGTGAAAAGTATTTATTACATTTTTGTCATTTTCTATATGATTTTCTTTATTAAATTGTTTTAATAAAGCGTTCATACTATAACCGCAACATCTATACCACGTATAAACACAACAATATTGCCCACAAACATCTGAATAGTTACTTTGTAACTGTTTCTTATTAAAAATTATACATTGATTATTTAAGTAACTTAAAATTTCTAATTTATCTGGTTTTCTACCAAACGAATCAAAATATTCAACACAGCCATTCTGTGTCTTAAAAATAGCTAACCAATGTGTTCCCGGATCTTTTGATTTATCAGTGTTTACAATTAAAAAAGTTTGTTTTTCAATTATTCTGGGGAGTTGATCCAGAGCAAAAACTCCTTTAAAAAATTTACGTGTGTTTGTTACATCCATCTTAATACGTCACTTATCTCTAGGGTATTCTTCAATCAAATTGACTCAAGTCATATACTTAAGTTGTTTCTTTAATATAATTTGATAAAAACTCTTTTTTGATTTTTTTATTTGTTATAATAAGTATTTGACTACTTTTCTAGTATTTGACAGAGCTCTTTATTTATTTTATCGTTGTACACAGTTCCAAAAGAGTAATTATCAAAATTATCATTTATAAAATCCCTAGTTGGAAATTTATACTTGCGCTCTTTTTACAAGGTTCTTTAAAACCAACTGTACAAATATCTTTCGCAAACAAGGTATTATTATCATCACTACAAAATGTTACATCCAGAAGTGCACAAGACAGTGACATTTTGTCAAATATTCAAATTTACTTTTATGTATGCTATTTAGAGGTTTGAGAATATATTTCGGTTTTTATCAATTTGTAAACTTGCATCAAATTCTCCATAAACAATAGCAGTCAGTGTAGATGTAAGTGGTTTTGATAGCCTTGCCTAAATTCTAGCTGTACCTTGATTTAGTAGACCTTGACACACTTCATTTCCTGATGCATCTGGAGTTAAATCAAAAGCTAGAATGAAAAACCCATTACTAAACATGGTTTTTGTTATCTGATGACCTTTATCATTATGGTAAACCTTTAGATGACCATTATGGATTACCTTTTTCCAGTTTCTGAAAAAAGTGTACTGTATGCTCTTGTACAGCAATTATTTTCATCTAAAAAACTGGTTTCAATTGCTGAATTAGGTATTTGAACACCATTTACGTTTCACACAAATTGTGAAATATCAAAATGTTTAAAATAGTATGGGTTTTTGGACCTTTTTCCAGAGTAACCTGTATTTTCTGTCATGCAAAAAATGATTGTGTTTGGCAACTGTCCAATAAAAACATTATCAAGTGATATTGATGAACTATTCTGTGGAATGGTAAAAGTTTTTATCTCTACCCCTTTGCAATTGTATTTGGCATTAGTTTTTTCCAATACAGCATTATGTGCTAATAGCACACTAGGATTAATTGTTACATGTCTCATAAATAAAGTGGCTTCTAAAATTTTCAGTTGAGATTCATCAGTATCATCTGCAAAGAGGTAAAATTTTGGTTTTTCTAATGTTAGGATAACTCGAACATCGACATTGTTTATGAGAAGTGTAGGTTGGTTAAACATATCTAAATGTAGTTTCCCCATAAGTTCCACTACATTGCTATTTTGGTATAATTTTTGGCGTTCTTTTGAACCACTATTATCTGTTTTTGCTATATTTGGCTTATCGAACATCCATCCACCACACTCCAAATGCGTTGTAGCGGCATCCGTACCATAATTTAACAATGATTCAATATAAGCCCTGTAATGATAATTGCCATCTGATGGAGATATATTCTTTCCATTCAGTTGAACATTGCATTGTTTTATTAATGAATGTAACATATTATTAACCACACTTGGTGGTTGTATAGGTTTTCCATCAGTTTTTTTTATCTTTATTCCATTGAGTTCCATCTTTTTTTAAAATTTGTACTTTTAATTTTAGATATGTCGCAGACAAGTCTCTGTATGTATCACCGTGCCCTAGTGAAACAAATTCTATGACAGATGGATTATCTAAAGAAGCAATAGGGTTATAGGAAACTTCTTCAGATCATAAAATACTTGACTGAATAGGCTGTGTTTTAAATATATCAAGCTCTGATTTCATACATTCAATCATAATTATTCAAAAATATCTTTTTGTTTATTTTTGTTATTAACTTTTCGTCGCTTCGACGTAAAATAATTTAAATTATTAATGAGAGGTCTTTTTATAGGTTTTCTTCGTTTTCTTTTGCCTTGTCCATACATTTCATTGAGTTTCCGAACTGCACCTCGTCTTACATTTTTCATTATCTCTTTACTTCGATCTTGAACCACTTCTTTTACATTTGCAACCACCGAGACCACTCTTTGCTATTTATAGTTTTTTTTTTTTTCGTTGGTGGGCTTGGGCTATCTAAAGGAACATTTATAATGTCTCCTGTATCAGTTTCAAAAATTTGTACATTTTGATTTCTAATTGATTTTCTTTTTCTAAGACGTTCTCCAACTGAAGCAGCTGACAATGCTTTTGTTAAAACATTTTCCTGAATTTCATCATCAAATACTTCGTCATCAGCTTCTTTTTCATATACTTCCTCTTCTTCAGGAACAACTTGTATTCCAAAATTCTTATATTCAGGAAAATGCGATTGAGCTTCCGCATCTATATACATTGGTTTTGCATGAGTTTGAGTACCTTTTGTTTCCGTAATTTTCACTTTCTCCTGTTTATTTCTAGGGAGTACTCTATTTTTGTTTCTTATTCTAACAATATTTTTTTCATATTTTTATCCAGCTCATTTAATTCAAAGTCTGCATTTTGTTTCATTTTCTCATAAATCATTTTGTTATATTATTCATTTTATAAAATTTCAGATTAACCCTGATAGTACTGCACCAAGAAGTGTAGGTAAAAATTCACCACGTTGAATAATGATTTTTCTTTTACTATTTATAGATTTTTGGCGGCAAATGATGGATCTCAATTCCTTTTTATACTTTCGTAATTGGGTTGTTGATTTTTTAGTTAGATTACAATTACCTTTTAAATATTTAAAGCAATTTCACAAAATGTTTTGATTACTTCAGGGTCACAATGTTTTATAATTACTTTCTGAAATTTCGGTTTAGAGCTTTTTAATAGGTTCAATATATGATGGTTGACCTTCAAACGTTTCATATTCTTTGCCAAATTGTTCTCATTGATCTCTTGTACAAAAACACAAACCTTTTCCAAATATATCACTTCTTAATCGAAATATATCATTAAAGTCTTGAGTAAGATCTATTAATATATACCCGTATGGTTCTGACGTCACTTCATTATATACTTTTTCAAATGCTTTGATTTGATTGGGATATATTTGGCGAGCTAGAGATAATATCTGCGATTTATCTCTTGGATTTTTGAAAAGTACTAGATATTTATAGTTAAGCGAAATATGTCTTGAAAATTTACCCTGGTGAAAAACATTTTGTGTTACAAATATTACAGATAAATTTCTATGGTGTGATCCTCTAGTAAATAAATCACATAGATACTTATCATGGGAATTTAACATCATATCATCGATAATAATTAACAAAGGTTCTTGATTGTCATTAAAATCCGGAACACTGTTACTAAATTCCAATATATCTTTATCCAATATCCAATCTTTTAAATATATTGGAACGGCATTTTTGTCTGGATTATACCAAATAATTCTATTAATATGAGGTTGTATATTTTCTTTTTTATACTTTATTAAATTATGAATAAAAGTGGTTTAACCACAGCATGATGGCCCCGCTACCATCATTGTAAATGGATGAAATAGTATAGTTGTATTAGTTAATAATAGCACTGTTAACCTATATTTATATGAAAAGCTCTTTTGCCGAAGTGAATATAAATGTAAATTTATTTATTCTAATGAGTATTCTTACACAAACCGTCGACATGGTTAAACGAGTTCTCATAGTTGACCTACAATTTTTACAAGGAAATGAAAAGCAATATTTCCTAAAAGAATTATCCATACCTGAAAAAGGAAGTTTAATTCCAACTGTCTATCACTTCAAAGCACCGTACCCCTCAGAGGAACTTAGTCTGGATATGAAATATAATAACCAGTATTGCGAAAATAAAATAAATGGGCTTAAATGGAATAACGGTCTAGTTGAATATTTAGATGTAAAATGTATATTAAAACACTATTTAGAGTCAGCTGAAAAAATTTATGTTAAAGGCGAACAAAAAAAACTATTACTTCAAAAGTACATTGACAGTGATAAAATAGAAGATTTAAGCAGAAACTTGCCGTCATTACAAAAGATTGATAACTTTAAATCAAATTGTTCTATACACTTATTAAACAACAATTTCAGATGTGCTGTTAAAAATTGTTATAATGTATATATGTATCTTTTAAAAGAAAAAATGTTAGATTAAGACAGCACAGATTTCTATAAAATTGTAAAATATTTTCAAATAAAAAATTATTTCAAACATATAAATAAATTTGTTTTATTTTTTTTTAACACAACATAAGAATACATCTTTTCTTGTTCTACATTCTTAGGTTAAGGTGGCTGCCAAAAAGGCACACTTAGACCGTATTTGGTCCATTGTGATACCACATAGAAGCTTTTCTATCCCATTCGTTAAAACCAATTTGAGCTTTTTGCAAAGCGAAGAATACTCTTCACATTTTTACCTGACAGGTCGCTAAGGCTGTCGAAGAGATATTGCCCCAAATGGGTATTCTTTCTTGCCGACAAGGCCGGGCATGTGAAAAGGAGATGAAGAGTAGTTTCCTCCTCTTCTTCATCCTTGCAGGCTCTACAATAGTCGCTTGCGGATAAGCCAAGTCTTCTGGCATGCTTCCCTATTAGACAGTGACCGGTGATTATACCTATTGCCATTCTAATGTCTGCCCTTTTGAGAGAAAGCAGATCATTGGATCGCCTTAAATCGGTTTTGGGCCATATCAATCTTGTGATATTACACGAGGTTAAGTTTGACCATTTGTAATTTACCATATCCATTATTTGGTAACGTTTTGCTTGTGGATAGAGGTACCCCTAGTCCTGCCCTATCCGGCAGAACTTGTAAGGTTGTACCAATTCTTGCGAGTTCATCAGCTTTTTCATTTCCCGGAATACCTCGAGGACCTGGTACCCAGCAAAGCTGAATGCTAAACTGCCCGGCCATCTCGTTAAGAAGTTTTCGGCAGTTTATTACAGTCTTCGAGGTTGTGCATGTTGATTCCAGAGATTTTAACGCAGCCTGACTGTCTGACAGAATACGTACTTGCTTCACAGTCAAAACGCTTCTATTCAGTAGAATCAAGGCTTCTTGAATTGCCATAATTTCCGCTTGGAAGACAATACAATGGTCTGGTAATCGGAAATTATGACTGATATTCAGATTATCTGAGAAGACCCCGCATCCTACACTGCTGTTCATTTTTGAACCATCCGTGTAGAATTGTACTCCTTCGAAGGTCATCACTGTGTTCGAGCTCCAACTCTCACGGCTTGGTATGCTCGTCACATGAGATTTCCCGAAGAAGTAAGTGGGGGACGTCTAGTCCACCAAGGCGGGAGTGGACTTGAATTGGTTTATGATATCCGAGTGACCTTCTCGTGAATTGATCAACTGGGATGTAGCTTTTAATCTCACAGCTGTGTTTTCATTTGCAAATTTACTATAATATTCTACAGGCATCAGATTAAGCAGGATGTCTAATGCCGCAGAAGGGGTTGTTATTAAAGAGCCACTAATACATAGTATGGCAGTTCTTTGGACCCTAGCGATTGCTTTGCGGTTGACCTCTTTATCGATAACCTTCCACCATACTAGGACTCCGTACATAAGAATGGGTCTTACTACGGATGTGTATAGCCAGTAAGTCATGTATGGCTGAAGCCCCCACTTCCTACCAATGGCTTTTTTACACGAGTAGAGTGCTATTGAGGCCTTCTTCACTCTTTCTAAGATGTTAGCTTTCCAGCTTAACTTCCTGTCTAGAGTTAGACCTAGAAATTTCGCCATTTCGCTAAAGGCAAGAGTGCAGCCATTTAACGAAGGCGGTTTTATTTTAGGAATTTTATATTTCCTTGTAAAAAGAACCAGTTCTGTTTTCTGTGGATTTACTGACAGTCCACAGTCTGTAGCCCATGTTGTGATTTTGTTTAGTGCAAGTTGCAAAACGTCCCTGAGACTGTCTGGAAACTTGCCACTGACCACGACAGCAATATCGTCCGCATAGGCGATAGTTGTGCAGCCCACTTCTTCCAGGATTTTAAGCAGTTTATTTACTACCACCTTACTCTCCAAAAAAGGGGAGATAGAGTTTATTTACTCTCCAAAGAAGGGGAGATAGCACCCCTCCTTGCGGAGTCCCTCTTTTCACAAACCTTTTTGCTGAAGCGTTGCCAAAGTTGGCACTGATGGCCCTGCTATTTAGCATATTAGCTATCAGTGCTCTTGGCTCCGGTTCAACTCCTAGGCTTATGAGTGCGTCCACACTTGCTGCCTGATTGACGTTATTAAACGCTCCCTCAATGTCTATAACAGCTGCAAGAGTATACTCTTTGCAATTTAAAGATCTTTCAATCGAGCTTGTCAAAGTGTGAAGTGCAGTATCCACTGACTTCCCTTTACAGTAAGCATGTTGAGAGGCTGACAACAGATTTTTATCTAAGTTGCAGCGGATATGGATGTCGATCAATCTTTCTAGGGTTTTTAGAAGGAAGGATGACAGGCTTATAGGCCGAAAGTCCTTCGCATGGACGTGACTACTTTTGCCGGCCTTGGGTATGAACACTATTCTGACCTGTTTCCATTTATCCGGGATAAGTCCCAAATTAAGACAACCACAGAAAATACTTTTTAACCAAGCCAGGGTAGTAGATGCATTTTGCTGGATCTCAGCGGGTATAATTCCATCCGGCCCGCTTGACTTGAATGGTTTGAAACTATTTATAGCCCATTGTAGTTTCTCCCCTGTAACCACCACCTCTGCAATAGTAGGGAGAGGATTCAGAAGACAAGCCACCTCTGAGCTGTTATTTGAGCACCCAGGAAAGTGGGTTTTTAAAAGTAATTCCAACGACTCCTCGCTTGTGGTAGCCCAGCTGCCATCCTCTTTTTTAAGAAGACTGGGTACCATGGGGTTTGTCGATAGAATTTTCCTAAGTCTAGATGCCTCGGAGACGTTTTCTATACCTCCGCAGAATAGTCTCCAGGTGTCTCTTTTCGCCGTTTTAAGTGCATTTTTGTACTGACTAAGAGCTGTTTTATAAGAGCTCCAGTCCTGTATCTCATTTGTTTTTTTGGCATTATTAAAAGCCAACTCAAGGTATCTGTGATCTGAAAAGGAATGCTCATCAGAAACTTCCCATCAGTTTATTTTAGAATAAATGAAGTCCGAGACTAAGGTTATGTCTAGGACTTCTTGCCTATTACTAGTAACAAAGGTAGGTTCCCTGCCAGTGTTACAGATAAGAAGGTTAGTACTTAAAATGTAATCAAAAAGTGACTCACCTCTTTCGTTGGTATCCGAACTACCTCAGATGTCATGGTGAGCATTGGCGTCGCAGCTTATGATGACCCCAATGTTCATCCTCCTAGCATCCGCTATACACCGTGCCAGATTGGTTGGAGGGAGTGGATCCTGCGAGTCGTGAGGAAGATACGCCGCAACAACCCAGAGCCATAAGTTTTTTAGCTTTAAGCTCGCCGCGACCAGATCAGCATCACTGTAATTATACATAAAAGTTAAATTTAATGTATTTTTAGCAAGTATGCATGCTCTAGGTCTGCATACCTCTTTATTGTGCAACAACGTGTATTTCGGTATCTTGAGTCCATGAACCTGTTTTTTTATCACCCATGGCTCTTGGATCAAGATAATATCCTCGCCCGTTTTCCTGAGGCGGATTTCAAGCGCGGCGGAAGCCGCTTTGGAATGATGGAGATTAATTTGGAGTAGCTTCATTACCTGAGCCATCCTTAATTTCCACCACCGTCGCGTTAGCTTCATCCTCGAAGTCCATTGAGAACCTTTTGGCATCATCAAAGGTGTCGGAATCAGATCTAAGTAGATTTTGTTCATCGTCAGCCTTGATGACATCATTCACTCTCTTTGGAGCCGAAGAGGATGCTCCGTCAACGACATCGGATCGGTCAGAGTCTGCCTTTTGGGCTTGACTTGGGCCTTCCCCAATGCTCCTTACGGCCTCCACGTCATCCTTTTTATACACCTTCAGTGTAACCGCTGTGAAGCCGTAATTTATGACCCCTTTGGCTTTCGCTAGGGGTTGTAGGGAGTCCTTATTGACAATGACTAACGCCTGTCGGGATTCTCCTACTACTTCCCCTAGTTTGGCAATCTTTCAATTGTGAGTTGGAAGTTGGGGGTTTGACACTTTCATCATTTTGATGATCGTGTCTGCTTCGGCAGGTTCCCTCGGCAGCCATACCCTAGCTCTTGGCCTGCTAGGGATTTCATCCCTGCTTACGGCTTTGAGCTTGGCCCCTGGCCACAGACTTCCCACCTTACGTATCGCCTGCTTGTAGAGATCTGCCGATCTCTGATCAGCACAAGCAGTCAATTTGACATGGCCCTGATGCCAGCCAGCGTCTCTACAGGAGGGTGGTGGTCCCGGCTTTTCTTCCAGTACCTGGAAGAAAGTTGTGTTTAAAGCAACAACAACTTTCTTCCAGTTACTGGGAGAAATACCCCCATCCTCTAACCCCTCATCAATGATTGCCAGAATTAAACTATCCTTTGCAATTTCATTGAATGGCCTGGTTACCTGGTTGCTCCCTAGCAACCTAGCCTTTTTGGAACTACCCTGTAGCTCATCTTGTGACCTCTGTCTCTTGGACATAAGGCCCTTCGATGAACCTGGGATTTGTCCTTCTTGGGGCTTCACCTGGCCTACTACTGTTTTGGCCCAGGCTAAGGAATTCTTTTGTGCCTCAGATAACTGACCATTATTGAGAGAGCTTAACCTCTCAATAATTTTATAGGCCGACCGTTTATCAAAAAAGGCTTGTTTCGACGGGCGCAATTTGCGTACCGTCTTTGGTTGTTCGCGACTATCCTTAGCACTGTCAGTGCCCGGTTTGGTCGCTTTACTTGCCGACTTTTGGGAAGTGCCGGCTAACTCTTTTTTCGAATCTTTTTTTTTATTTTGTTCCATATTTGAACCCACGAGTACGAAAAAAAGGAAGGTCCACCCTATGCAAAGATTCGTATACATAGGGTAAGGCTAATTAATTCGGAGGGTCGCCAGGTACTCCAAATACTCCGTTCGCGACTGGGCTATTTTTAAGACTGGGCCCCCAGCCAGGCTGATCATCGGCACGGGTCGTATAACACCTTGAATCCGGCCCAGGTTTACCCCAATCCGATGGTTCCGGTAAAAACCGAGGTGTCAGTAATAAGATACATAAAGACAGACTCAGTTTCCCTTTCCTTAGTACCTAACCACCTACCTGGTGATTATTTTCGGTCGACACCCACGAGGAGGGTTTGGATTGGGGATTTTTGCGAAATTCTTACATATCAATAAAATCGAAAAATACTAATAATTTTTTCTTTCTTCTTCTTTAAATATTTCATCAGAACAAAAAAGAAAAGAAAAAAATTCATCTCAAAATATCAATTTGGTCAAGGTTGATTTAGATTTAAAAACCAGCGTACGATAGGATCGGGTATAACAAAATTACTCCTCCGTTTGTAACACCTCGAAATAAGCGAGCTAGATAGACCTTCAAAGGTATGGATCGGATCAGAAAAAAATTCTAAGACGTTTGAGCCATGTCCGTCCGTCCGTCGGTCCGCCCGTCAGCACGCTAACTCAAAAACTAAGATAGCTAGAATCTTGAAATTTAGTTGTATAAGTTGTGAAGTTGTATAAAGTATACCTTCATTCTGAAAACGCCAAACGATTACTACTTTTATTAGCTTTAAAAGTATATGTACTATAAATATGCATTTGTGGCATACGGTGTCTTAATTTACCGTTATGCGAAACTCAAATTTTGCAAAATCCTTTAACCCTTCTATCTTCTAAACGGTTTAAGTTGGAAACTTGAAATTTAAGTGCATTTTAAGTGCATTTTTGTACTGACTAAGAGCTGTTTTATAAGAGCTCCAGTCCTGTATCTCATTTGTTTTTTTGGCATTATTAAAAGCCAACTCAAGGTATCTGTGATCTGAAAAGGAATGCTCATCAGAAACTTCCCATCAGTTTATTTTAGAATAAATGAAGTCCGAGACTAAGGTTATGTCTAGGACTTCTTGCCTATTACTAGTAACAAAGGTAGGTTCCCTGCCAGTGTTACAGATAAGAAGGTTAGTACTTAAAATGTAATCAAAAAGTGACTCACCTCTTTCGTTGGTATCCGAACTACCTCAGATGTCATGGTGAGCATTGGCGTCGCAGCTTATGATGACCCCAATGTTCATCCTCCTAGCATCCGCTATACACCGTGCCAGATTGGTTGGAGGGAGTGGATCCTGCGAGTCGTGAGGAAGATACGCCGCAACAACCCAGAGCCATAAGTTTTTTAGCTTTAAGCTCGCCGCGACCAGATCAGCATCACTGTAATTATACATAAAAGTTAAATTTAATGTATTTTTAGCAAGTATGCATGCTCTAGGTCTGCATACCTCTTTATTGTGCAACAACGTGTATTTCGGTATCTTGAGTCCATGAACCTGTTTTTTTATCACCCATGGCTCTTGGATCAAGATAATATCCTCGCCCGTTTTCCTGAGGCGGATTTCAAGCGCGGCGGAAGCCGCTTTGGAATGATGGAGATTAATTTGGAGTAGCTTCATTACCTGAGCCATCCTTAATTTCCACCACCGTCGCGTTAGCTTCATCCTCGAAGTCCATTGAGAACCTTTTGGCATCATCAAAGGTGTCGGAATCAGATCTAAGTAGATTTTGTTCATCGTCAGCCTTGATGACATCATTCACTCTCTTTGGAGCCGAAGAGGATGCTCCGTCAACGACATCGGATCGGTCAGAGTCTGCCTTTTGGGCTTGACTTGGGCCTTCCCCAATGCTCCTTACGGCCTCCACGTCATCCTTTTTATACACCTTCAGTGTAACCGCTGTGAAGCCGTAATTTATGACCCCTTTGGCTTTCGCTAGGGGTTGTAGGGAGTCCTTATTGACAATGACTAACGCCTGTCGGGATTCTCCTACTACTTCCCCTAGTTTGGCAATCTTTCAATTGTGAGTTGGAAGTTGGGGGTTTGACACTTTCATCATTTTGATGATCGTGTCTGCTTCGGCAGGTTCCCTCGGCAGCCATACCCTAGCTCTTGGCCTGCTAGGGATTTCATCCCTGCTTACGGCTTTGAGCTTGGCCCCTGGCCACAGACTTCCCACCTTACGTATCGCCTGCTTGTAGAGATCTGCCGATCTCTGATCAGCACAAGCAGTCAATTTGACATGGCCCTGATGCCAGCCAGCGTCTCTACAGGAGGGTGGTGGTCCCGGCTTTTCTTCCAGTACCTGGAAGAAAGTTGTGTTTAAAGCAACAACAACTTTCTTCCAGTTACTGGGAGAAATACCCCCATCCTCTAACCCCTCATCAATGATTGCCAGAATTAAACTATCCTTTGCAATTTCATTGAATGGCCTGGTTACCTGGTTGCTCCCTAGCAACCTAGCCTTTTTGGAACTACCCTGTAGCTCATCTTGTGACCTCTGTCTCTTGGACATAAGGCCCTTCGATGAACCTGGGATTTGTCCTTCTTGGGGCTTCACCTGGCCTACTACTGTTTTGGCCCAGGCTAAGGAATTCTTTTGTGCCTCAGATAACTGACCATTATTGAGAGAGCTTAACCTCTCAATAATTTTATAGGCCGACCGTTTATCAAAAAAGGCTTGTTTCGACGGGCGCAATTTGCGTACCGTCTTTGGTTGTTCGCGACTATCCTTAGCACTGTCAGTGCCCGGTTTGGTCGCTTTACTTGCCGACTTTTGGGAAGTGCCGGCTAACTCTTTTTTCGAATCTTTTTTTTTATTTTGTTCCATATTTGAACCCACGAGTACGAAAAAAAGGAAGGTCCACCCTATGCAAAGATTCGTATACATAGGGTAAGGCTAATTAATTCGGAGGGTCGCCAGGTACTCCAAATACTCCGTTCGCGACTGGGCTATTTTTAAGACTGGGCCCCCAGCCAGGCTGATCATCGGCACGGGTCGTATAACACCTTGAATCCGGCCCAGGTTTACCCCAATCCGATGGTTCCGGTAAAAACCGAGGTGTCAGTAATAAGATACATAAAGACAGACTCAGTTTCCCTTTCCTTAGTACCTAACCACCTACCTGGTGATTATTTTCGGTCGACACCCACGAGGAGGGTTTGGATTGGGGATTTTTGCGAAATTCTTACATATCAATAAAATCGAAAAATACTAATAATTTTTTCTTTCTTCTTCTTTAAATATTTCATCAGAACAAAAAAGAAAAGAAAAAAATTCATCTCAAAATATCAATTTGGTCAAGGTTGATTTAGATTTAAAAACCAGCGTACGATAGGATCGGGTATAACAAAATTACTCCTCCGTTTGTAACACCTCGAAATAAGCGAGCTAGATAGACCTTCAAAGGTATGGATCGGATCAGAAAAAAATTCTAAGACGTTTGAGCCATGTCCGTCCGTCCGTCGGTCCGCCCGTCAGCACGCTAACTCAAAAACTAAGATAGCTAGAATCTTGAAATTTAGTTGTATAAGTTGTGAAGTTGTATAAAGTATACCTTCATTCTGAAAACGCCAAACGATTACTACTTTTATTAGCTTTAAAAGTATATGTACTATAAATATGCATTTGTGGCATACGGTGTCTTAATTTACCGTTATGCGAAACTCAAATTTTGCAAAATCCTTTAACCCTTCTATCTTCTAAACGGTTTAAGTTGGAAACTTGAAATTTTGACAGAAGTTAGATCTTTGAAAATAAGTATGAGTCATTTCAGAAAATTTTTTTGTATCACTCCTCGTTTAGGAGCTAGAAGGGGTCAAAAACTGAAAATTTCCTATTTTTAAACACCTGTAAGTTGAACACCTGTTAAATTTTTTTTAAAGTAATACACAAAAATTAAAGCTTCAACATTATACTCTTATTTCCGTTAACCACTTTTTTTAATATTATAGGGTTATTTTATAATTGACGAAAGTGTTACTTGATTTTTTCAAATTTTCTAACAAATTTCTTTAACGAATTTTTTTGCATTTTGTTTTACTCGATAATTTGAAATTTTTGAGGATATAATGCGTAGTACAAAAAATGTAAATAAATAAACAACATAACGGTTGCTTGAAGAATTTTGATTGATATGATATTGATATATATAAATACTTATATAATATCATGTTTATTTACATATCGTATATGTCACTAGCGAATGAATGATTAGAGTATATATGTATATTACATAGCGCCGTGTTTACATACATATATGTATTTTATTGTACTTATAAGAAATTATTCTGTCAATGGAATATTTAAATATAATATAATATAATATTTAAAATTATATTTAATATTTTGTATTAAGTAAATTTAATATACATTTACCGCTTAGTATTAAATGGTACTATAGGATATTTGAAAAAGTTTTGGATTGATAATCGTTATGTGAAAGGTTAGCATCTGCTTTTGAAGAATGTACATATAAACATATAGTTTGAATATATGTGCAACCCATAGTTCTAGAAATTATAAAATTCACCCAAATTATTTTAAAATACCAAAATATTAAAAAAATAATATTGTAAGCAGAGTGACAGGCTGTGAACATACTAACGGTTCGTACGGGTATCTAGGAGTTGACAAAGGCAACTGTATTCTTCCTCGTTTTCTCTTTACATTTTATAAAAACGCATTTTTCTTACTATTTCCATTCACGTCTATTACTTAAACCACATGTTAGATATTTTTGATTTCCTGTTTGTTTTCTTTTTATTCTTATTTTTGTCAACATTCTTACATAACAATAAAATCTTATACGGTGATACTCGCAATTAATTAATGGTTTTTATTTCCTCTTCTTTAAATACTTCATAAAAAAAGGAAAAAACATGAAAAAAAGAAAAAAAAAATGCATCTCAAAATTGCATTAATTTTGTTGATTCTTTATCTAAGATTTAAAAAACCAGTTTGCACTTTTTTTTTAATTTTAAAGAAATGTATAGGTACATTTTTTTTTCTTTTTACATTGTAGGAAAAAGCATTTTTCTCCCTACTATTTTCCTGCATACCTATTACTTGAACAAAGTATACAATCTTTATAAACAACTGATGATCGCCGCCAGTCTGACCTACTTTTAAAATGGCTTTGACATACTTCCTGTCTGGCCTTCCGGGTGGCCTTGACATACTTCTGGGTGTCCTTGACCTACTTCCGGGTGACCTTGACCTACTGACATGTCTGTCCCAAGTGCCTACCTATCTGCTGTCATAATTCTAATACTTCTCGTTTTTTTTCTTTTTATTATTTTAATATGACACACAAAGTCTGATTTAAATTAGCGGTACTTCAAAACATAAATTACTTACCTATCTATCATAAATTACTTACCAAGTGCCTACTTATCTACTGTCATAATTCTAATACTTCTCGTTTTTTTTCTTTTTATTATTTTAATATAACACACAAAGTGTGATTTAAATTAGCGGTACTTTAAAACATAAATTACTTAAATAAAAAAAATATCCAAAAAGAAAAAACCATTAAACGTTTTTTTTCCTTTTACCTAAACTCTCATATTGCAAAGAATAAATTATATTTTTTTAGACTTAGTATATTGGTTTTTGTTTGTTTTACTTTGGCTTGTTGCGCAACACTCAAGTTGTAATAAAACATTTATATTTGTTTTGTTGCGTAACTAATTATTGTTAGAACTTATTCTGACAGCTTTGATAATGCCAAAAGCTTCTCAATGGATTTTGAGGATGAAGCTAACGCGACGGTGATGGAGATTAAGGATATCTAAGGTAATGAAGCTACTCCAAATTAATCTCCATCACCCCAAAGCGGCTTCTGCCACACTTTAAATCCGCCTCAGGAGAACGGGTGAGGATATCATCTTGATCGAAGAGCCATGGGTGACCAAAAAACAGGTTCATGAACTCAAGATACCAGGATACACGTTGTTGTGTAATAAAGAGGTATGCAGACCAAGAACGTGAATACTTGCTAAAAATACATTAAATTTAACTTTTATGTATAATTACATTGATGCTGATCTGGTCGCGGCGAGCCTAAAGCTAAAAAACTCAAGGCTCTGTGTTGTTGCGGCGTATCTTCCTCACGATTCACAGGATTCGCTCCCTTCATCCAATCTGCCAGGGTTGGTAGCGGGTGCTAGAAGGGTGAACATTGGGGTCATCATAAGCTGCGACGCCAATGCTCACTATGACATCTGGGGAAGTTCGGATACCAACGAAAGAGGTGAGTCATTTTTTGATTACATTTTAAGCACTAACCTTCTTATCTGTAACATTGGCAGTAACGTTGGTTACTTGTAATATGCAAGAAGTCCTGGACATAACCTTAGTCTCGGACTTCATTTATTCTAAAATAAACTCTTGGAAAGTTTCTGATGAGCGTTCCTTCTCAGATCACAGATACCTTGACTTCAATCTGGATAAAAGTCCTCCAATAAAGTCAGTCTATCGAAATCCTAAGAGAACTGACTGGAACAAATATAGGGAGCATTTAAAGTTAACGCTTCCCTTCTTAACACCTGAAATTCCTAAAAATATCCGGGATAAATAGCCTAGTAAACGTTTTTACTAAGGCCTGCAATAAGTCTTTAGAGCATTCGTATCCCATCAGTAAGCCTAGGGGAAAACATAAACCACCTTGGTGGAATGATGAAATCAAAGCTCTAAGGAAAGACAGTAGGAGGGCTTTTAATAATGCCAAAAAAATGAATGAAGTACAGAACTGGAGCTCTTATAAAACGGCTCTTAGTCAGTACAAAAATGCACTTAAAACGGCGAAAAGAGACACCTGGAGACTATTCTGCGGAGGTATAGAAAACGTCTCCGAGGCATCTAGTCTTAGGAAAATCGTATCGACAAACCCCATGGTCCCCAGTCTTCTTAAAAAAAAGGATGGCAGCTGGGCTACCACAAGCGAGGAGTCGTTGGAATTACTTTTAAAAACCCATTTTCCTGGGTGCACAAATAACAGCTCAGAGGTGGCTTGTCTTCTGAATCCTCCTCCTACTATTTCAGAGGTCACGCCGCAGTAGCTAAATCCATGACTAATTATTTAAAAAAAAGATAAGAAAATCGATATTAATGACCAAAATTACGTTTTGTCTTTTGATAAATTAAAAGAACTGATAACGAATTATCCAACTTGAAAGTATCCAGATTTTAAAATACAATTTTTTTAACAAGGGATGCTTCAAACTTCGCAATTAGTGCCGTCTTGTCACAAGATTGACACCCAATTTGTTTTGCCAGTCGAACTCTTAGCGAGCACGAAACTCGATATTCTGCGATAGAAAAAGAACTTCTCGCAGTCATTGGGACAACCTAATATTTTCGCCCATATTTATATGGCACTAAATTTACTATTATAACTGATCATTAGCCGCTTACCTGGCTGCATTCACTTAAAGAGCCTAATTCCAAATGGGAAATCAATAAAGAACCTACAACGATGCGAAATCATGTTAAATGAATGTGAGTTCGATATAGAGAATTTAAAGGGAAAAGAAACCAAAGTTGCTGATTTTCTCAGCAGAATCGACATAAATAAACAAGAAATAAACCAAAATGAAACATCAGAAAATGTAAATAACGAAAATAGCAGTGATATGGCTACAAATCATAGCTGTGTCGAAGATTTGAACTAACCACATTCCAATCGTAGGCCATATAGTTAACAAATACCTTACACAAATTCACATTGTCTCTGAAAAAGAGTTTGAAACAGAATAATTATATGGCAAATATAAACTAATATATATAACAGAAAATGAATTGAACGACAACAATTATTTGAACTATCTATTACGTCGTGTTGTACAAAAAGGAAAAATTGGTATTTTTTCAAAATTAAATGACGAAAAATATAACATACTACAACAAAAATTAATCGAACTGTTTTGGAATAATAATAATATACAATTTTATAAATGCTCCATTCAAGCGGAAAACATTCCAAACGAAAACAAAACGATCGAAATAATAGAAAAAATTCATAATGACTCAAATCACCGGGGTATAATTGAAAATTTCAATGAAATTAGGAAAAAATAGTTTTTTCCAAAAATAATGGAAATAATTCATAAATTTATAAACAATTGCAATATATGCAATAAGGCAATATTATAGATCTTTTATAGATCTTGTAAAGAATTCAGCAACTTTAATATAAGAGATTTTTGCAGGGAAGAAAATATTCAAGTTCATTTCACTTCACCTAGATCCCACACAGGTAACTCTGATATCGAAAGAGCTCACGGCACTCTTAATGAGCATCTTTGAATATTCGAAACACAAAAATGTAAACAAAATTCAATACATAAAGTTTTCTTGCAGTGGAAAAATACAATCACCCTCGACAACCAAAGTTAGACCACTTGATTTCCTTAATGGTAAAATCTAAAACTTAAAACAAATTAGAAATTTAATTCATAAAAAAAAGTAATTAACATAAACAAACTAAACAAAAGTCGAAATGACTTTGAACCAGGAAACTCAGGTGAAGTTTTAATTAAAAATCCTGACGCAGAAAGATATAAAACTAATCCACGATACGTACAAATTGAAAGTCGACTGATTTCAAATGTTCAAACCTCAAATATAAACTCACAAATCTAGATGTTTTATTATAACATTTTTCCTCTTTCTTATAAACTCTACACAAGAAATATTCCGGTTACAAAAACTAGACACTCAAGCAGAGTTTCAAATCATTCAGTTACACGAAACTCTTCTAATACAAAATTACACAAAAATACTTCACGTCATACCCACAAATGATTTACAATAGACTCTAACAAAAATCGAACAATCTACTAACACGTTTTTCAAAGGACCTTTATTGAAATGTGAAATCATTGTCATACATTGTAAGTAAGAATTATTTCTAAAAATTTTTATATAATAGAACCGTTATAAAAAAATTAAACAATTAAAAACTCAAATAAATAAAACAAGTCATAACATAAGAGCAGTTACCGCACACAGAAAAAAACGAGGTTTGATTAACTTTAGAAGTTCCACATTGAGATGGTTATTCGGTACTATGAATAATGATGATCGAGCTGAAATCGAATCACATCTTCACCAGGTAGATCTTAATGACCATAATTCCATAACAGCAATTAATCTACAAATTAAAATTAACAACAATTTAGAAAATAATACTTATTGACAGAATACTTATTGACAGAATACTTATTGAAAACTTTCTTAAAACTGTAACAGACACAAACCGCCAACATATTAAACAAATTCATTTTTACCAATTTTAAATAATATTAATATTCTTAATCAAGAAATTAATAAAATACAAAGTAACTAACTTTTGCAAAACATATAACTAAACTTATGACTAATTCTATACTAACATCAGAACAAATAGAACTTTATCAAAAAGATTTATTTAAATATCAAGAAATTAAAAGTTCAATTTTTCAAAAGGATGAGAAACTAATTTTTGTTATCTCAATCCCAAATTTATCAGAGCAATTAGCACAAAAAATTAAAATTTTACAAACACCTAATGACAAATTTGAAGAAATTTTTCTAATTAATGCGAATTTCATTACACCCAATAATAAAATGTTTATTGATGAAAATAATATGTATGTAAAAAATCTAAAAAATTATGATGATTGTATCCAAAATATAGTTAATTCTAATGTTAATAAATGTATAGTAAAGAAATTGAAAAAAATTTAAGAATTATTGAAATATCTTCAAACACTGTATTAGTAAAAAACGCAGAAAACTTAATGTTAACGAGAAAGAATACAGTTGCCTTTGTCAACTCTTAGATACCCGTACAAACCGTTAGTATGTTCACAGCCTGTCACTCTTACAATATTATTTTTTTAATATTTTAATATTTTAAAATAATTTCGGTGAATTTTATAATTTCTAGAACTACGGGTTGTGCATATATTCAAACTATATGTTTATATGTACATTCTTCAAAAGCAGATTCTAACCTTCCACATAACGATTATCAATCCAAAACTTTTTTAAATATTCTATAGTGTCAATTAATACTAAGCGGTAAATGTATATTAAATTTACTTAATATACATTTATATTAAGATAATACAAAGATAATATACTATATAGATGTTTCAAGTAATAGAAAATTTTGTGCGAAAGCTTTTATTTTAAAATTCCCTTCAACGGGGCTATTATTAGAACATAATGTTCTAAATATTTAACTTGTGTACTAATATGAGAATCTATTATGTGTACTAATATGAGAATCTTTATGTGTACTAATATGAGAATCTATTATGTTCTAATTATTAGAATATAAGTTAAATAATAAGAACATAAAAACAAATGTAAGTTTTTTTTTTTTAAATAAAAAGTAAGAATTTAGAATTTCTCAATAGACAATAAATATGTATAAGAAAAGAAGAAAAATATTAATTCATTTTTTGTATTAGAAATAAATGAATTGCATTGTGCATTATGTTTAAATTTTTGTTCATGTTAATTTTACCTTTTGTCACTTTCTCTGTTCGTCGGCTTTAAAATTAAATTATATTTTTTTTGTTTAAGTCATTAAGAATGTGTTTTTATACCCGTACGATAGGATCGGGTATAATAAAATTACTCCTCCGTTTGTAACACCTTGAAATAAGCGAGCTAGATATACCTTCAAAGGTATGGATCGGATCAGAAAAAAATTCTAAGACTTTTGAGCCATGTCCGTCCGTCCGTCCGTCCGTCAGCACGCTAACTCAAAAACTAAGAAAGCTAGAATCTTGAAATTTACACAAAATATTCTAGGAGTAATTTGTAGATTCCCTTTTTTTTTGGTTCAGTTTGGACCAAAACTTAGGATAGCTCTCGAACACCTAACTTTTAGATCCCCACATTTTTTTTGAAATAGAGCTATGAAATTTTAACTGCTGATAGACCTCACAAAAATATTAATTTTATTTTTCATAACTTTTTTTTGTAGCCCCACCCGTTACGGAGCTACCCCAAAGGTTCAAAAAAGCTTTATATTTAAATTGTTATAGCACAAGTTGTATAAAGTAAATCTTCATTTTGAAAACGCCAAACGATTATTACTTTTATTAGCTTTAAAAGTACATATACAATTAATATATATTTGTGGCATACGGTGTCTTAATTTACCGTTATGCGAAACTCAAATTTTGCAAAATCCTTTAACCCTTCTATCTTCTAAACGATTTAAGTTGGAAACTTGAAATTTTGACAGAAGTTAGATCTTTGAAAATAAGTATGAGTCATTTCAGAAATGTTTTTTGTATCACCGTCCGTTTAGGAGCTGTAAGGGATCAAAAACTTAAAATTTTCTATTTTTAAACACCTGTAACTTTAGCACCTGTTAAAATTTTTTTGAAGTAATACACAAATGTTAAAGCTCCAATATTATACTCTTATTTCTGTTAACAACTTTTTTTAATAATATAGGGTTACTTTATAATTGACGAAAGTGTTACTTGATTTTTTCAAATATTTTAACAAATTTCTTTCACGATTTTTTTGCATATTGTTTTACTCGATAATTTGAAATTGTTGAGGATACAATGCGTAGTACAAAAAAATGTAAATAAACAACATAACGGTTGCTTGAAGAATTTTTATTTATATGATATTGTTATACATACATACTTATATAATATCGTGTTTATTTACATATCGTATATGTCACTAGTGAATGAATGATAAGAGTATAGATGTATATTATATAGTGCCGTATTTACATACATATATGTATTTTATTGTACTTATAAGAAATTATTCTGTCAATGGAATATTTAAATATAATATAATATAATATTTAAAATTATATTTACTATTTTGTACTAAGTAAATTTAATATACATTTACCGGTTAGTATTAAATGGTACTATAGAATATTTGAAAAAGTTTTGGATTGATAATCGTTATGTGGAAGGTTAGAATCTGCTTTTGAAGAATGTACATATAAACATATAGTTTGAATATATGTACAACCCATAGTGCTAGAAATTATAAAATTCACTCAAATTATTTTAAAATACTAAAATATTAAAAAAATAATATTGTAAGCAGAGTGACAGGCTGTGAACATACTAACGGTTCGTACGGGTATCTAAGAGTTGACAAAGGCAACTGTATTCTTCCTCGTTTTAAATTGTTTTTGTGGATTAGGCCTTTTGGGATACCACATTAAAAAAACGCGCCTTATTCTTTACGCGCTCAGGGTGGTGTGGAAATAAGGATATAAACTTATCGAGTAAAACAAAATGGAAAAAATTCGTTTTAAAGAAATTTGTTAGAAAATTTTAAAAAATCAAGTAACACTTTCGTCAATTATAAAGTAACCCTATATTATTAAAAAAATAGTTGTTAACACAAATAAGAGTATAATGTTGAAGCTTTAATTTTTGTGTATTACTTCAAAAAAATTTTAACAGGTGTTCAAATTACAGGTGTTTAAAAATAGGAAATTTTCAGTTTTTGACCCCTTACAGCTCCTAAACGGGGAGTGATATAAAAAAAATTTCTAATAATGACTCATACTTATTTTCAAAGATCTAACTTCTGTCAAAATTTCAAGTTTCCAACTTAAACCGTTTAGAAGATAGAAGGGTTAAAGTATTTTGCAAAATTTGAGTTTCGCATAACGGTAAATTAAGACACCGTATGCCAAAAATATATATTTATTGTACATATACTTTTAAAGCTAATAAAAGTAATAATCGTTTGGCGTTTTCAAAATGAAGATATACCTTATACAACTTGTGCTATAACAATTTAAATATAGAGCTTTTTTGAACCTTTGGGGAGCTGTAGCTCCGTAACGGGAGGGGCTAAAAAAAAAAAGTTATTAAAAATAAAATTAATATTTTTGTGAGATCTATCAGCAGTTAAAATTTCATAGCTCTATTTCAAAAAAAATGTAGGGATCTAAAAGTTAGGTGTTCGAGAGCTACCCTAAGGCTTGGTCCAAACTCAACCAAAAAAAATAGGGAACCTACAAATTACTCCCAGAATATTTTGTGTAAATTTGAAGTTTCATTTTATTTATTATAAATGAAATTAAATAATGCAAAGATTAAAAATTAATAAAATTTTATATGTATTTTTAATTGCTTGTTACCTAATTTCTAACACTAATTTTGTTAATAAAAAATCATAAAAATAAAATTCTGTATTTAATTATTCCTTCAAAACTCTAAGTCTAGGTTATTATAATTATCATTTATTATTTTAGATTTTTGGAAAATCCATAAAGAATTTCTTCTTATTAAAATTAAAAGAAAATAGTCTAAAATTTTAACTCTATGGTCGTAACATTTGTGATTTTTATCGAACCATTTTTTTAAATCGTCTTAATTTTAGATAAAATCTCTTCTTCATGACCTGAAGTTTTCATAACATTACTAAAAATAATCACATAACGTTTACAGATTGCAAAATATTCATTTGATGGAGCTTTAAGAGATCCAAAATCGGTATCGGTATTAAAATTTTTAAAAAAAATTAAATATTCATTATTATTAGACATTGAAGCCATTTCCGCATTTAACAAATTCTTACCGCAATCATGACAATTACTTATTTCACGATGTTTTTTAAGGATTTTCATCATAATATATCCTGCAAAATATCTGGTTGCATTTTCAGATAAGAAATTTGCTATGGTAAAGTTTTCTTCATGTTCAGAATGTAAATCAATATCATTTAATAAGTTAATCTTCTCTTTATTTGATGGATCCTGATTGCCTTGCTTTGGATCACTGTTTCATTCTTCATTGTCGTTGTTAGTTTCATCCAATTTCAATATATTTTGCCAATCTATGTCCAGCATATTTTCAGAATCTTGTTCACAGTTCGCGAATTTCGAAGAATACGCTAATTTTACACAGATTATTTTAGCTAAAATATATCCCAATTCGGAAGCAGAAGGATTTCTTTTTTTAGAACGAACTATACTAAATAAATTTTCTATTATATCCTGATTACATTTATTAGTGCACATATAATACCAGTCTGCATGTTCATTGAACAGCTCATCTGATAATAAAAGAATACCGTTAATAGATTGTCTCAGCCCTTTTAAACAATTAATTTTAATTTTTTTGTGAGGAACCACAAATTCTACTTTTTTCAAAAATTCGCACATATCCTGAATATAATGCCATACGCAATTATTTTTTTGCAAACCGTTTTTATATGGATTTTTGTCATATAGTGTTTTACTATTTAGACAATCGAATAAATTATTAAATTTTTCTACGCATTTTGCAGTACACAACGCAGAGTTTTTATCCTTAAAAAAATCTAATTCGGCGTATGTTCTAATAACAGCACAATTACTTGAACTAAATACCTGAATAGCAAGTTTCATATTCATTTTTTGGAACGTATTGGGATTTATGTGGCTCTCTGTTAAATGTGGGCATACTCGGATTGATGACTTACTATCTTTTTCATACATAATGCATAATAATATTCCATGTCGCATGACCTGATTCTGTTTTTAATGGATACTTAATTAAATTATTTCTAATTGATTTAAATAAATGTGGTACATCATATAAAAAATAAATTTTTTCTTCATTGTAAATAAAATAAGGTAAATCTTCTGTAACACCAAGTTTTTTACAAAAAGATTGATTTGTTGTTGATTGGTCACAAACTATATTTCGGACTTTTAATTTAAGATCATGGGATAACTTCAAAATTTCCATAACAAGAAAATGAAGTTTATTTATTGGTATAGAAGTTTCAGAAACGACATATCCTATGATTTGCTTCCAATTACCATATAAGCTTCGGAACATGAAAACACAAGCGTTTTTTGCTATTTTAGTTTCGCGTTTATTTTCACCGCAACCATAATCGACGTATCCTTCAATTTTATCATGCTTTTGATTGTAAGTCAAATTTCTTTTGATGGCCATTTCGTCAAAAACTAAACTAACTTCTTTGAATTCATTCGAAAACTTGTCGACAGTTTCTTTAATTTTTTCATGCAGTTCCGGTGGTAATATAGAAGAAGTTAAATTTTTAATTGGTAAATCTCTGTAAATGCAACTAGTAGAAGGTAATCGAAATTGTAATTTTTCATATAAGAATTTATAAGCAGCTGTGGATTTGAAAAATATTAATTGGGATATTTTTTTTTCTTCTTTGGTGTATAACCGACTATTTTTCATTTGCATATTACAAAAAATATCTCGGTCAGTTAATGGCTGGGTAACATGAGTAGATGTTGACCCGGTTTTTTGTGAAGTTTTATTTTTTTTAATCTATTTAATAATTTAGTTTTAGACTTTAAATTTAAAATATCATTTTTTAAAATTTTAATTTTGTTTTTCAACTTTCCTGTCAAAGATCTATAATATGCCAAATTCCTTTCTCTTTTATGACATTGTGTACATTGTGTAACCTGTTCTTCAACTATATTAACTTCAAAATTCATCTGATCTAATTTACTCATGTTAATATCATCATCCACAATAATATTAATTGGAGCGTCAGCATTCTGATCAGACTCTTCCGTTAAAAAAAGTGTAGGAATCGCATTTGAATACAACCTTCTTGATCCCAAAAAAGTATTCTCAAAATGTCGCTGGCAAATATATGCGGACAAGCCGTAATCCATGATGCATATCTAGAGGTACTTCGAGGGGGAAATCTGAAAAATTTTAAATTTTAAACTCGGGATGTGCTTCGACATGAACTGATACAACAAATACGAACAGCCGGCATATTTATAATTAATTGGAAAATATAAATTCAAAGGCAAGACAGTTTAGTTTTTTTGATTTTAAAATTAGTTTTTTTTTAAATTGCTGAGATTTTATTTAGAATTAATTAGATTTTTAAATGAATGGATTTTCCTAGTTTTATTTTTTTATATTTAAATCAAAATTATTAATTCACCTATTACGAGAATTTTTTTAATTTTAGATTGAATAACCATAGACCTTTAAGTATTGAAATAGTATATTAAAAATTTATTATTATTAAATTAAAAAAATTCATACACATTACATTACATAATTCATTACATTCATACACATTTCTTAAAAGACTAATCGTCAATCGGTAGTTACTTACTATTAAAATTAAATTTAAATCAAAAATCATGCATAAATGTATGTACCTACATTATTATCTTTACAAAAACTATAAAAATCAATAAAGCACTTTATTAGGTACTTTATCAAATGATTTTTTATTGAATGATGCTAAGTAGTGAAAAAAAAAACAAAATAAATTTATTTATTTATATACAGATATATACATTTATATACATAAATGTGCCAGGTAGCTATAACCCCTGTTTCCTGGTAGGAATGTGGGGTGTACGAGATATTATGTGATAATATATTAAGTATTTATATATTGCGATATATGAATATTTTTTTTTTTTATATTATAATTATTGTACCCAGCCGGGAATCAAAATAAATTTAAAATTGCTTTATTATTATGGAAGCATATAGAATAGATTATATGTAGATTATTTGGATTATTGATAGATTTGGATAGATTATAGAATTGGATATATACATATAAAGAAACTATATAAGTACATACATGAATATATTTTCTTTATTGTCATAATTATTTATTATATTTCCTTATCTAAAAAATATAAAAACATATTAATTTATTTTTTTATATTAGTGTTAAATTTTGTTAGATATGTATTAATTACTTTATAACTATATATATCCATAAATATAATATACATATACATATATATAATTTACATACATATCTATTATACATAATACATATTATCTTTGCTATCCGTTTAGTACACGATGACGATCTGCTGATATTAGCAATTTTATGTTTTAATATTCTTAATTCTATTGAAGCTACTTAAAGCTTTTTTTTTGGTATTATGTTATTATCTGATATTCTATTGAAGATACGCAAAGCTTTTTTTCTTGTTATTATGTTATTGTTTTTAAAAGTTTTTCAATTGAGATTTGAGAATAGAATAAATAAAGCTTTTACAATTTTTTAATAAATTTTAAAGAGCTTGAATTTTTAAGGTTTTTATTTTATACAGCTTCGCAACATCTATATAGTATATTATCTTTGGTACAAAATAGTAAATATAATTTTAAATATTAATGCGCACATAGTATATTTATATTGTTATAAGTATATCGCCATACATTGCAATATTTCTTTAAAAATATTTCCATTCATAGAATAATTTCTTATAAGTACAGTAAAATACATATATGTATGTTAATACGGCGCTATATATACATCTATACTCTTATCATTCATTCATATATGTAATACGATACGACATACGATATGTAAATCAACATGTTATTACATAAGTATGTATGTATAACAATATCATATAAATAAAAATTCTTCAAGCAACCGTTATGTTGTTTATTTATTTACATTGCTTTGTACTACGCACTATATCCTCAACAATTTCAAATTATCGAGTAAAACAAAATGCAAAAAATTCGTTAAAGAAATTTGTTAAAAAATTTGAAAAAATCAAGTAACACTTTCGTCAATTATAAAGTAACCCTATATTATTAAAAAAAGTTGTTAACAGAAATAAGAGTATAATATTGGAGCTTTAACATTTGTGTATTACTTCAAAAAAATTTTAACAGGTGCTATAGTTACAGGTGTTTAAAAATAGGAAATTTTCAGTTTTTGACCCCTTACAGCTCCTAAACGGGGGCTGATACAAAAAAAATCTAACTTCTCTCAAAATTTCAAGTTTCCAACTTAAATCGTTTAGAAGATAGAAGAGTTAAAGGATTTTGCAAAATTTGAGTTTCGGATAACGCTAAATTAAGACACCGTATGCAACAAGTATACATTTATTGTACATATACTTTTAAAGCTAATAAAAGCAGTAATCGTTTACCGTTTTCAGAATGAAGATATACTTCATAAAACTTGTGCTATAACAATTTAAATATAGAGCTTTTTTGAACTTTTGGGGAGCTGTAGCTCCGTAAGGATGGGGCTACAAAAAAAAGTTATTAAAAATAAAATGAATATTTTTATAAGATCTATCAGCAGTTAAAACTTCATAGCTCTATTTCAAAAAAAATGTGGGGATCTAAAAGTTTGATGTTCGAGAGCTACCGGAAGTTTTGGTCGGAACTCAACCAAAAAAAATAGGAAACCTAGAAATTACTCCCAGAATATTTTGTGTAAACTTCAAGATTCTAGCTTTCTTAGTTTTTGAGTTAGCGTGCTGATGGACGGACGGACGGACGGACATGGCTCAAACGTCTTAGAATTTTTTTCTGATCCGATCCATACATTTGAAGGTATATCTAGGTTGCTTATTTCGAGGTGTTACAAAGGGAGGAGTAATTTTATTATACCCGATCCTATCGTACGAGTATAAAAACGTTTAATGTTTCTTTCTTTTTGAAAATAAGTATGAGTCATTTCAAAAATATTTTTTGTATCACCCCCCGTTTAGGTGCTAGAAGGGGTCAAAAATTGAAAACTTCCTATTTTTAAACACCTGTAACTTGAACACCTGTTAAAATTTTTTTGAAGTAATACACAAACATTAAAGCTTCAACATTATACTCTTATTTCTGTTAACAACTTTTTTTTATTAGTAATATAGGGTTACTTTATAATTGACGAAAGTGTTACTTGATTTTTTCAAATTTTCTAACAAATTTCTTCAACAAATTTTTTGCATTTGTTTTACTCGATAATTTGAAATTGTTGAGGATATAATGCGTAGTACAAAAATGTAAATAAATAAACAACATAACGGTTACTTGAAGAATTTTTATTATTATTTATATGATATTGATATATATATATACTTATGTAATATCATGTTTATTTACATATCGTATATGTCACTAGTGAATGAATGATAAGAGTATATATGGATATTATATAGCGCCGTATTTACATACATATATGTATTTTATTGCACTTTTAAGAAATTATTCTTTCAATGGAATATTTAAATATAATATAAAATAATATTTAAAATTATATTTATTATTTTGCACTAAGTAAATTTAATATACATTTACCGCTTAGTATTAAATGGTACTATAGAATATTTGAAAAAGTTTTGGATCGATAATCGTTATGTGGAACGTTAGAATCTGCTTTTGAAGAATGTACATATAAACATATAGTTTGAATATATGTACAACCAATAGTTCTAGAAATTATAAAATTCACCCAAATTATTTTAAAATACTACAATATTAAAAAAATAATATTGTAAGCAGAGTGACAGGCTATGAACATACTAACGGTTCGTACGGGTATCTAAGAGTTGACAAGGCAGCTGTATTCTTCCTCGTTTTTCCTTTTATCTAGACTCTCATCAAAGAATAAATTATACTTATACCCGTACGATAAGATCGGGTATAATAAAATTACTCTTCCCTTTGGAACACCTCGAAATAAGCGAGCTAGATATACCTTCAAAGGTATGGATCGGATCAGAAAAAAATTCTAAGACGTTTGAGCCAAGTCTGTCCGTCCGTCCGTCCGCCCGTCCGACGTCAGCACGCTAACTCAAAAACTAAGAAAGCTAGAATCTTGAAATTAGCACAAACTATTCTGGGAGTAATTTATAGGTTCCCTATTTTTTTTGGTTGAGTTTGGACCAAAACTTAGGGTAGCTCTCAAACACCTAACTTTTAGATCCCCACATTTTTTTTGAAATAGAGCTATGAAATTTTAACTGCTGATAGATCTCACAAAAATATTAATTTTATTTTTAATAACTTTTTTTTGTAGCCCACCCGTTACGTAGCTACAGCTCCCCTAAGGTTCAAAAAAGCTCTATATTTAAATTGTTATAGCACAAGTTGTATAAGGTATATCTTCATTTTGAAAACGCCAAACGATTATTACTTTTATTGGCTTTAAAAGTATATGTACAATAAATATATATTTTTGGCATACGGTGTCTTAATTTTCCATTATGCCAAACTAAAATTTTGCAAAATCCTTTAACCCTTCTATCTTCTAAACGGTTTAAGTTGGAAACTTGAAATTTTGCCAGAAGCTAGACCTTTAAAAATAAGTATGAGTCATATAGGAAATTTTTTTTGTATCCCCCCCGTTTAGGAGCTGTAAGAGGTCAAAAACTGAAAATTTCCTATTTTTAAACACCTGTAACTTGAACAACTGTTAAAATTTTTTTGAAGTAATACACAAAAATTAAAGCTTCAACATTATACTCTTATTTCTGTTAACAACTTTTTTTAATAATATAGGGTTACTTTATAATTGACGAAAGTGTTACTTGATTTTTTCAAATTTTCTAACAAATTTCTTCAACAAATTTTTTCCATTTTGTTTTACTCGATAATTTGAAATTGTTTAGGATATAATGCGTAGTACAAAAAAATGTAAATAAATAAAAAACATAACGGTTGCTTGAAGAATTTTTAATTATATGATATTGATATATATACATACTTATATAATATCATGTTTATTTACATATCGTATATGTGATTAGTGAATGAATGATAAGAGTATAGATGTATATTATATAGCGCCGTATTTACATACATATATGTATTTTATTGTACTTATAAGAAATTATTCTGTCAATTGTATATTTAAATATAATATAATATAATATTTAAAATTATATTTACTATTTTGTACTAAGTAAATTTAATATACATTTACCGCTTAGTATTAAATGGTACTATAGAATATTTGAAAAAGTTTTGGATTGATAATCGTTATGTGGAAGGTTAGAATCTGCTTTTGAAGAATGTACATATAAACATATAGCTTGAATTTATGTACAACCCATAGTACTAGAAATTATAAAATTCACCCAAATTATTTTAAAATACTAAAATATTAAAAAAATAATATTGTAAGCAGAGTGACAGGCTGTGAACATACCAACGGTTCGTACGGGTATCTAAGAGTTGACAAAGGCAACTGTATTCTTCCTCGTTTCTTTTAGACTTAGTATATTGGTTTTTGTTTGTTTTACTTTTGCTTGTTGCGCAACACTCATGTTGTAATAAAACACTTATATTTGTTTTGTTGCGTAACTAATTATTCTTAGATCTGATTCTGACAGCTTTGATAAGGCCAAAAGCTTCTCAATGGACTTTGAGGATGAAGCTAACGCGACAGTGGTGGAGATTAAGGATATCTAAGGTAATGAAGTTACTCGAAATTAATCTCCATCAAAGCCGTTTCTGCCTCACTTGAAATCCGCCTCAGGAGAACGAGTGAGTATATCATCTTGATCCAAGAGCCATTGGTGACCAAAAAACAGGTTCATGAACTCAAGATACCAGGATACACGTTGTTGTATAATAAAGAGGTAAGCAGACCAAGAGCGTGCATACTTGCTAAAAATACATTAAATTTAACTTTTATGTATAATTACATTAATGCTGATCTGGTCCCGGCGAGCCTAAAGCTAAAATACTCAAGGCTCTGTGTTGTTGCGACGTGTCTTCCTCATGACTCACAGGATTCGCTTCCTCCATCCAATGTGGCAGGGTTGGTAGCGGGTGCTAGAAGGGTGAACATTGGGGTCATCATAAGCTGCGACGCCAATGCTCACTATGGCATCTGGGGAAGTTCGGATACCAACGAAATAGGTGAGTCATTTTGATTACATTTTAAGTACTAACCTTCTTATCTGTAACATTGGCAGGCAACCTACCTTTGTTACTTGTAATAGGCAAGAACATAACCTTAGTTTCGGACTTCATTTATTCTAAAATAAACTCTTGGAAAGTTTCTGATGAGCATTCCTTCTCAGATCACAGATATCTTGAGTTCAGTCTGGATGAAAGCCCTCCAATAAAGTCAGTCTATCGAAATCCTAAGAGAACTGACTGGAACAAATATAGGGAGCATTTAAAGACAACGCTTCTCTCCTTAACACCTGAAATTCCTAAAAATATCCTAGTAAACGTTTTCACTAAGGATATTAGGAAAAAATAGTTTTCTCCAAAAATAATGGAAATAATTCATAAATTTATAAACAATTGCAATATATGCAATAAGGCAATATTATAGATCTTTTATAGATCTTGTAAAGAATTCAGCAACCTTAATATAAGAGATTTTTGCAGGGAAGAAAATATTCAAGTTCATTTCACTTCACCTAGATCCCACACAGGTAACTCTGATATCGAAAGAGCTCACGGCACTCTTAATGAGCATCTTTGAATATTCGAAACACAAAAATGTAAACAAAATTCAATACATAAAGTTTTCTTGCAGTGGAAAAATACAATCACACTCGACAACCAAAGTTAGACCACTTGATTTCCTTAATGGTAAAATCTAAAACTTAAAACAAATTAGAAATTTAATTCATAAAAAAAAGTAATTAACATAAACAAACTAAACAAAAGTCGAAATGACTTTGAACCAGGAAACTCAGGTGAAGTTTTAATTAAAAATCCTGACGCAGAAAGATATAAAACTAATTCACGATACGTACAAATTGAAAGTCGACTGATATCAAATGTCCAAACCTCAAATATAAACTCACAAATCTAGATGTTTTATTATAACATTTTTCCTCTTTCTTATAAACTCTACACAAGAAATATTCCGCTTACAAAAACTGGACACTCAAGCAGAGTTTCAAATCATTTAGTTACACGGAACTCCTCTAATACAAAATTACACAAAAATACTTCACGTCATAGACACAAATGATTTACAATAGACTCTAACAAAAATCGAACAATCTACTAACATGTTTTTCAAAGGACCTTTATTAAAATGTGAAAACATTGTCATACATTGTAAGTAAGAATTATTTCTAAAAATTTTTATATAATAGAACCGTTAAAAAAAAATTAAACAATTAAAAACTCAAATAAATAAAACAAGTCATAACATAAGAGCAGTTACTGTATACAGAAAAAAACGAGGTTTGATTAACTTTGGAAGTTCCACATTGAGATGGTTATTCGGTACTATGGATAATGATGATCGAGCTGAAATCGAATCACATCTTCACCAGGTAGATCTTAATAACCATAATTCCATAACAGCAATTAATCTACAAATTAAAATTAACAACAATTTAGAAAATAATACTTATTGACAGAATACTTATTGAAAACTTTCTTAATACTGTAACAGACACAAACCGCCAACATATTAAACAAATTCATTTTTACCAATTTTAAATAATATTAATATTCTTAATCAAGAAATTAGTAAAATACAAAGTAACTAACTTTTGCAAAACATATAACTAAACTTATGACTAATTCTATACTAACATCAGAACAAATAGAATTTTATCAAAAAGATTTATTTACATATCAAGAAATTAAAAGTTCAATTTTTCAAAAGGATGAGAAACTAATTTTTGTTATCTCAATCCCAAATTTATCAGAGCAATTAGCACAAAAAATTAAAATTTTACAAACTCCTAATGACAAATTTGAAGAAATATCTCTAATTAATGCGAATTTCATTACACCCAATAATAAAATGTTTGTTGATGAAAATAATATGTATGTAAAAATTTTTAATTTCGGTGAATTTTATAATTTCTAGAACTATGGGTTGTACATATATTCAAACTATATGTTTATATGTACATTCTTCAAAAGCAGATTCCAACCTTCCACATAACGATTATCAATCCAAAACTTTTTCAAATATTCTATAGTATCATTTAATACTAAGCGGTAAATGTATATTAAATTTACTTAGTACAAAATAGTAAATATAATTTTAAATATTAATGCGCACATAGTATATTTATATTGTTATAAGTATATCGCCATACATTGCAATATTTCTTTAAATATATTTCCATTCATAGAATAATTTCTTATAAGTACAATAAAATACATATATGTATGTAAATACGGCGCTATATATACATCTATACACTTATCATTCATTCATATATGTAATACGATACGATATACGATATGTAAATCAACATGTTATTATATAAGTATGTATGTATATCAATATCATATAAATAAAAATTCTTCAAGCAACCGTTGTGTTGTTTATTTATTTACATTGTTTTGTACTACGCATTATATCCTCAACAATTTCAAATTATCGAGTAAAACAAAATGCAAAAAATTCGTTAAAGAAATTTGTTAAAATATTTGAAAAAATCAAGTAACACTTTCGTCAATTA